>ML677364.1:23652984-23791000 GCA_007922305.1 Dermatemys mawii
CCCCCCCCCCACCCCAACCACCATCACCCGGGGACCCCACCACCTAAGCACCCCCCTTTACCTTACTCAGCTGGGCGCTCCTTTACCAGGCTCTGCGGCTCCCCGCGCTGTCCCCGGCTGGGAAGCGCGGCGCCCAGTGGCAGCCGCTCTGGGCCCAGCCAGCAAGCCCGGGGCCGCGCAGCTCCCCGCGCTCCACCCGGCCCCCAGCCAGGGAGCGAGGGGCCCCACGGCTCCCCGTGCTACTGCCGGCCGGGAAGCGCGGGCCCCGCAGCTTCCCGTGCTTGGCCCGCCACCGGCCGGGGAGCGCGGAGCCCAGCTGCAGCCGCACTGGGCCCGGGGGCGGGGTGGAGCGCGGGGCCCCACGGCTCCCTGCGCTTGGCCCGCCCCCGGCCGGTGCACAGGGACCCGGGGCGTGGCACACTGCGCTTGGCCCGGCGCCTGGGCCAGGAGCGCGTGGCCAGTGGCCCCGCACCCTAGCCCCAGCTCGCGGGTCGGATTAACACGGCCGGTGGGCCACGTGTGGCCCGCGGGCCATGGTTTGCCCACCCCTGCTCTAGTTGCTAAAAATCACTACAGTTCTTGTTTAAAATAGCAATTATTCACATAATATCACATGTGAACATAAGGGTTCTTAATATACATAGCATCTTCAGGGGAACTACTCTTGCTTAATATTAAGCAGATGCCTTGAGTGTTTTGCTGGATTAAGCCAGGGTTCACAGCCCTTGGTAGGATCAAATTCTGATGGAGAAAACAATGCATATTATTAAAGTAAAAGCCAAAAGGGCAGTACTTTTGTAAAAGTAATATATCTAAGTGAGGAAGTTAATTACTTCAGCATCTTGTTCATGTATTTCTTTAGTGGGTTAAATACCATTTTCTGTTGCATACTGTTTGTACTTTAAAAAGATGTTTTCCCCTGTTTTTGGTAAATGTTCTGGCATGCAATATTTGCTCACTGAAGGGCATTATTTTAGCATTTATAGAGTAAGAATTTCAAGTAAGAGTCCAAGCGAGAAAGTGAGTGATTCATTATTGTACCTCTTTTTCTGATTTCTTTTTGCTCCACCATTTTATTACCTTTATTTTTCAGGCCAACTTCAGAATACTCTAAAAGGGGCCAGGCTCTTGCCTACTCTGTTTCTAAATAGATCTGCAACTCATTTAATTTAAGGAGAATTGGAATTTCAGTGCAAGTAAGATTTGGATGCAACGTTGAAAAGAAATGAACATGTGGCACTAACCATATTAGAGCTCCATAGTCTTATTCGTTCTTAGACTCTCGGAGCTGTGCTCCACTGGTAGATGATATTTTTCTTGATTTAGTGCTAAATAATATTTACTGTTCAAATGAACATGTAACTTTTTTTAGAACATAGCCTTTCTAGGGAACTGAACCCCCCCAAAAGAAGATACTGAATATGCAACTGAAAAACGGAGGAACTTGCTTCCTTGAAGCATGTAACACATAGAATGCAGAGAATGATTGGCTAATACATTACTCTTTTTTTTTTTACCAAATAAGTATGAATAGCAAATTTTTTCAAAGCAATAATGGTCTGTACAATCACATTAAAACACACACACAAATGAAAAGAGGAAGATGGCGAATTGCAGAGTAGGTGAATGACTGATCTTTCTGTGTGGTTTTTCACTAGAGCGCAAGAAGAAAGATTACATCCCTACAGCAGTCTTCAAAGTGTTGGAATCAGAGAGTGGAATAGGAAATGAACTGCAGTTCAGTGACCCTCTGTAGCCTTGACAGTGGGAGCTGGTAAGCATAGCATTTCCACTTCATTCACTTCTCCTTCTGTAACCACTACCAGTAGAAGGCCTCCCCCTCCCCTTTTATATTACTATTGTTTCCCCCCACCACCCTCTTTCTCTTTCTCTCTCTCACTCTCTCGGCAGCTATCTGTCTAGATAGATCTATCTATCTAGCATATTATATATACACACAGGCTTGTGTGTACTGTATGTACAGCCTATATACTTTTCCTGTTGGTGCCTGTTCTTTGGTGTCTGACACAGGAATTCATACTGCACCATGTAATTTTCTTTGTGTTTTATTAGTGATAAAACCAAAAGTTGGTCACCTAGGTCTGCTTGAAGAATGCTATAAAGTAGAGCTTTCAGCCTGGTCTATAATTTTCTTTCTAATGGGGGTGATTTCTTTGTCCAACACAAAAATACTCTAGCTTCAGGAAAGAAGAAAGTATCACAATAGCCATTTTATGATGTCCCATAAGAGATGCTTGACCTTGACACCTTGCTCTAGTTTCATACTGTATAAGAAACATGTATTTTAACATTTAATAAAAGGTTTACCACACACCACAACTGTCCATAACATTAAACCTATATTATTGTATTGCAAGACCTTGCAAAACATATGCAGGAAGTAAAACTGAAAGATGTTAAAGTTTATGTATCCTTGTAAGTAAGTACCGTTTAAGGCATCCAAAGGGACTACTGATGATCTAAGTGAATTTTTTTACTATTATTATTTTGTAACTGGAGATCTCTTGATCTTTAAAAGGGATTTCCAGATTTCTCAGTGTGTTTATTTTAAAATGGAAATATATCCTTAATCACATCCAGATTTACCAAATATTTTGTAGAGGTGTAGAGGCAGCTCAGATTATATTAGCTTTTGAGCACATATGGAGATGGAGAGCTTGAAGGAGCCAATTATACCAATACTTTTCAGATAGCAAGTATACAGATTTTTAACTTGATCTCAGAAGATGGGGCACAGTTAGTTATTGAGGATACTTTGTGAGGGAGAAACTTAAAAATCAAACCTTATTATATTTGTCTTTCTGCTGTGAGGTATTCTTCCTCACCAGAACCCTTTGATTAATTCTCTTCTATAGCTTTGTTAATAATTGATGTTTCGGGTTGACCAGCAAACTGAAAAATCAGGGGAAAATATTCAATTAGTTTTGTAAGTTTTCAATAAATTGGAAAAGTCCATTTTGGGCCAGCAAATGTACATACATGTACGTATGTCTCCCTATGTGGTTAGGGCATTTGCCTGGGATGTGGGAGACTCACCTTTGAATCCCCACTCCAGAACAAGGACTTGAAGTCAGCTCCCTCTCTGCTCAGGGAAGCATCCTTACCATCAGGATATTAGTTATTCAGGGGGTGAATTTCCCTCAAACTCTCCTTTTGAAGCTGTTCCACTTTGTAGAAATTCTTAAATGTTAATTGTGCCAAAGCATAATTCTGTAGGCTGATGATTAAGGCGCTCACCTGGGAGGTAGGCGATGTGGAGTCAAATCCCTTATCTTCATTGGGCTGAGAAAAGATTTGAAATGACACATCCTACATCCCAGGTGAATGCCTTAATCATCAAACTACAGAATCATTCTCAACGTATTTCTACAGTAGAAATGTAAGTCGACCTATATGTCCACTCTGCTCTCCTTGAGATGGTGGTGCACGTCCTCAGCAGGAGTGCTTCCACAGCCCAAGAAGGGCAGAGTGGGCAGCTGAGAGCCTGGTCTCTCAGGTCCATTGGCAGCTCTCTGCTGGGAGCCCAGCTACCCCACAGGCTGCCTGTGGGCTGCCCCCATCCCCTACTAGGAGCGGGGAAGCCGCGATGGGCTTCTCCCTTTCCCATTTCCTGCCAGGAACTTTTCACCCCTGGAGACTGAGGTCCAGCTGCCCCAGTTTCTCAGGCTCCTGTGCCTGCTCCCTGCCAGCAGCTGGACAGCCTTGTCAATTTCATGGATCAGGAAGCTATGAAATTGACAAGGCTGCTTGGCTCCCAGCTTGGAGCAGGGTAGGGCACCACCAGGACTTCTCACTTGGAGTGGGGTCCACTCTTTCCCCAGCATCCAGCCGGAGCAGGATCCAGCCCCGCAACTCTGCAGGGGAGCAGGGGACAGCTGGGATGTAGCGGCTCAGCTTTCTTGTCAATTTCACGGTTCCTGTTGGTACTTGGTTTTTGTCTTCTAGCCATCTTGCAGTAGTATCACTCTCTTGCCTGCCTGTCATTGGATGTCATTTACTATAGCCTCTTTGATTTCTGCCAGCTTCACTTTTGAAAATGGGCGATTGACTCCATTAACATGCTGCACTATGTCCTTAATCCCTATGAAGGGGTGTATACCACAGGCCCACACAGGCCTGAATGGAGTTAAGGTAGGCAGAAAAACCAGTTAACTCCACAGGCTGCCCCTGGAGCAGGAGCCAGGAGCAGGAAATTGATTAGCAACAGGCTGCAGAGGTGGCATGGGACCTATAAAGCCAGGTAGCAGGCTACAGAGTGGACAGCTGTGAAGAAATGGCAGTCATGCCTTGGGAAGAGGAAGGAATATTTGGGGGCTTCTGGGAACTAAGAAGGTAAGCAGTAGCCAGTAGTCACTTCCTGGGAAGAGGGAGGAAGGTTTGAAGCTAGTGTGACCAGAGAAAGGAGGGGAATTAGAAATGTGGGAAGGAGCAGTCCAGGGAAGGAGCAGTGAGGGCGAAGAGAGGAAGCTCAGAACTGAGGAGCTGCGGGTCCCTGGTCTGGAGCCTAGAGAAGAGGACAGGCCCGCGTTCCCCTACCAATCACTGAGGGGGTGACATAGAACTGAGGAGATTAATGGGAAAACTGCTTAGGACTGCAGATGGACTATACCCTGGAAGTGGCAACTCTGAGTGACCTAGCCAGAGAGTTGAGTCACAAAGGAACGCTGGGGGTCCTGGAGTAAGAGAGGAGCTTCAGACCAGAGGGAGAGACAGAGTAAATGGCATACAAACTGTGGACCGTGATACTGCCCTTGAGAGCTAATCCCCAGAGTGACGAGGAGGAGGTGTCAGACCAGCAGTGAGTGATGAACCCCCATGACAATCCCCTCCCTCCAACTCTCTGATGCTAGTGTATATGCCCAGCTCAGGGTCTCAGCTAACACCGGTAATCATCCTGCTCAGTCTCTGATCCCTACCTAGTAGCGCTGGAGGCTTATCAACATGCAGTCCAATTTCTCTCGAACACTCAATCATGGTAAACCCTTCTATCTCGAGGTATTTGTGGTCTCATTGACTACTACTGGGTGGCTATAGATGCACTGATGGAATCACTCCACTCCAAGTACCAAAGCTATGTGGGAGTACCTCCACTCAGTCTCTAACAGGGTTCTGCTGGTATAAGTGACAGGGCATGCCTGAAAAATAGCTACACCCAATCCTTTCTCCAGTGCATTGCAGCGGAGTGTCAGTAGCTCTCCTCAGTGGCAGTACTTCAGGACAGGGGTGCCCATTATCATTTGTTTCAGTATGACAAATGCTTGCTCTTGGGGATGTGCTATCCACCTCTTATACTAATGTGGCTGAATACTTCTGCACTTGCACATGCTGCTAAAATGGTTGAACTTGCAACACAGTTCTCGTGTGGGGCACATCTCTTTTACCCGCTCGTGCTGTTTGCCACAGTAAATTTATCTCATTATGGATGTGGAACCCTGGCCACCTGCTCTGCTTTGCTGTTGTCTTATGGCATGTACTGCTGGGGCTGTTGTGCCTCCTAGGATTTTCATACTTTCTCTTGAGGCTTCTGCTGCATGCCCTGTGTCTGAGCATCTGTCTGATGTGAGATCGCCTTCCTGCAGGAGCTGCTCCCACAGGTTGTGATCCCAAGCGCCACAGACTATCCTGTCCCAAATCGAGGTGTCTGTCAAATGTCCAGAATGGCATGTAGCAGCCAGTGTGCATAAAGCAGTCAAATAAAAGTCCATCACCTCCCCTACAGATTGAAATGAAAAGGAATGAACCACCTGTCACTCCAGGTTCTGCTTTGGAGAGCAATTGATCCCCAGGATTCCCAGGACTGCTGTGAGGCGTGATGCAGTGGTGAGCTACAGAGAGAGAGCTGCAGACCTTTCTCCATTGTTCCCCAATAAGATAAAATAATAGTTTGCCTTTGCAGTTGTTATCCTCCTCCTGCATGGCCAGGTCTGCATATAGCTGGAAATCCTCCACCTCCAGTCCACTGCTGGGCTAGGTTTGTGTTTACAAAATCCAGGGTGCTAGAGGGCTTCAGACTGAGTTCCATGGCTCATGCTGCCCAGCTACTGCACTGCAGAGAACTCATAGCTTAAACATTGTCATCATGTTTCATTAGCAAAGAGTTAACGTGCATTCAGCTTAACTTGAAGAAGTTGAAGTCCCCTACTCTGTTCATGTGGCTCAGTTGCTTCTAGCCTAATTCCCTCATTCCCTATCTATCAAGTGTCCCCCCTTAATAATCTCTCCAGGGAACATGGGCCCTCTGACTTCAGTTCCACTGGTCATGATACTGGGAGAGGTGAAATATGAGTTCAAGGCGCTGTTTCAGAGTGTGGACTCAAACTTGGGTTTCCCACATCTGAGGTGAGCACCCTAACCACAGGGTAGAACGTTATAAATGGGGATACAGAGAGACACACAAATAGTGTTCTGGCACTGACAAACTTTTCCCAGCCAAAACTACTGCGTCAACTTTGTACATTGTTTTGAGTTGGTTGAAACTGCATTTTTTTCAGTGAATAAACTATTTAGTACACCTTACCCAGCTCTATTCCCTTCTGTACACCTCACTGCAATCTAATGCCATTCAGGTCTCTGGAGCAGGGAAAAGGATGAATAGTTTTCTTTACCAGGGCAGACAAGAAAGAGACTGAGCAGATTGTTATGCAAAGAGATATGATTTGGGACAAATCTAAACCAACATTAGTACTTCAGATGTAAGAGAGAGATTGTGCTCTCCTTTTTCTGCATAAGACTCTTCATTATAACACTGTATCTCCGATGCAAGCCTTCTTCACCTTGGCTCATCAGCATCAGGCTCTATTGTCCTTCCTCTCTTTATAACAACACCAACAAAGCTCTTCACTTACAGTGTTTGGCTCCTCGTGATTATGTTCAGAAGTGGGAGTCATACTTCAAAGCCTGACAGAGCTCCTTTGTTTCTGCATATTTCTGAATTAAGTAAAGAAAACAATTATTCTATTTGCATACAAGAATCATGTTGGAGACCATCATTTTTAATGCTTCGAATTATATTTGTAGGAGTAGTATTTCAATTTTAATCTAAGAGGACGATATATAAGTTTTAAGATATAAGTGCAATGAATATGAAATTTCAGTCTGTGCTTTTGTACCCCAAATAAGAGTGTCCATTTACAGGTTTGTCTATTTCTATGTGGCTTTCACTTTAAATCCTCAGTTTTACAAAAGAGTCTAAATCTTCATTCTTCAAAAGAAATGCCTAATACAGTACTCCTGAGAGCCCAAAAAAGAAACTCCTAAATGAATAATTAAGAGGTGAATTAATGTTTTTATAATTCAAAATCTGGGAATATAAATCTGTTGCATCATCATGTGGGCTGCAAACAGAATAAAAGGTTATGTTAAATGCACACTCAAAATAGAAACTTTACCTTTTCCTCTAGTTCCTTTTTGAAGCCAACTCCTTGGTAATTACTCTTGACTATTTCCAAATCCCATCTCAAGACCTGTCTTTTCCTCAGCCTAGGAATCCTAATTCATTTTTGCTATAATTAAAGGTCCCTGAGACTCTCCATTTCCCAAGGCCCATTGTTACTGCTGAAACTTGTCTGTTACATCTTTCTCACCCTGGCCATACCAACCTAGAGAATCTGCGCAGTTTACTTAAATTTGTATGTGTGATGTATAATTCAGCCACTCCCTCAGCATAGCAATCAAGGCCTCAGCTCACTCTTTGCACTATGCTTGTTCTGCATCTAAAGTGATCTTCAAGGACTTTTTCTGGCTTCACAGAACAGATTTTGTTTATCCATTTAACAGAGCAGCTCTGCTGAAGAACAGCTCTGTACCTTAAAGCACAGTAATTGCTAAATTAAGTGCAAATATAGAAACTGTGGGTCCCTTGTTCATACACTTGGTCTGCTGTGAGCTCCTGATGAATGCTCTCACCAATAGCCTATACATATGTGTGTGTATAGCCTTGTAGCGGGGCGGTCACCCCGCTACAGCCCAGGAGGGGTCAAAAGCTGCCCTGGGGAAGGCTGCAGCTGGGGGAGCCAATCAAGGAGGCTGATTGGGAAAGTAGCCCCACGTGGGCCATGCCCCAATCAGGCCACAGCTGGCCCTTATAAAAGGGTTGTACACCAGATGCTCAAACAGTCTCCCTCTAGCTCTGGAGGGAGATGGACCTAGCTGCCTAAAAGCTAAGAGTACTAAGGTTGGAGCAGTGCTGGCGAAGGGGCAGGCTGAGCTGGGGGGCTCAGGCCTGGCGACCTCTCACACTGTGGCCTGCTAGGAAGGCCTGAAAGGGTACTGGGCTGCAAGGAAAGGCAGCAGGTCCAACCCCACCCTTGCCTATGATGACTGGCTCTTACACTGAATCTGCCTCAGGGAGCGGGGGCTCCTTGCTCACCGGCAGTAGCTGTAGACTGAGACAAGGTGGGGATAGAGGATTGGGGGTTCCCCGGAGAGGGGAGACCCTGAATATGGGGGTATTGCCGGAGAAGCACCCCAAGTAAAGGGGCACCAGGGTCCAAGAGGGACACAGGGGCCAGCAGACGGGGATACACCGACCAGCAGAGGGCACCCCGATGGTTGGTGAGCTAATTCCCTGGACAACCAGTAGGAGGCATGCATGGTGATGCCTTTGCATACAGTTATTCACATCGACACATGCCACCTGCATACCCCTTTCAAAGCATGGATTCAGTTTTTCATTGAATATTCATTTTTCCTGAAAGCGAGGATCAACATATGCTACCTATCAGTGTGAACAGATAGGTCTACTGCTGTTATGAAGGAGGTTGAGGGGGGCTTCCTTCGATCAACAGGGGACAAAGTTTATTCTTTATAGCAGGAAAAAAAATCCATGCCATTACTGGAGCCACAAATAACTTTAAAATATTAATATCAGCTTACAACATACCTTTCCTTCCTCACCCTGCCACCTCCCCCAGTGTGAGCCTCTGTGATGAAGTGGCGTTTTAACCTATCCCATAATAGCATGATAAGATTGGCAATGATGGACATAAACTGAATATCCAGCCAGATACCTTAAGGACCTTGCCAGAGATTGATCCAGGTAGTGCTTGATCTGCAAGGAGACTACATTTGTTTGGGATTCATTTGCCATGATGATGATCGTACAAAACACATTTCAGGAACCTTTAGAGTTTTTTAATAGTAACTTCAAAAAATATTTGCACTTTAACCCCTGAATTGCCTAGAGCCCAGGTTATGCCCTTGTGTGGTTTATAGAGTAAGTTTATTTCACCTTTCGGTAAATTCATCTGTGCCATCCTATCTTAGGCACATTTTAGAGTAAGGTCATCAAGACTGTGTTGGCAATAAAATGTCCACGTACTTTGCATCTCATATTTGCACTTCTCTGATGCACCCACTTACAATCCTCACAAAATTGGCAGCAGAGGTGCCTCTACTTAGTTTCACCACTATTTAGTTCTAAATTTGCTACATCATAAGTCTAAGTTTTAGCTAATGATTTCAGTGGATGGGATCCCATTATGTCTATTCATATCAGCCTGCTGGGACAAATAAGGGGAAGTTAGTTGAGTGCACACAATTTAAATAGGATGTGCTGAAGCTAGTTGCTTGGTGTCCTACCCTGAATTAGCTATTGGCCAGATACGTCATAAGACATTATGGGAAAGGGATGTGGGGAGATGATGACTAGGGTCACAAAATATGAAAATTGATGAAAGAACAAGTAAATTTATGAGACATTGGTGAGCTTGAAGTGAACTATTGAGTAAAGTTCTCTTGAAGTTGAACTATTAAGTAAAATAGGGCATTCTTTTTAAATACATAAATGGAGATCCCACAATTATTGTATTGTATTCTTTAGAGAAATAATTATGCATCTAAAATAGTTTTCTGTATCACCTCTTCGGTATGTAAATTACTTTATTACACAAGAAAACAGAATATTTAGGAAAATTGCTCATTTTCATTAGTCTCCCTGACCAAAATATCTGTCAAATCTTGCTAGAATTATTTTGCTAATTTTTTTTTCCAAACAATGAGCATGTTTCTCTTCCCCCTTCATTGGTTTTACACCATTTGAACTCTATAGGTTTTTGGAGACAAGTTCCAGATTTGCAGTAGCCCAACTGAGGGGGAGATCAGGCACAATTGATCTACAGTCTTCTAAACAGCTGTCACTCTGTTGTCTGAAACCTTCTGGCTGATGGGTACTATTCTTAGATTAAAGGCAATCTCTTTAAAAGTCATATGACCAGACTGTCTGTGTAACGACTCTCCTCTTACTCCAGTGTCATACTTTTCTTTATTGATCTTGACCTAGTTAGATAAATGGCTTCCAGAGGAACTACTTAGGAATTATTACTTTCCCATGCAAATTTAACTTTCCATGGCAAAGGGATTTGCTGTGCATTGATATACGCCATCAATCAAAGTGTCTGCACTTTCTCTTCATTTGGGACCAGATTGTGCCAGGTGCTTAGGTGAGTATACAGGAAGAAGATCATGCAAGGAGCTTTCTGCCTGAACCCCCTTGTACAGCTTGCATAAGAGCCAACTATAATTTCAGTCCCTACACTGGAAGGAACACAGGGACTCCTCTATCTCTGTTCCTCCAGGGGTGCCTGGCATCCCAAAGAGAGTAAGGAGAAAGCCATGGCTGTATTACTATTGCCATGTACAACGCATACCCAGTAGATACAGGACTGCTAGTAGGTCAGGTTCTTGTTGAAGATATGGACTGGCTACAGAGCTTTCTTCCCAGAGAGAGACACCAGAGGTGTTTACTCTAAGATCCTCTAATGCACTGCCAGGAATGGCTGTTGTGAGCTTATAGTTCATTACACATTATACTATCTAGTGGCTGAAGAATACAATATAGTTTAAATAGTTAAAATAGTTAAAATAGTTTTTATTATTATTATTATTATTTAAAATAGTTTAAATAGTTAAAATAGTTTAAATATAGTTTAGCATTCCATTAGATCTTCCCCTTTCGTTTTACATTCTTACTGCTGTTTGTACACTGTAAGGTTCAGTAGTGTCATAAGTTTATTTGTACTGGTTCTCCTTTCGAAAGTCCAAATATCATGAAATATTCCATTGAGTTCTTTCACCTTCCTTACTAGACATGTCATACCTGCCATGGTGCAGCTGAAAAGGTTGTTGATCTTTCTTTCTTTGACCACATACACTCTGAATGCATAGCTTCTATCTCTGTAAGTTGTTTCTGTGGTGAACTGTCCGATGCAGTTCAAAATACCTCCAGAGCTGTGTCAGGGGATTTCCACTTTAGGAGGCAGTGAATGTGATTGTAAATTCCTGCTGAGATGACTCACATCTGCTTCTCAGTCAGTTTTAAAGTCATTAATCTTTTCATATATATTCAGTTTCACTCTCCAGGCAGGCTCTCTGTCATCACATGTAATGGATCCCAGAAACAATGCTTCTTGATTATCTGTAATGTCAGTCAACTCCTTGACTGCCTTGGTATGGCAAACGTCTGCAAAAATGTCCATATTTTGTGCGTGTATTACACCTTGCACCTTTAGCTAACATACATCTGTTGGGCTATGAATTTTTCCATATCCTGTATATTTCCACATCTTGTATATTTAGTCTGAAATGCTTTGTAGGTAGCCAGAAATTTGTTTCTCTTCTCCTCAAGGGTCTTACGGTAGTGATTTTTAGCACTGACGTTATGTCTGTTTGTGGTTCTAAACTAGTTTCACTTTTTTTCAGGTTGTTCCTGTCTTTTGTTCTGTTGCTTGACTAGTTCACATTGCTTTGCTCTCTGTATAGGTCTGGAAAGATTTAAGTCTATCTTAAACTGAAGTTGCTGTGGGACGTTTCTGCCTGTTAACCCAATAATCAGCCTGTCTCTGATATTTTCATGTTTTGCAGCCCCCAAATCATAATGTTCAGACAACATGTGCAAATCTCTTATAAAAGATTCAACATTTTCTCTTGGTTCCTGTATGTCTTCACTAGATAATGCTTTTTCAAAGGCATAAAGCATGCATCAAACATAACCAGAACCCTTTCATAGCCATCTTTGTGACTTACTTCAGTAAAGTCAAAGATTTAAAGATATGGTCTGCCTGCTTCCCCATTGCATAAATTGAAGATATCTGCATATCTCCAGTTTCCTTGTGGAGTTAGATTGCAGTTAGGGCTCTCAAGCAATTAAAAAAAATTAATCATGATTAGTTGAACAGTTAAAAAATCAATCACACTGTTAAACAATAATAGAATACCATTTATTTAAATATTTTTGGATGTTTTCTACATTTTCAAATATATTGATTTCAATTGCAACACAGAATACAAAGTGTATATTGCTCACTTTATATCTTTATTACAAATATTTGCACTATAAAAAACAAAAGAAATAGTAGTGTTCTGTTCACCAATATAAGTGCTTTAGTGCAATCTCTTTATCATGAAAGTCGAAATTACAAATGTAGAATTTTGTGCAAAAAACAACTGCATTCAAAAATAAAACAAAGTAAAATTTTACAGCCTGCAAGTCCACTTGGTCCTACTTCAGACAAACAAGTTTGGTTACATTTGCAGGCGATAATACTGCCCGCTTCTTGTTTACAACATCATCTGAAAGTGAGACAGGTGTTCACATGGCACTGTTGTAACAGATGTTGCAAGATATTTACGTGCCAGATGCGCTAAAGATTCATATGTCCCTTGATGCTTCGACCATCATTCCAGAGGACATGCATAAATGCTGATGATGGGTTCTTCTCAATAATGATTCAAAACAGAGTAGACCTATGCATGTTCATTTTTATCATCTGAGTCAGATGCCACCAGCAGAAAGTTGATTTCCTTTTTCGGTGGTTTGGATCCTGTAGTTTCTGAATTGAAATGTTGCTCTTTTAAGACTTCTGAAAGCATGCTCCACATCTTGTCCCTCTCAAATTTTGGATGGCACTTCAGATTCTTAAACCTTGGGTCGACTGCTGTAGCTATTTTCAGAAATCTCACATTGCTACCTTCTTTGCATTTTGTCAAATCTGTAGTGTTCGTAAACCAAATAATATGTGCTGGATCATCATCCAAGAGTGCTCTAACATGAAATATATGGTAGAATATGGTAAAACAGAACTGGAGACATACAATTCTCCAAGGAGTTCAGTCACAAATTTAATTAACACTATTTTTTTAAACATCATCAGCATGGAAGCATGTCCTCTGGACTGGTGTCTGAAGCATGAAGGAGCTTATGAATGTTTAGCACATCTGGCACATAAATACCTTGCAATACTGGCAACAAAAGTGCCATATAAATGCCTGTTCTCACTTTCACATGACATCATAAATAAGAAGAAGGCAACATTATCTCCCATAAATGTAAACAAACTTATTTGTCTTAGTGAAGAAGTAGGACTGAGTGGACTTGTAGGCTCTAATGTTTTACATTTTTTTGTTTTTCAGTGCAGTTATGTAACAAAAAAAATCTACATTTGTAAATTGCACTTTCACAATAGATTGCACTACAGTACTTGTATGAGGTGAATTGAAAAATACTATTTCTTATCATTTTACAGTGCAAATATGTGTAATAAAAATGAATATATAATGAGTAATGTACACTTTGTATTCTGTGTTGTAATAGAAATCAATATATTTGAAAACATAGAAAAACATTCAAAAATATTTAATACATTTCCATTGGTATTCTATTGTTTAACAGTGTGAGTAATTGTGATTAATTTTTTTAATCACAGTTAATTTTTTTGAGTTAATCATGTGAGTTAAGTACGATTAATCGACAGCCCTAATTGCATTGTGAATTCTTGCAAAATACTGCTTTCACTCTGTCCATTCTGAAGGTTCGTTAAAGCTGATGTTCTCTGGGGCATTGAAAAGAAGCATATTGATGAGATCTGGCAATCTTTCCGGCTTTTTGTAAATTCTGTCTGCAACCTTTGTTTTCCTTTTATTTCTGTTCTCCTCTGGCACTAGTTTTGTTTTGACACTATGTCATGTATGACTTGTACTAGCACATCAGACTCTTATACCAGATATGGACTGACTAGAGAACTTCCTTCAAAGTGAGAGCAAGAGCAGATGTTTGCTATAAGAATCTTTAATGCACTATCAAGAATGACCATTATGAGTTTAAATTAGGTTTGTTGACCTAGTGGGTGAACTGTATAATGCAGTTTAGCATTCCATGACAACTATGGCAATAGAGGCCATATAGAAGGGTTAGATAGGCTTTGTCCTCCTCCTCCTGATGCACTGGTTAGCACAAAGAAATAAGCTGAACTCATGAAGGGAATAGCAGCAGTCACACTACTTGTGTGCCTCTGCAAACTCAGAGATGTTCTGGTTCTTGAGCCAGAACGCCTCTGTTGGACAGGGTTAGCATTATACTGCTCCCCACTCAAGGTTCTGCCTTATAGACATGGTGGGGAAAAAACATTTAATTTTGCTCAGTATTAGCTCTTCTATGAATGAAAACATTAAGTTTGGGGAATGATTATGAAGTAGACGAAAGATGGGGATGGATTGAAATGGTCACCTTTATCAAACTACCACAAATGAAGAAAAAAAAGTGCATTAGATACCAATTACGCAGAGGACAAATGCTGAAGTTTTTCCATACAGGTGTGCATACAAATACATCTTCAAAGCATGATTGTCAAATATTTGGAAGTCATGGATGGGCAGATTATTAGTCAGATATATTAATGGAAAGGAAGGCATGTTATGCTACAGTTTAACATGCTCTTTTTTGTAGACAAGAAATTCAGATAGGTGAGAACAGGTCATAACTTGGTGTTAACTGTAACTATGTAGTGACCAGCCACATGTACCAAACCAAAATATTGAGCACCCTAAAAATACACACACACACACTACTAATAATTTCAAGGTAAACCAATATACCTTATAATGTAAAATTTGTAATTCATGTGAATCTTATTTCACATCTCCAGTTTTCTTTGACACCCGTGCTTCAAACTGTGTTGTGGAAGAGTGATGATTAGTAGACAGTCTGTCTTGACTTTGATAGTCATGACACACCTGTTTCTGGAAAAGTAGCACTTCATCTTCTGAGTTCCTGATGACATATTACCACTCTTGCTGTGATAATCAAAATAAGTTAAATTCTCAATCTTCTAAGTATTTTTAATGCAAAACTCTGAATCAGGTAAGATAAATTTAACTACTGAAGAACACTAAAATAATTGCCCAAAAGCACAGAAATGTAAAGTAAAGGCTGGACAGCTGGCTTGGCTTATCTTCCCTCACTATGGGTCTGCTCCGAAGTCCATTGAACTGGATGGAAAGATTCCCATTGACTTCAATGGGTTTTGGATCAGGCCCTATTCCATGTTCAAAGTTGTACAGGACACTGTGAATTAAGGCTGGAAAAAATCTTATTTTTAGTCCTCTTAATTTCCTTTCTTTTTGAGGGTCTGATTCTGCTCCCATTGAAGTCAGTGGCAAAGTCTGCATATCATTTCATTGTGATTTCTATCATTACTTTAACATAATTTAGGTAGTTAAACTCATTTGGGGCCAGAATTTGGCACTGACTTTATCAACGTTTGTATTGGTAATACTTTGTTAAAAGAACTACATTTGATTAAAGTCTCATTTACTTTTAGTTTGGACCATGTTTTCCAAACATACTCCATCCAAAGAGTGTGCAGGTATATAATATCTGAATTACAATATAAATCTTGCTGAAAGTCTCACTCTCTCTATTTCTCCGATAGTTTGCTGTGCAGCCATAACTATGATGTAAATAGTTACAGTAAAGAAATACATTTTGAAAATACATTATACTGACTAGATAAATTAGTAATTAGAGAATTAGAGAATAAATATGGAGTCTTTCCTTTGATTATTCACCAAGTGTTTAGATTACACTGAACATTAAAGACAGGAATGATTCTGAGCCTTTTGACTGCTTCAGAGATATTCTTCTCTAAATAATGTCACTATATTCTGATATACGGCACCATAAGCCACATGCAGGACTCCACCAAGAATGAGCCTCCCCCGTTTTGGACCTGACTTCCAGCCCACTGAACTCAATGAGACTCTTTCCATTGATTGCAGTGCGGTTTGGATTAGGCCCCTTGTATTTTTTTAAAATGAAAATGAAATACTACACACAGAGACACAACATAGACTTTCATGTAAACCTTCTATGGACCAATCAGACTTACTAGTACTTTTTTTCAAATTTACTGCAGAATCTTGTTAGATATTCATTATACACTAACATCACAGGTATCATTTCAAGTGAAAGTTTTAATATCACACTTACCAGAATTTTGAGAGCACATGATGGTGTAAAATTTAACAATGTACTTTTCTGGTTTGTGAATATTAACTACTATGAAATCCAGGCCCAACATGTAAATAACTTGATAAAGTATTTAATTGACCAGTGTGAAAGCTTCTTAAATATTCTGCCACTTAGGGTGATCAGTGTGAAAAATTGAGACACTTTTTTTTAGAGGGAGGATAGCACTGGTATAATTGCATATACAAGATACAACCCCTAATATTGGGATGGTCCCAATAATATCAGGATGTCTGGTCCCCTACTGCTCCTCCATACAAGGATAATCATTGTGAAGGGCTTTTTTCTTTATCCTGGGACACTCTGGTCTTCCAGTCTGGTACCCGATCAAGGCAGGTTACAGTGTGTTGGATTTGAATATGAAAAGGTTGTATAACCAATAGTCTATATAGACTTTCCTTACCACTGACTTAGATGCATTCCATGCTTGGAGCTATACAAGACCACTCTTCCAGAGAGCATTATATAGCTGGACAAACCAGACTGCTAGCCAGAATAGCGTAGCAGATTTCCTCTCTGTGAGCCCATATAACTGGTGCAAGTGGGCTGCACTGTCCTCCATTATCTATTTGGAGAATTGTGCTTCATTTTTACTTACTGGCTTTTCCAACTATATAGATAGCATCACCAGAAAACCTTACCAACAGGAGGGGGAATGGGTTTGCCACAGTCTGAGGAAATTGCAGGAACATGAAGGGGCCATATCATAGATGTGGGAGGCGGGACAGTGAATGGGACTTCATAACTTTTTCTGGGACCAAGACCAGCATTTTCCCCTACTTTCATAGCACACCTTAATAGACTTTTCTAATAATGAGTCAAGTATCAAACCTTTGACTGACTGAATTTGCATCAGCACCTCGCCTTATAAAATCATTGGCACCACTTCTCTTCCACTATGTCCTGATATAGTACATTAAAAAACATGTGTTTAATATGACACTACTAGATCTGGGCTTGAGTCAGAACTTCAGATTGGAACACTCCCAAATGTTAGGGGGTGTTGAAAATCAATCCCAGATGTGGATCCAAATTTGACCAATGTTTTCCATCTTGATCCTGGACTCAATAAAAATCTATATATTTGAACACTTCTGCTTTATGAAATGTTCAAAATCTGGCTTTCCGCATTTGGTGGCACTGAGCATTCTCTGTCATTGGCTTTGCAGGTTACAGGCTAAGCATTTTAAAGGCTTAGATTGAAATCTAAAAGCTTACCCAGATCAGAACCTTAACTTCAAAGCTTGTTAGAGAAGCTATATTGCTGACTCAAAGCCGCCTTGAAGGTGCTAGGCACTGTGACATCTAAGTAAATCACTCTTTAGCAATCTTACTTGATGAAAGGGATTGCCGGTAGAGGTCAGGACCCAAATTATCAATAGTAAGTGGGAGAGTCTTGTGGCCTACCCACGGCTATAAATTTAGAGGCCTCCTGCAAATGCCCCTTCTCAAATGGAGAGAGCCCATGACAGAGTGACTTGGGAACTGACAAGGTAAGGAGAGTTTGGTTGCAGCTGTAGGAGTCCAAGGGATTTAACCATTAGAAAGGCACCAAGTTCCCAAGAAAAGCAACTTATAAAATAAAGAAAATCCAATCCACTTAACACATATACCTTAGAAGTAGGCTAAATAAAAAAGCCCCAAGAATAAAAATATGGACAAAAGTTTAGCGGCAGTGGGGGGGGCTATGCAGTTAATAGCAATGAGTGTGACATGGATGATTATCTGCCTTCTGAACAGGTGCAATAGGTGCATGCGGTACAAGCAACTCACAATCCTTAATGCATGTTATGAGCTCTGGAGGTCAGAGTGTCTGAACTGGAGGAGCAAAGGGAGATAGAGAGGTACATCGAGGAGACTTTTAGGGACATAGTAGAGCAGTGCCATCTCCTGTCCCGATGAATGTCTTGGGGCAGCAAACCACCTAGATAGACCAGAAGAAAATGATAGTTGGGACAAACCTTCCAGATGATGTCATGGTATCCTCTTTCACTGAGCAGGGACCCCAGTTATTAGGAAATGACAGGCAACAGTAATGGGGGATTCAGTTTTTAGAAAGTTGGCTATGTGATGATTGAGATAACTGCATGGTGAATCTCCTGATGGGTATAAAGGTAGCAGATCTCACAAGACATATAGATAGCCTTGTAGGTAGTGTTGGGGAGGACCTGATAGTCTTGGTACAGTAGGTATCAATGACCTAAGGAAAGGTAGGAAAGAGGTCCTGCAGGCCAAATTTAGTCTGCTAGTTAAGATATTAAAATCCAGGACCTCCATGGTAGCTTTCTCTGAAATGCTTCCAGTTCCATGCAAGAGGCCAGTTAGGCAGAACTGCAGAGTCTCAATGCATGGATGAGACAATAGTGTAAGGAGGATGGATTTAGATTGATTAGGAACTTTTGGCAATGGAGTGGCCTGTGCAGGAGGAGTGAGCTCCACTTGAACCAAAATGAAACCAGACTTCTGGTACATACTAAAATTTAAAAGATGGTATAGGATTTTTTTAAACTAAGGGCTAGGGGAAAGGCAACACGTTCAGAGGAGCACATGATTCAGTCAGAAGCATTCCTTAGGAGTTAATTTATTAAAGGGAACCTCTATATCCCACTCAAGAAGTTGATAAAGTACAGGTAGGCACTACTGATCAATAGTCCAACAAAATAGTTCCATTTAAAAATAACAGGAGGAAGGTAAACAATATAATAGTGACAAAATGTACAAATGCTAGAAGTCTAAATACTAAGATGTATGAACTTGAGTGGATTTAAATGAGAATACTGATACAAAAGGCATCCTGGAAACTTGATGGATTGAGAATAATCAATGGAACATGATAATACCAGTGTATAAAATATAGAGATCATATTGGGGGAGGAGTGGCACTATATGTTAAAGAAAGCATAGTCAAATATGGTAAGGATCTTAAATTAATCAAACTGTACCACATAATCTCTATGGATAAAAATTCCATGCTTTGTTCCATGAACAGAAAGAGTACAGCAGTAGAATATACAGCCAACCATCTAACCAGAATGTGACAGTGATTGTGAAATGCCAGGGGAGGTTAGAGAGGCTACAAAAACAGAAAGTGCAATCATAATAGTTGATTACAACCATCCTCATAATGACTGTGTAAGTGTCAACTCTGAGATAAAATTTCTAGTCATTATAAATGACTGCTTCTTGGAGCAGCTAGTCCTGGAACCCACAAGGGGAGAGGCAATTGATTTAGTCGTAAGTGGAGCACAGGATCTGGTCCAAGAGGAGAACATAGCTGAACCACTTGATAATACTGACAATGATGTAATTAAATGTAAACATCCTTTGGGGGGGATAAAATTTAAAAAAACACAGTAACGTTTAACTTTAGAAAGAGGAACTACAGAAAAATGAAGATGCTTGTTCGATGGAAATTAAAATGAGCCTTCATAAGGGTTAAATGCCTGCAAATGGATGGGGACTATTTAAAAACACCATAAAGAGGCTCAGACTAAATGTATACCTAATAGAATCATGGAAGATTAGAGTTAGAAGAGACCTCAGGAGGTCATCTACACTTACCCCCTGCTCAAATCAGAGAAGACAGTAAAGGGACTGAAAGAGTTACACCATGGCTAAACAGCAGAGTTCCGGAAGCCATTAGAGTCAAAAAGGCATCCTTTAAAATTTGGAAGTCAAAACCTAATGAGGATAATAGCGAAGAGTACTAACTCTGGCAGGTTGTATACAAGTATGATAAGGCAGGCCAAGAAAGAATTTAAAGAAGATACTTGCTAAAGATGCAAAAACTAACTGTAAGAATATTTTATGCCTCACCAGTCTATTAGAATATTTTATGCCTCACCAGTCTATTAGAATATTTCATGCCTCAACAGTCTATTAGAATTCTTTGAAGGTGGCAAACTCATGGATAAGGGTATGATCTAATCAACGTAGTGTACTTGTATTTTCAGAAAACTATTGACAGGGTCCCTCAGCAAAGGCTCTTAAGGAAACTAAGTAGTCATGGTATAACAGGGAAGTCCTCTCATGGATCAGTAACTGGTTAGAAGATAGGAAACAAAGGGTAGGAGTAAATGGTCAGATTTCACAGTGAAGAGAGGTAAACAGTGGGGTCCCCCACTGATCTGTACTGAAACCTGTGCTGTTCAAGATATTCATTAAACATTTGGACAAGGGAGTGAACAGTGAAGTGGCAAAGTTTGCAGATGATGCAAAATTGTTCAAGCTACTTAAATTCAGAGCTAACTGCAAAGAACTACAGAGAGATCTCACAAAACTGGGTGACTGTGCAACAAGTGGCAGATGAGTTTAGTGGAGAGAAGTTCAAAGCAATGCACATTGCAAAAAAATAGCAACAACTACACATATATGATGACGGGTTCTAAATAAACTGTTCCCACTCAAGACAAAGCTCTTGGAGTCATCATAGAAAGTTCTTTGAAAACTTTGCAGATCAGTGTGCAGCAGTGGTCGAAAAGGTTAACAAAATGTTAGAAATATTTAGGAAGGGAATAGAAAATAAGACAGAAAATACCATAATGCGTCAATAAAAACCCATGGTGTACCCACACCTAGAATACTGGGTCCAGTTACCATTGCCCCATCTCAAAAAGGATACTGTAGAACTCGGAAAGGTTCAAAAAAGGGCATTGAATATGACCAAGGGTATGGAACTGCTTCTGTACAAGAAGAAACTAAAAGGATTATGGGTGTTCACCTTAGAAAAGAGACAATTAAGAGATGATATGATAGAGGTCTAATAAACCATGAATGGTGTGGAACAGGTGAATAAAGAAGTGTTAAGTCCCCTTCCCACAATACAAATACCGAGGGTCATTGAATTAAATTAGTAGGCTGCAGACTGAATAGAAACAAGAGGAAATATTTTTCATACAACACATGTTTAAAGCAGAACTCATTGTCATGGGATGTTGTGATTGCCAAAAATATTCTGTGTTCATAAAAGAACTAAATAAGATGATGGGGGATAGATCCAAGATGGTCAGGGATGTAAACCCATGCTTGGGGCTACCCTAAATCTCTGACTACCAGACGCTATGAGGGGAAGATGAGTAAATTGTTCCAGAATTGCCCTGTTCTGCACACTCCCCATGAAGTTCTGGTACTGGACATTCTTGGAGACAGAATACTTCACTAGATGGACCATTGGTCTGACTCAATATGGCAGTTCTTCTATTTAGTGTAATGGTGCTGAGAGGCATTGGTAGCTTGTAATATAAAGTCAGTAAGACTAGGTGATCTGGTGGTCCTTTCTGGAATTAAACTCTGTGACTCATCTGTAGACACTAGAGCTGGGATTGCTAAAGGAGAAAGATATTGGGATTTGTGTGCCTAGTTCTTTTAGGCTCTTTTAACAGTCCTTCTCGGCCTGGCTTCCTTAGCTCTGTAAGATTATTTATTATATCGAAGGGTACTCTTTTAAATGCAATAGAAATTCTCTTTTTTAGAACACTATCTGAAAGATTACAAACTTGTTAAGAAACAAATCTCTGACAAAGGAGGTTATAAAAAGATAAACATACTGGTATCTGATAAAAGAACATATAGACGAGGCAGCAATTGATGTCACACTACCAGTATATAGCATTATTTACCTTGACAGGAGGATAGAAGATGCAGAGAAAAATTTCATTTACCACACAGCTGCCATTATGTAGTAGTAGTAATAGTAGTAGTAGTAGTAGAAAATATTTATAAGATGGCAGTACTCAAAGGTTTCTGTCAGGCTGGGAGCTTCATGGGGTTGCACTCTGTTCAGACATAGATAAGAGATGATTCCTGCCCCACTTATGTCTTGAAGACACAGATGAAGAGTATGGGATGGATATTTTGATTTTTATCTGGGATAGAGATGAGTTGGAAGGAGGAATGGGGAAACAGGATATTAAGGATAAAGGAGTAGGAAAAAGGAAGAGAGACCATCACAGATCTATCTATTTTAGGTACTTATGTGCCCCCATCCCTTTATCATAACATCTGAGTGCCTCACAATCTGTAATGTGTTAGGAGGATAAATGCATCTTTGAGGTAAGGAGGTATTATAATCATCCCTGTTTTACAAATGGGGAAACTGAGATACAGAGAGATTTGTCTGAAGTCACACAGGAAGTCTGTAGCAAAGTAGAAAATTGAACCTTGAACTTCCAGGACCCAAGGTAACACTCTAACTACTAGACCATCCTTCCTCTGTCGTTAGCTGTCCCTGTAACAATCAGCAGAAGCAGTTTTGTCATTATGGTAGAGGTCAGTCTTAAGAAGGGTTTTGAAAGAAGTGGTTAGGTGTACTGAATTTAGTCAGGAGAATTTTTCCATGCATATGGGGCTGCTTGAGAGAAAACACAAAATAGACCTTGTTGAAATATGCCATTTATTTTGGGGGGGACTTTTCTAAATACATATTTTTAAAAAATATTCCTGTGAAAATGTTTTGGTTTTTCAGTGAAAAAATGAAAGCAAAAAAAATGTATTTTCAAAATTAGTTTTCAGTAACAATGTTCTGGTTTTACATTAACAAAATGAGTTTTGGAAACCAAAATTTTACCAACCCAAATTTATGATTTTCAGTTTTTGGCTTCACTTAAAAAAAAGAATTTCAATTAAAATTAATATTTTCTGCACACATATTCCTTTTGGTCAAAAATCCTTTATCTGTTTAAAAAGTATATATCTTGAGAAAAACATTTTAACAGACTCTTACACAGAAGTGTTGAAGGGAAAAGTTGACTGGAGTAGCCATTAGAATTCTTTTACAAAATGCTATCTAGTGAACTTACTTGTTACAAGGTTTCAAGTGGTTTGAGCCAATAGAACTTACACAAAAATTGGGAGCTTTTAGGTCAGTTGGGGGTTTTTTTTGGGAGGGGGGTGATGAGGAGATGAGGAGAAGAGAGTGACATGGCATTCTGAAGTAGCATTTTTCCATTGGTCAAAAAGGAGAGTGACTCATCCGTCTGTCATAGAATTTTCTATAGGTTTCATGCTGCCAGTAATAGAACCATAACAATGTAGGGAGAGAATATATATTGTCTGGGTGAGGTAATATCTTTTATTGAGCCAGTTTCTGTTGATATGAGAGACGCTTTCGAGCTATATAGAAGTACTTAGAATGTCCCTTTCCCAGACCTGAGGAAGAGCTCTGTGAAGCTCAGAAGATTGTCTCTCTCACCAGCAGAAGTTGGTCCAATAAAAAAATATTACCTCACTTTGCCTCTCTAATATCCTGGGACTGACAAGGCTACTACAATACTCCATAGTACTGTACATATACAATGCAAGGGAGCATGCACTGACAACAGGTTTTTGAGTATTATAGGTTGGAAATGCATATCCTGGTGAAACTGGTTGGCTTTTGAATTCTTGAGTATGGCAGTGGCCATTTGCTGTTTGTGGAGCACCACATCAAACACTGCTGTGTCTGTACTCTGAGTCCATCTGTGGCTAGCTTGGCAAATGGACAGATGCAGTCACACAGCACCCCCTAACTGGCAAAATCAGCCAATTTCATTATGGTATCCACTCTTTTTCTACTGTGTTATGAAAAGTAATGCTTTCAAAAGAAGCATAGCTTTAAAAGTTACTTTTAGCTGCACAAGAACAAATATTTTTGTTACAATATAATGAAATTCCATGATCTGGCAAAGTCAGACTTGTCATTTTGAGACCACTTGAGCTCTGCAGTATACTAGAAACTTTAGAAAAAGGAAATGAGTTATTGATTGTACTGATGGTGTTGAGGATTATGTTAGTTTCAAAAGGAGAGAAAAAATAATAATTAAATCCTATTTTGCAAACATTGGTTATTAGATATGAAAAAGGTTACTAAGTGATGAATCTGGTTAAGACTTTTTTAGAGGGGAGGGTCATTGATTACGGACTTTTACATTACTGTAAACTAATTTCAGTTGAGGTACAGTTTATATTATTACACTGAACTAATTCACTAATATTTTAATGGTAGGATACTATACTTTTACTATGTTAAGTATTAAAGAACCATTCAGCTAATGAGCTGTAGTAGCTCTAATTTTTCATTCAAATGTACAGTACTGTAGTTAAAATAGTTGAATTTTATTAAATTTGAAATAATCTGTGTAAGAAAGTGGCTCTCTAAATTGCTAATTACTATTTAAAATACTTATGAAAACTATTTAAAATTCCATTGCTTTGCTATCAATCCCACTTAATTTAACTTTTGTATTCCAAAGCTCTAGTCTTCGAAACTTTACAAGATCAGACCACCAGGCCTAGGAATAAATGGTTGAAATCATGTAGGTAGATATACTGTACTTATATCATGCATTGCATCTCTGCTTAGATTACACATGCTGCATTCAACGTGGACTTCAGAAAGAGGTATATATGAAACTATAGTTTTTGTACAAACTGCAAGCTAATCAGAATTCAGATAAGACAATAGCTATATTAGGTTCATGTTTCGTACACAATAGTTTTTGACAATTTTCAGCACAGATGGAAAGGGGCAGTGGGGTCCAAAAATTAAGATCTATATACAAATGTTACCCAAAATAAACAACATTTGGAGAAAGAGATTTTTTTCAAGTTTGTTTCTTATCAAAAGCAATTTAAATGACCCATTCTCACAATGCGGAGTGTTGTAGTGTAAAGCAATGCTTAACAAAATATTGCTATAGTTACTTCTCTCCCTATACATAATACTCTTGTTGTTTTTCTTTTTCTTTTTCTTTTTTTTTTTTTAGCATTTTAACAATGGTAATTACTGATGGATATTCTTTTGGAGATAGAGCAAGCATACGAATAGTATTTATTATTTGTACTGTGGTGGCACCCAGAGGCCCAAATCAAGGATCTGGGGTCAACTGTGCTAAGCACTAGGCAAACGAATCATAAAAAGACAGTACTTGATACCAAAAGTGTTATCATTCTTTAAATGCATCCCTATATATAAGCAGTAGTGAATTTCTGAGACCATAATTAAGATTCTGTTCTGCCATTGTACAGAAAAACCAAGTAGTATGAATATTTGATGATACAAACTTAGCTAATAAGGCTCCAAACCTGCAATTTATTCCATGCAAGCAGATTCATGCACCAGTGTGCAGCCCTACTGATTTTATTGGATCTCCACCTGGCACAGAGCTATACCCAGATGGGTAGCCCCAAATTTAGCTAGATTGAATTTTTTTAAAGGGTGAAAAATAACTGAAAATCTAATGAAACAAAACAGTCCCGTCCTTCTCCCCTTCCCCCAAACCTTCCCCCACCCACACCTAGACCCACACATACACAAAATCAGGTTAAACAAAATGCTTTGTTTGACCTGAAACAATTTTTAAAAAAATTTCAGTTCAGTCACTGAACTGAAAAATTGATTATTTGCTAATCTTTAATCACATACTACTTTTTTCCACAGTATGGACACACAAGGGGGCATGGGCAACCGTAAATCTGACATTTCCTAACTTCTGAGTACTTTCCAACTTTAATAATGCTCTTTGAACATAATTATTTTATGTAATTCTGAAAATAGCCTTTAGTTTGTATTATATTTCTAAGCAAGCTTGACTCTTGGTGGGGGAGCAGCCAGAAGTGCATACATTTTAAACCAAAGAAAGAAAATAGGGGTATAAAGAAAGAAATAACTGAGAGAGGGCTAAGAAAGATGGAAGTGCTGGTAACGTGATAACCTGGGGAATGGAGATGAATAGGAAAAAAGAAATAAAACTTTTGTCTAGGTGTGCTTACCACAACTGGGTTTAAAGCTTTTGGGTTGTTTATTTTTTTCCCCAGATCCTAAACTAAGAAGTTGCATCAAATGTAATAAAGTATCTAGAATAAGTATTTTATTGTTTTCCTGAAGAGTTGGTAAAGTTTTGAAAATATGGCCTTCGGGATAATCATGTCTAGTAGTTTCTTTTAATATGTTGTTCAGACATTCCTTGTCTCTCTTGCTCCCCCACCTTTCTGTACACATGTTTTATAAAGTCAGTAATGATTTAGATTATTTAGATCTTTGAAAAAAAATCTCCATTTTTTTCAAAGGGCTTTTTACTTAAAATGTTTTTGTAATGTTTTTATGTCTCTGTTTGAATCTTTCTCAAGTAACAGATTTTTTCTCCATGTATTATTTGGATCAAGAGATTTCAGAATCCCTCTAGAATTGTTCAGTTTGGAAAATATCCTATAGACATAATTTGCTGGAGGCACTGCAGATTAAAAGTTTACATGAAGACAATAAACAAACCAGAGATACTTTAAATCAAACTCAAAGAAAAAAGTCCCTTTTTACTAGGCCTAAAAAGACCTTTATTTAGTATCTTGTCAGAAACTAAAGTGTACTATCACATACGCTGTAAACTTCTGATCTCTGTTCATTTGTTATACACTCCATTAGTATTCTCTTCTCACAGCTAGAGCATTTCCCATGGACGCTCACAAATTCCTTCCACATTCATTGGAATTAAGCATTTGGATCACAGATGCCATCAGATAAAATGTTAAATAAAACCAGGTATTTCCTAATTCTTCGTGTTGTAAAATATGATATCACTTAACCTCTGAAACAGATTTCCTTCTCATTTATATACAGTAGGCAAACAACTGAATACCAGTGTTGTAAAAAAATTATTAATAAATAAAAAAGAAGGTCATTTAAATTGGCCTACTTGTTACTGAGCTACAATGTCAGAGTCACTAGTTCTTGCATATGACTCTGACCACATTATGAGTCATTCCAAATGTAGTACTATAGAATATCACCAAACGCTATTACCTGGTATTTTCTCTGTCTATCATTTTCAATATAATATGTTCTTTTTAAACAATATATTGTACTTCATCACTTTGTCTCAGATTAAAGAATATTATCTTTGTTATTTTCTTCATGAAAATATAAGACTATTTACTGTTTTCCTTGCCTAAAAAAATCAGCATTTCCTTACTTTCCAGTTCCAGTAGTTTTATATTGTAAGCACACCGTGCCCCATTTCTGACCTCTAAGATACATGTTTTCAGGTCCCTGGAAGTCATAGGAGTGGCGGGGGGTGAAGAGGGGGAGAGAGAGCATGTCATTACGGTGGTAATATTTATTGGATCAGCTTCTGTTGGTGAGAGAAACAAACTTTCAAGCCACACAGAGATCTTGTTCAAGTCTAGGAAAGGCACTCCCAGCATCACAGCTCAGTTCAGGGAGGAACAGATTGTTGAGCATAAGTAGTTAGCACATATTGTAAGGGACCATTCAAGCTAAAGTTGCCCATTAACAACTCTGCAGTCATAGGACAAATAGAGGGGATGCTGTGAGTTGCAGATTGTTGAAATAAGCCATAAATCTAATGTTTTGGTTCAGTCCATGATTTTTAGTGTCTAGCCGAGTAATGAATGTAAGCTCCCAAACTCATCTTTTGAAATTGCTGCACAGGTTTCCTTTGAGGATAATGACTGCTAGGTCAGATATAGAGTGACAGGGTATTTTGTCTTTTGTCATTGTCTTG
Organism: Dermatemys mawii; assembly: GCA_007922305.1. Classification (NCBI taxonomy): domain Eukaryota; kingdom Metazoa; phylum Chordata; order Testudines; family Dermatemydidae; genus Dermatemys; species Dermatemys mawii. The sequence continues at coordinate 23,680,801 of ML677364.1, forward strand.
TGAGAGTTTATTTAAGAACACAATGATTGTCCACATAGTTGTTGTTGAGGCGTTTAGTGCACTGAGTGAGGTACGCCACATGTTGAGACAGTTTTATACTGCCAGGATTCATGGATTTTGAAAGGTGCATTGTTGATCATTGTAGCAATCGAGATAAGTTTAAAGATTTTGCATCTGTGGTTCTAGTAGAGTTTCATGATGCTTTGAATTGGTGTTTCCTGGTCTGTGGGGAATTTTCTTCTGATGATGAGCTTGGAGAGGTTAGGGGGTTGTTTGAAGGACAGAAGTGCAGGTACAGGAAACATTTCTTTCAGGATGGGGTCCCCATTGAGAATGGGTTGTAGCTGTTTGATGGTACCCAAAGCTGGTTGTGGTGCCCAAGAAGTTGATGCTAGTGTGGGAGTGTTCCAGCGGGAGCTTACTGGATGGGTGATGATTATTAAAGTTGTGGTGGAAATCTATGAGTGAGTTTAAGTCATCTGTCCAGAGGATGAAAATATCATCAAAGTATCACAGGTATTTCATTGGTTTCATGATGCATTTGTCCAGAAGTTCTTCTTCAAGATGGCCCATGAAGAGGTTGGCATACTGGGGAGCCATCCAAGGCTGTTCCCTTGGTTTGGACAAAGTGTTTCTTGTTTAATGTAAAATTGTAATGGGTGAGGATGAAATGGATGAATTTGGTGATGTGTTTGGGATGGATATCTGGGGGTTGTCCATTGTCTTGTAAATATTTGAGGCAGAAAGCTATGCCGTCCTTATGATGGATGTTGGTGTATTGAGAATTGGTATTCTGAGAGAGATTGGTGTTCTGAAGGAGGTTGTTAATACTGTGGAGTTTATGGATAAAGTTAGTTGTGTCCTGGAGGAAGTTGGCCATTTGAGTGTTGAATGGTTTAAGGATGACTTCTATGAGTCCCAATATTTGTTCAGTAATAGTGCCATGGACAGATATGATGGTTCTGCCTGCGTTCCCTTGTCTGAGTATCTTGGAAATCATACAGATGGCCCCTAGGTTGGGTTCATGGGGAATGAGTTTGTAAAGTTTCTCTTGTGGTCATTGGGGAAGGATTTGATGATATCCCTTATGTTCCTGGATAAATTGTGGTGTGGAGTCTTCTTTACGTTCTTTAAAGTAAGTGGTGCCAGAGTGTCATCAGTTGTTCTCATTAACATCATCATTGTGGTTCAGGACTACAATGGCATCACTTTTGTCTGCTGGTTTGATCACTATCTGGTGGTTAGATTTCAGGGACTGTATGGCTGTCCTCTCAGCAGAGGAGAAATTATGGTGGATGTGGTGTTTGTTAAGGATTTCTCAGTCCATTTTTTTTTCTGAAGCAATCAATGTGATGACTGAGAGTGTGGTTTTGTCCACTCTTGGGTGTCCATTCAGATGATTCTTTTTTATTATGATTGTCAGTGGAGATGTGGTTATTGAGAGTGGTGTCATCATCATTGTGAATGAATTCTTTGATGCACATACTTGGACATTGAAAAATGAGGCCTCTTCAGAACTGGTTAACCGGTTCTCCTGCCAAGAAAGGTGGTATCATGGCTGGAGGGAAACAAACCAGAAAGGGAAGAAAATAGATTTAGATGGCACTCATTTTCCAAAAGAAGTAGAGGAAGCTGATCATTTTTCTGGAAGCTTCAAGTAAAAGAGCTATTAAAATAGTCGACAGTGGAAAAGAGACTTGATATAGTTTTTTCCCCCCGAACCATGGCAGTATGGTAATAAAAAGGGATAATGTAATACCTAATGCTAAACTATATAGGAAGGGCTGATTAGGTTGTAAAGGTAGGTGTGCAGCACTGTGCCTGAATGCTTCCATAGAATCCAGTGCAATAAAATTTCTGACTATAGCAGTCCCTATAGTATTATCTGTATGGATAGAAAATCTCGATCATAAAATTTAAATATACAAGTAGTACTATAGGGTTATACTACCAGACTCTGCCTTCCCCCGTCACTCCTCCTCTCCAAAAAAAGGTATTAGGTGCACAATGTTCAAAGAGATCAAATGGGATAAAACCACACTAACATTTTCAGTAGTGACCACTGATTTTGTATGCCTTGGTTATTAGGGGCTCAGTCTGACATACCTAAATGCCTGATTTTTCAGAGGTTATTTTCCAGTTGATCAGATGTCAGATCTGGAGAAGTATTTAATAGCTGTGTCATGGAAGAACTAGTTCTAGAACATAAAAGAGAAGAAGCCATTCTCAACTGAGACCTATGTGACCACACATAACCTATTAAAAATGAATTTTAAAAAATCTGAGGTCAAAAGTGAGTAAATTAAAATCTTAGGCTCAACATGAAAGCTACTTATGAATCCCAAACACAGAATGTGTTTAACCTCTTTCAGAGGGAGAGGGAGAAATCAGGAAGACAAAGAGCAGTGGGGGTTAAATATCAAAGGTTTATTTGAGCTAAACACATGTCTTGAGAAAATGGAAATTAAACTCTATGATAGCTAAAATTTAACAAGTAAATTAGGAGAGGAAAGAGCAAATTTGAACATATAATAACAAAAGATTAAAAAGATCAATTAAAAAACTCAAGAAGTTATTTAAACCTGTGAGGAGGCAGTGTGATCTAGCGAATAAGGCAATAGCTTAGAATTCAAGACAGCTGGGTCTCCTCACAATTCTCCTGTTCACTTGCTCTGTGATCTTAGGCAAGACACTTCCCCTCTCTGAGCCATTAATTATTCTCTTACCCTTTGTTGTTCTAATATATTTAGAATGTATGTTCTTTTGGGCAAGGAATGTCTTTTGCTGTGTGCCTAGCACAATGGAGTCTCTAGGTGCTACTGGAACTCACATAGCTATTAACAATAATAAACCATAAGTAATGAGGAAGCTAGAAGCTTTGGCAACAATCAGTAGGTCCTTTGGATCATGAAGTTAAGGGAACAGTTAAGGACAATAAGGCCATTGCAGTGAAACTAATGATTCTTGTGCATCAGTCTTCACCACAGAAAACAATGAGAAGATACCTACCCCAGACCTCCTATTTTAAGGTAATCAAGACAAGTTACTATCATAGATAGAGTTCAAAGCAGGTGTTGGTACAAACTGGTAAACTAAAGAATAACAAGTCACTCAGAACATATATCATTAGATGAGAATGCTTAAAGAAATTTACTAAAGAAGGGGCTGAACTGATAATTAAAATGTATAACTTCAGTAGACTCTGCCATGGAAGCGTGGAGGGAAGTGAATATTGCATCTATCTTTTTTTTTTTTTTTTTTAGGGCAGTCGGCTGATCCAGGGAATAACAGATAAAGAAATGTGGTTGAAACAATAATTAACCAATTGATATAGTTTATTTGAACAATCAGAAAACCTATGAGAATGCAGATCATAGAAAGTTACTAAATAAATTAAACAGTTTTAGGGTAAGAGGCGCTCAAGAAGGTTCCTATGAACTTTTTGTGATCAGAGCTGTTCACTGAGTCTGTAAAGGAGAATCACAGAATATCACAGTTGGATCAGACCACGGGAGATCATGTAGTCTGACCCCATGCTCAAAGCAGGACCAATCCCCAACTAAATCATCCAACAGATTTTTGCCCCATATGGCTCCCTCAAGGATTGAGCTCACAACCGTGGCTTTAGGAGGCTAATGGGCCTTAAACCACTGAGCTATCCTTCCACCCAACTTCCTTTTTTCACTTTTAAGTAAATTTCCATCCCCTTTCCTTTCAGTGAAACTATGAACTGATATAAACCAATTGCTAGGATTGTAGAGAAACACACCTGGACTCCAATTCTTTATCAAGAGGCTGAGAGGGATGTATAGACCCTCCCACGCAGTATATTATTTCTTCTATCTTTCCCCAAAGCAAACAAAAATCCATTTTTTTAATTAAACATATCAGTTAAGTCTGGGTGTCTGCCTCCAAACCCTCAGCCTGGTACTATCTTTAGTAGTATGCTCACAATGGACAGGAAATGATTACATCTGAGAATGGGAAAAAATGATTCTCAGCCTGCCCCCCAAATACTAAGCATACAACCTCTGTTTGTTAAAGTTCTCAGTCTTCTCTGAGGCTGGGATTAGCTGGGTGCTCACTCTGGCAGATGCCATAGTGCAGATGGCTAGGCGTGTCATGTACTCTTTGTCCCTGATTTCCCCACTGCAGGCCACTCTAGCATCATGGGCAAAGGCAAACAGATAGGGAAAAGCTGCTGGTGCACTGAGGGGGAGAGCTGCAGCCACCTCTTTTCCTTGCCATCTTTTCCTTCCTAGCCAGGTCCATCTTGCTGTTTCATGAGCTGGCACTTAGCGGGGACCCGAAGCCCTGCTCCACTATCAACCAGGAGAGACCTAATCACTTAACATCCTTCACTAGATCCCTTCTCCCTTTTCTCTTACTGCCACAGGGGCTAGGGTAGACTGACAACCATCATGGAAGACCTCACCCATCTCAACGTCAACAGGGACCCATTCTAAACCCAACCTGCCCATTTCCTATGCAGAGGCCTGCAAACAACTCCTCTGCTGTCAACTGAAGCTTCAGGAAAGCATGCTGTCATCACTATTGCTGAGAGGAACTGTTGCCAGATAGAGGAGGCTCCAGGGGTGCTTGGCATAGAGAACCATAGTGGGTCAAAAAGGCCGAGGCACAGAAAGATTGGTGAATTTTTGTGGGGGAACAATATGGAGTACATTGATGTTTCAGAGACCTCTATAATGGAGATGAGGGGGGAAAATATACTATATAGCCATTTTTTCCCACTCTTGATCCCATGTAACACAACTTACTTGTGCAATGTTGTTGCCATTTTGCTCACACATCCCCAGCTCTCCTGTAAAGTTGCTCCCCTGCAGCAGCCTACTCTGAAACCCTGCAGACCTCAGTTCTACAGTGTTCTGGGGTTATAGCGTAAAATCTGTGCAGCCGCTCTGACTGTAGATATCTACCTAACTTAGATATTGTGGGGTCTGTGGTAAAGAACCCCTTGTGTAGCTGTCTATCAACAAATGAATTTTGCCTTCCCATGTTAGGATCTGAGGTGAACATTTCATTGATATTGTAAATGAGATGAAAAAAATGCAAAGGCTCCTAAGATTTTCATTTCCATAAATGCCTAAGGCTCCAGGTGGAAATACCCCTGAAGGCCATGTACAGTACAGTATATTCCCTGACTACTTCTTTGCCCAAGTACATTTTGTTCATGAGTCATGTGTGCACTTCAGAGCATTTCAAAGACCCGTCTGATGGAATAAAGTCACTCACCTTCAAAGTACAGTGCAATTTCAAAAGGTTAGAGTTTGGGTTTGGTTTGAATTCTTGGATCCTTATCTGAATTCCCTGACACTGTATAACAGGCATCCTTGCAAGATCCCCAACATTTCTGCCTCTAGTCCAAGCCACATAATAACTCAATAACAGCCTTTCCCTTTGTATTTCCACTGGAACTAGAAGCGTATGTCTATTCGTGGGGCGGGGGGGAGAGGGAGTAGGAAATATCAGAACATTTCAGAACTTTGAAGGAGGCTTGGTTCAAGTTTCATTCTAGGAATGAGTGAAGGTTTCAAACACTTTTCTTAACAGTGCTATAATTATTGTTTTTCTGGATTTACATGACTATTAGGTGTTAATTTTCAGGGCTTCATTGTTATGCATATAACACCAAAATCTGCTTCATGTTGCCATCAAATTATCAAGCTAATATTTCTGCTCTGACTGTTCTTGTTATATTCTGTTATGAACGTCTCATAATTTTTAGTAACTTAAAGCCAAATAAAATCAAGTGCATGCAGAATGTGGCTACTGTCCTGGCAGGTACTTTTGATACTATTTCATTGAGCCTATCTCCTAGTGTAAAGTGTTTAGGTGCGGCAATCGCATCTGATTTATCAAACAATTTGTATTCACATTTGGTAATTAGAAGGTATGACTGGCATATCACTAGGGTGACTTTTGTTCAAGAAAGACTTGAAGGGACTGATAAATGCTTTCATTTTTCTTAACAGTGGGTACTTTTTTTTTCCTGGTTAACTCTATTAGATTTTGCCTATCATGCACTATGTAGGAAACACAGCGCTCTGTTCTAACCAATACCCTGCTGATTCAACACAATATTCCATGTATAGAAATCATCCCCAGCAAATTCCTTATCAATTTCAAATTTTATTACATAATGGCTGTGACCCTATATAGCTGACAGAACCTTTGACCATAAATTGTAGGTAATTCATTGACTTGTGATTCAGCAGTTCATTTGGTTTAACCTAGTTACAATTTCTGGAAAGAAAGACCTTTAGATCTGATTTTTCAGACATACTGTTAGAGCTGGGTACAAAAGTTTCATCAAAATAATTTCCTGAAAAAGCTCTTCTCACAAAACATTTCTTTTCATAAAATTGTATTGATGTCAACAGAATTTCATTTAAATGAAATTGGAAAAAAAACATTTTGATACCCCATTTTGACATTTTTGGATCAAAAATTTTGATTTTTCACTTTGAAACAACTTTTCAGTTTGAAATTTAATGTATTTTGAATTTAGCTTTTTATAAAATAGTCAAAATCAAAACAAAAAAAATAGTTTATTGAAAAAAAACTTTTTGATTAACCTGAAAATGAATTTTTTCTGGATTTTGTTTCATGGAAAAATTCAGAATTTTTGTGTTTCATCCCAATTCAGGGTGAAGAAAATTCAGAAATCTCAATTTCTTGGCCAGACAGAAAAAACCTGTTTTCCAATGATCTCTACCCACTAGTGTTACTGAAGTGAGTGGAAGCATTGGGTGTTCAACATCTTTGAAAATATCTTTTTCCTTTATGCTGCTTTTACTGGTGAAGATTGTAGTGGTAGCAGGGAGGATCAGACCTCCCTTTCCTCCGCAACAGACTCCAGCTCCTCCTGGGAGATTCCCCAGTGTCCCCAGGCCAACCAAAATATATAATCCCTACAGTGAATCCTAGTTGATCTTGGGGCCTCCTTCTAGTGGACGTGCCTGGTAGTGTTCCAGAGGAAGCCTCCCAGGGCACATCCTTATCAGGTGCTTGAACCACCTCAGCTGACTTCTCTCAGTCTTTGAAACTAGGCCCTTAAATAACTGTTCCGTGAATGTTGAACAAATGCCTCTTATTTCTAGTTGTCGAGCCAAATCTTTGGCTGCTTTTAAAAATAAAGAAACATCTCTTGGCCGGAGCTTTGGATACTCAAAATTTAAAAAATCATCGTAGGTCTAGATTGTGGCTAGCCCCTTTTGAGGGTGCACAAGAAATGGGGAGGAAAGGTGCCAGACATGTCTCCCACACCTTATATTCCTGTGCAGGGACCAGCACAGTTTCTGTCCCTACCAAAAGAAGAATATGCAAACTACTCTTTGCTACTTGCCAAATCACCCTAAGGGGCCTGAAAAGGAGGCATTTCCAGGGTAGGGTCTAATAAGCACAATCTGGCCTTTCAAAATATTTTATTTTAACATGTCCTAAAACTCCCCTTTAATGGATACTATATTAGTACACTTTGTTGTTTGAGGAGATTGCAAACAGACTAAAAGTAGAAGAGGCTTGGGAGCAAATTCCATTTGGCACTGTTCAGGATCTTCACTTCTTAGGTTAAAAGTTGCCATGCTGGAAGGTTTTTTTTACTCTGTTAATATTGGGCTGGATTCTGCAGCCTGACACGGAGTACTTTCCTTCTCTTTCTGAGTAGAGATGCTAAAATCTGACCCAGTATCAGTAATGAGCACTAGCCAATTGTAGAGGTAGGACTGCGTACTTTCAGTATCATGGGCTTCAATTCATTGTCATTTCACAAATGTAAACTGCATTTTTTTTTTTGCAGACTTGTAGCCTGCTTCTGCCTGAACTAAGGGAAACCTCCGTCCACACTTATAGAGCAGAATTTCCTGAGACAAAAGCCCCTTGTTTTAGGGGAAATCTAAAATGTTAACATAAGACAGCAAAACATTTTCCTTTTCATTCATCTGTCTAACACACGGTTTTCCTTACTGCTGTCACTGGCAAATGAGGATATTTTTTTTTGCTCATCTTTTGACTTTCGTGATTAACCATGAAGAATGGCATTACGAAAAAGAAAAGCATACTTTGAGATAGCCTTATGAGATACAGGTCTTGTTTGCCATGATCTTTTTCCAGTCCCCAGTTTTTTATCTTCCCAATAAAGTAGCATTTTCCCCCACTGAAGCGTGAATCTTAGGGCTTGTAACATTAGACCTTTTTTTATTGATCTTCATGAGTTCGGAGTGGGGACTTCAAGGTTATTTGGTCACCTGGGTTAACTTTGCAGCAATGAAAAGCAATAAACTGTTTCAGTATAGGTGGGTATTTATTATGAACATTTCATTTCCAAAACTGCAGTACGGTTAGAAAGTGTTGAAAAAAAATAAGTTCTTGTTTCCTTTGACATGTCCTTTCTTTAAGCATTCTTCTTAACTTGCTGCCCCCATGACCTCCTTAGTAGCAGATACAATTCATTTCTTATGCAGACTGACAAAAAAGATGCATGGTATATGGCACTGCATATCTTTACTTCATTATTTCCTCATAGCAAAGACTTGAAACTGTAATGTGTGAGAAAGAAAAGGTGCCAACATGACATTTACTACTGCTAATATGAATCTGATTAATTCTACAACAAGAAACGTTATATTAACTCCTTATATTCTCTTGTGTACTTTGCTGTTCAAACCAAAATCGATAAATCAGAATACTTTGACAAATAACGTATGCTGGTAGAAGCAAGCAAAATCACAAAGTAATAATTTGCAAGAAGTTTATTGTAAGGAGAGCTCAAGGCAGAATGAACAATATGATTAGTGCTTAAAGGATATTTTACATTTGCCTTGTAATGGAAAATCTTTTTAATATAGTGGAGTATACATAGGGTGAATTTATCTTTAGTTAAACTTTATTTTTAGCAGAGCAGAATGCAAGTCACAAGTTTTTCAATACACTGCACATACAATATCCACTGTGAGTCTCCATGTTCAGTGAAAAAGACCTTCACTGAACATGGAGGACTTTATTTCTCCCTTAGGTATTCCTTCCAAATGCTTATTTTTTGTTGGCAATTTTGAAAGAAAAATAATTGAACAAATCTATACCTTAGTGATTCATTTTTTCTTAACTCATTGGATCATTATGACTTTAATAACATTTTAAATTGTGGTGGAGTTTTTAAAATTATGTGTGCTTTTTTAAGTGAGTGGCTATCTGACTTTATTTTCTTTGTTTAGTGTAGTACAGTATGAAGAAAGTTAAATATTGTAATTTTACCTTGTTCATTCTGCTTTCTACTATTTGCAAGTTTGGTTGAAATGTCAAAAATGTGGAAGCTGTGAAAAATACCATAGAATGTGCTCAAGTATGTACGTATAAGAAAAATGTTTTTCATTAAGGAGCGAGGAGAAAGAAAGAAAACTAGCTTAGAGGGAACTAAAAAATGTAGTTGATCTATCTTTATAATGTTTCCCTTATGTATGACATGTACATTTAAGCATATATGAAATTGTGAAGAAATAACCTACAGCATTTTGAACACTGAGGTATTTTTAAATGCAGGCTGACAAACATCGGATTCAGATGTTCAATGACCTTGTGAGTGCAACATTCTCCTTGGAATAATTTCTTTTTATTCCTTTATTGGATCAAATTTAAAATGTCTGTAGAACTATTACAGTGGAAAAAATAATCTAGCTGCTAACACAACTGTCTGGCTGTAAAATATGGAAAAGACAAAAAAATGAAAAAAAAATACTGGAGAGGATAAATAGCATTTTGCCAAAGTTCAGAGGATATTGGTAAGCAAGTGAGGTTAGGTCTGGCTGTTACTTCGTAATACCAAAGCAATACAAATAACTTTGAATGCAGGCAAATGACACATAGGTCAGGATTTTAAATGTGAACACATGCTTCAGAGGAAACCATACAGGAATAAAAATTGTTCCTGTTATGTTAGTTTAGATTCTGAAAGAAGCTTTTGTGTGTAAAGATGTAACACGATTCCATGCCTGGAGCCATGCCCTGTGGTACACAGACCACTATGTCTGTCCCAGAGTACCAAAGCTAGAGAAATTTGCACGTCTTGTATCTCCAGACTGGCACTGGCTTTTGTAACATGAAATTTATGTTTACCAGAGTGATAACAACATGAAAAATTTTGTGTAATTCTGCAATAGGATTTAATGGGGAGAGGATTTGAGTCTTACTCAAGATTTACCTTCAGCATCATTGCTTTAAAAAAAATTAAAGAGCAGTTCTGTTTCAGTATTATAAACTCTACTCTTTGAATACCTTCCAGAAATCTGCTGGTTTAATTTCTTAGTCCCATCTGTTTCCCTCTCACTGGCTATATTTGTTAGTATTTCCTCAAGCAGCATGTTGTATTGCCCTTACTGTGCTGGAGGAAAAGGGCATAGATTGATCATTTTACAGGACAGGGAAATGTTTATTTTGGGCTGGAGTGCACTGCATTGCCTTGCTTCCTGCCCAGAGTTATAGAAAAACTTCTTCACGAAAAAAAAATAGTAGAGACTGTTTTGGTATAACAAGGAAGAAAGAGAGGCAGCAATGTCAGGAGGGCCATTAGGCTGCTTATCTGTCTTTCTGCTTTGGCACGTGAAAGCTCCCAGCTCAGCATGCCATGTGTCAAATCTATCATTTGATATGTCAGGAGCCATTATTCCCTCTTTTGTCACCAGTTTTGACCAAAGGATGAAAAATTGCTGTCTTACACAGACAAAATTATTGCTGAAAAAAAGGGCAACTCTGGCACATAGGAGTAGGCCAAGGTGAAACACGGGGAAACTCTCCTTAGATTAGGTCTGGGTTAAGAGAATATTGATCTGTGTGCTAAAAACTGTTGATCTCTCTGAGCAGAGGATGACAAATGGTGGCAAACAAAAAATTGAGTGTCTCCAAGGACATTTGAGCTGCTCTCTGTTTTCTGAGAGTATTTGTTTGGTTTGTGGGTTCTGCTCTAGGGATTTGAACTAAAATAAGCAAATATTAAACAGAAATGAAACAGCCACAAAATGATACAGTGAAAAAATACAGGAAGAGAACATGCAGCTAGAAATCCAGGTAGGTATTAACATTGATAAATGGCCCAAGCATAAGAAATAACAAGTGTTAACTACAGAAGCTGAGCATATTGTAATGTATGTTTGGATACATGCGTGCATGCCAAATGTGAATGGGGTTGCCCTTATACAGTCAACACCAGAATCTAGTTCTTTGTTTTACATTATATCTGGAAAATATCTATGTTAGAGCATACATAACGCAGGCCATGGGACATTAATCAAAGCCTGTTAGCCACCTTAATTCTCAAGCAAATCACATTGAAGACAGTAATAAGTAGGGGCTGTGAACATCCTCTGTGACCAGAAACATCTCTTCTTCTTTTACTGACCATAAACAATGGTGGGGGAGTGGGTGGGAAGAAACCAATAGCAGGGAGTAATTGCGCACAGGTGCTTCCTTCCCTCTGCTCCGATTAGGGATAGAGGAAAAGCATTTGTGATTGGTCTGACATCCACCCAGGGAGGCCATGTAGATTCTAAAAGAACTAGAAAAAGTTCAGTGTGAGACACGCCCCCAGGAGAAAGATTCACCTTGCTGGGTGAGTCATTCCTGGGCCAGAATTCTATTTTACCTTATATTCATTCTGTACCTTATTAAGTTTGAATACATAGGAAATAATACCCATAAAAGGCTTTTGGACCTTTATAGGGTTAAGAGATGCTGGAAAGTATGTCCACATTCAATCAATGTTGGAATGGAGCCATGCTTTCTCATTGTGAGACCCAGAACAGGCGTGACTCTCCAAGTTTGGTTTGGCATGAACCTCAGGCCTCCAAGACCTAAGGCCATCTTGTTTGAACAATATTGGTGGCTATTCCTCCCCCATTCCTGCACAGGGCTGCCAAGAGTTAAGCATCTTCTGTGACCCTCCAGCACTTGGCAAACCTGCCTTGTCACCCATAAGGAATGTGTTGATTCTCCTCCTGGCTACCCAGGGTCACCATGGCAGAGGAACTGTGCACAGCTGAGTTGATGCTCTCCTTTCTGTCACTGCTTTTGCTGCTGGATCCAAGCCATCAGGGAGCAGCTGGCAGGTGGTGGTGATGGGTACATATGCCATCCATCCATTGCTCTCTTGGTGGGCTGCTGCAGAGTGGAGATCCCAGGGCTTCCAGGCTCCCAGATCCTCTTGGTCCACCAGGGGGATAACAAGGAGCTGGAAATCCCGATAGTGCTGGATCCCGGGTTTACAGAAACTCGCCAGTAGCCTAAGCTCCCATGGTTTACAGGGTCTGCAGCACTGGAGCAGCCTGCCATTTAGCCTACCCCTGAGCTGGGGACACGGAGTCCCGGATCTGCAGTTCTGAAGCAGTCCACCAGGTGGACTACCCTCGAACCGGAGCTCCATTCCTGTTCACACAGAATTTCAAAATGTTGGGCTTTCACTTCCGCAAATCAGAATAAAACTAGATCTTGAAATATCAAAATCGTCCACAGCATGGAGTTACCTTTCTCTGTCCAGCTCTAAGTTGTGGCCACACTACCTCATAAAAGGTATAGCAGAAATAGAAGAGGTACAGAGACTGGGGACACAATAATTAAAGGCATGAAAATGTTTCCTTATGTTTATGGAGTTGATAGACATGGATCTAAATAAGGTATATCAATGAATGAGTGATTTAGAGATGGTAAATCTGGTACTCATTCTTCCCCATTCTCATAACAGAAGAACTAAAAGGAATACTTTTTTATATACAACAAGTAACTAACCTGTAGAATTCATTGCCACAAAGTATTATTGAGGCCAAAAGTTTAGTGCAATTTAAAAAAATTAGACATTTGTATGTATGAATACTGTAAACCTACAACTATATTAGTTAGGATTAAAAAAACATAAGGGATATAAACCTTCATGCTTCAAGGCATAGCTATCCACTGACTGTCTGGACTTAGGAAGAATCATCCCCTGTGTGCAAGTTACTCATAGTTGGCCTTCATGGGGGTTCTTGCCTCTTCTGAGGCATCATGTTAGAGACAGGATACTAGACTTGACAGACTACTCTGATCTAGTAGGGCATTTCCTTTGTTCCTAAGAGTTAATTTGTTTGTGTTTGTTTACATTTTTCACAGGCTTTTTTAGTGTCTCAGAGAATAATCTGTAGGTTGAAGTAATAAGATATCTGATGTTTTTACTATAATTCAGATCCTATATGGCCAGAAAACTGTCACTCATCTATTTTAGCCCCAGAAATGGGGAGGAAAAGCCAGTGAAAAACATAAATACCACTGCTGAGGTAATTAGGATTATTCATCTTTCTGGAGCATCAAAAACATCCTGCTCTACTTCTGGTATGATTGTAGGTCTAACTCAAAGTCCTAACATTACTACCAGATTTTGTAATAATGATATGGAGCAAAACCAAACACAATGTGCATGCACACACAAATGTACACACACACATATAGTGTAGCATGCTATTATGCAAGTAGCTCCTTTGGAGAGAGAGAGAGAGAGAGAGAGAGTAAAGGATCCCTTGGGATTCTAGCTGCTTTCAGGATCCTAGCATGGAAAAGTTAGTTAATCCCATAAAATTTTAACAATAAATATTTGGTGTGACTATTTTGAGGCTAAGCAGTCAAGTCCTCTCATTCTGTGCCTATCACAGAACAGATGCATTTGGATGCTGAAAGTGCTGTGCTTTTGTGAGCTGAGATTTAGGCCAGTCAATGAAAGTTGGTTGAAAATTTTTGAACCGCATGTTTTTTTCACTGAAAGATGCACTTTGGAATGTTTTACAAACATAGTTTAATGTTCACAAAAAAAAGGAAATTACCTTTTTTAAATTGTTTTCTGAAAATCAAGTGATTTTAATTCAACATGAAAAAAAAAATGTTTGCTTCAGTCAGAATTTTTTTTGTCAAAAAAGTTTAATTTTCCATGGAAAAATTTCTAATGAAATCATTTTGTTCAATTGGGGCGGGGGTGGGGGGAATCAAACTGGATTTTTAAAACAGCTCTAGTTGTAACTAGATGCACCTCCACCTCTCCTTGCATTTTTAATCCTGGAGGATGAGATTGCCTGGGGCCAAGTCAGAGCAAATACTTGGCCTAAATATTTATACTTTGGAATGTCCATCCTTGGCTCTGGCTGCTTTAAGGGCCTGCAGGGCATGTTACCTGTGGTTCTTGGAGAGGCAAGGAATTCAACTCGCTCCTCATTCCTTTTCCAGCATGGAATATCTGAGTGTATTGAAAGACTACTGATTTAAGATGTTTTCTGTTGAATATTGGTGGGGGGAAAAAGAACATCTGTATTTGTAATTTGTCATAGGGGATTAGTTTGTTACAATGGCCTCACTTTTATTATTGCTCACACACAATGCAAAAGAACTGGGGATCAAAATGAGATGGAAATGAGGGCGTAAGAGAGGAAGGAGCTCTGCCTACATCCACACATTACATGTTTGTAATTTGTAGCATGCACCCAGGAGTCAGGTTGTCTGATGAGAAGGTACAACACGTTTTGCTGACTGTACAAGCATCCACCTCTATTTGAGTCTGCTGTAGCTCCTAGAAAAATCTAGTTTGAACTTGGGAATGTCAGAGGCTTTGTGACATGGTCCCCTGTTGGTGGCCTTTTGACCCTACTACACCCTGGCACAGAAAGAAACAGAAAAGGTGGATCCAGGCCTGCATAAAAAGGCTGTACAGAAGCAACCAATCAGATCCCATCAGACTCAGATAAAAGAAGCTTCAGGGCCTTAGCAGATCAGTTCCTGGCTAGGACCATACAGGTGAGGAGGAGAGCTTCTCTGGCCAAGGGAGCTTGATAGGCTGCATTTGCTAAACTTGGGAGCAAGGTGACCTGAGAATTGTAACCCTAAGGTGGGAAGAGGCCCAGGGAATGTAGCAGTAACTAATTAAAGGAAGCAATGCATGGCTGCTTTGAGCAGGGCCCAGGCACTGGAATCCTGAATTATGGGTGGGTCTAGGTTTCTCCACTGGCCCCTAGCAAAGTGGCTTAAGCTCCAAGATGGGGACATGACTCCTTTAGAAGCCTGAGTGATGGGCAAGATTTAAGGGGCACAGAGATGGGGCTGAAGACCCTGGTGAGGGCAGACAGTTTGAACTCTTTGCAACTCCAGAAAGGGTCCATTTTTGACTCTGCCATTTGACCCAAGGACTGAGCCCCTGGAGGGCTGCCTATCAAGGCTGGCAACCCACAGAGGACTCCAGGAGCAGGAGGAAGATTGCAGTACTACGTTCTCATTGGATGCTCCTTTGCAGGTGTATTCGTGCTCTTTGCTGGTTATAAGAGAGGAATCGTTCTCTCCAGTTGGCGAGTGAGGGCAGTGACAAAAGAGATGGTCTTGTCATTCTTCTCCTCTTTGCAGTGAGGTAAGCAAGATCTGCACTAACTATTGATCTTTTCTAAGTGAGTTGGAAAGCTGACACTTTTCCAAATATGGATCATTGGCTCCTGTGATTAACCAGTGGCACTAACCTCAGTAAGGCAAGATAGTTTAAAGGGCTCTGGTTGTTCATGCCACCATATCAGAGGATGAGTTAACTCAGAGATCACAAGTACAGAGTCTAAATTTAAATGTTCTCACTTCTCCAGTGGTACCAGAGGAGATCACACCAATTGTATTTCTTTGCAAATGTAAATGGGAACAATCACGTACAATGTCAGCTGTCAGGATTGCCTCCCCACTCTGAACTCTAGGGTACAGATGTGGGGACCCGCATGAAAAAAGAAATAACCCCCCCCCAGCTAATTTTACCAGCTTGGGTTAAAATGTTTTTCCCCAGAACACAACTTCTTCTGTGTCTGGAACTAACTGCTGCCACCACCAAACTCAATTTAGTTTGGGACCCTTCTTTCCCTTTCCACTAACCCCCCAAACTTCTTCCTTCCCTGGGAAGCTTGAGAGAAAAAAAACAAACCTCGCCTGCTCCTGTGAGATGTGCCCGATCCAAAACCAGGATCTTACACAATGGAAAACAAGCAGTCAGCTTCTTAAAAGAAAGATTTTAATAAAAAAAAAAAAGAAAGGAATAAATCTCTTATAACCGTCAATAGAACAGCATCTACCATAATCAACAAAAGGATTCAGAAACCAAACCTCTCCCCCGAGGCAACTTGCTCCCACTGTTGATATCTCTGCTGAATCTTACAATATCAAGAAGCACCCAGCCAACACTCACCACTGAGAACCCTCCAAGTGATAAAAAGAAGGTAAACTTACTGACTACAATACTTAATAGAATCTATAGTTACAGTGAAAGACATAGCTGTGTTCATCCCATAGCCGAGGTGAACAGAGAGAGACCCAGAGAGAAACTGAAACTTAAAATCCTTTGTCTCCTGAGGAATTTCTCATTGGTCAGTTGTCCACCTCTCAGGTTACCTTTAGCTTAACCCCTTACAGGTAAACAATAATTCTAGGCTACTTCACACTTATGACAGTAGCAAACCTGAGCTAATTGAAACAGATCAATCACAAATCAGTCTCACCATTTTTTTTTTTTTGTTAATTTCAACTGATGGGGGGGGAAAAACAAGGTGCATTATGAAAACATGCAATTTGGTACACTCCAGAATAAATCCCAAGAACTTCCCAAATAGGGCCTCAGCATATTATTGGATGCAGATTTTAAAAATGACTCCCCAAATATAAAATTTCAGTGCACACAAGACCAAATTTAATTAACATCCTATGGAATTTTGGCTGTTAAACTGCACATGTGACCAGAGATTTGCAGGCACAAATTAGTGTGTTCAATTTTGTGATTATTCCTGAATTTCAATGGTTTAAAAGACATGGCTCCAGTAGCTATTGTTTTTCTCCTTGCCTTTGCTCCTAGAAGCCTGCCAATTTCCCTACTTTTTACCAATCCAAATTCCACCATTGCGCCAGTCTTAAAACCATCGTGTATTTCTACAGATGACACCCAATTAGTGGCATGTGGATGTTGGTAAGGTGAAGTGATCCCTACGTCACATGGTCCTAGATATTAACAATACGGAAACTCCTGGTAGGACATTTGGTCAGTCTTCTTGAATAGACATTGTTCTGTTGTACTCTGCTACTTTTAGGGTGCCAATGAGTATCTATCTGAATGCATTCTAGAAGTGCATCAGTGACACAACTAACAATGTGTGGTTCATGCCATCATCTTCCAAATAAGAGTATTTTAATTTTTTTTTATCTATAAGATATAAGGGATGTAAATCTTGTCTTTGCTAGCAGTTTAGCACAAGGGCAATTACACTCTTTCTGGTTATTGCTATAGTTATGAGTTCTACTTTTTGAAATGTAGATGCACGTTAGGGAAATTTGATGTGAGCACAGCTCTTCAGTGCTGGTTTCCAAAGCCCAGAATTTGTCACTTACGCATTGGGAAATTTAATGCCAAACTTACTCAAATATTGAGGGATTTTTGTTTGTTTATTTGTTTTATGAATGCTTCCTTCTTTCATGAACTATTTTGTTTCAGTTCCACTTAATGTGGTAAACTCTTCATTGGACCGTTTGAATTTAGCTGCAAGTTGTTAGCTGATGGATACAATAATTTCAGGATTTCAAAGTAATTGTTCAAACTCAGTTTAGTTATACGAAGATATTGCAAGATCACTATTCACACAGACAATTTTATAAAGTTTTTTTTTTGATTTATGAAGTAAAAATAAACACTCTGGTCAAGTGTGTGTGTATATATATTCTGTAGATATATTCTTTAAAAGCACTAACTCTCGTCACCTTCAAGTTCATATCTGTGCAATAAAGGTTAAGGGACTATTTTCATCAGTGGAGAACTTCAGCCTTCCTTTCACTCCCAATAAGTAACATTAAACATGGGCAACATTAATATATCTGCTTTGGCACCTCTTCAGTACTTTTTAGGCATCCTCCAAAAATGCTGATCTTTGGCTAGTCTATACATAATCCACTTATGCCTAAATTAATTAAGAAGTTATATATTCCATAACAGCTACAATTCTAATCCAGCAATTACAAATACAGCATATCCCCAATTATTAAACCATTTTACAAAAAAAAATTAATTTTACCTTATAGAATAATTCAAATATTAACTAGATTGGAAAAAAAAATGTTAGCAGTATAAAATATGATTCCTACAAACCATACTTTAATTTCAGAGCCATATGATATGCAGGTGTATATGCTTTGATCTAGGCAAAATTAAATAAAAAAATAAAATTAGTATAAACAAATACCACACTTCTGTCAGTTAGATCTGGGTGAATTATGAATTTTTCAATTCACTGGCAATTCCAAAACACAAACAAACAAAGTATTCAGGTGAAACCCAAAGTGAAATTTTTGGTGAATTACAAAGATAAAAAAACAAAATAAAGTTTTGTTTGATTTCATGTAGACTTCTTTTCCTTTGCACTTTTGATTATTAACCGACATGAATTTGAAAAATGTTTTGGTGTCACTGAATCTGCGTTTTGTCCCCCCAAAAATGTTTTGGACAAAAAAATTATGTCTGGCTCTGTCAATTGCTAGCTTTTTAAATTTGTTTACACAGGGTAAAACTTTCTCTCATGCAGAGGGCCAGCACACTGCTGATGCACTTCTTTAACACCATAAATTATGTATAGGTCTTGTGCTAGCTTTCTCCTACCGAAAGTTTTTATGTATGAAAATTATGTTAATCTACTATGTTCTACGTTAATCCTTATTTACATATGTGTGCTTATGGCCATGTGAACCATATCTTTAAACTACATGGAACTGAACAGTTATTAGCACTTACTACAAAATATGGATTCTAAAATAACTTTTAATAAAAGCTAGAGATTACTTCCATAAGCGAGCAATATTGTTAACCATACATGTTAAGGTATTGAAATATAACATTACACCAAATTTTGTGTCCTGGGGACAGGGATGAAAGTCAGGTGGTATGGGCCAGTACAGCATACTGGTAAAAAGTGGCCGTGAGCTCTTGCTGATTCTCCATTGTTGGTTATAAACACACGTTCTGCCACACGCAGACACTCTGCAGATAGATTTCATCATACACCTCCATTTCTCGTTGGTGTAGCCATAACTTCACCCTTTCTGGAAAAGAAGCAATAAGACGAGCATGTTCTTTACTAAACTAAATGAAATTATTTGATTGCTTATTTAGCTTGGCTCTTGGGATGTATGAAATGGGACTCTGGAAGAGTTGGAAACTTAGCACTCCTCCTATTTATACCACGTGTTCACTGCAGAATTCAAGATAGCTCTTGATAGCAAGATAGTACGAGGGATATCTGAGGTCCTATGCAGGTTTAGACACTCATTCTTTATGTGAAATCAGCAAAGTCATTCAAACTCTCATAAGTTTTTCGATCTGCAAAATGGAGATAATACTACTGTACTTCACAGGTATGTTGTGAGAACTTATAAGCATTAACTAATAGTGCTTTTCATCTTCAGTATACTTTAGGAGTATTAAGTGTAGTAAAATTTTCAGTATGTTTCTTTTTGATTTTATTAAAGTTTTTCATGTGTAACTTTTAAGATTTCTGAGGCTGCCATGCCATCTCAGCATAATCATGCTTCACACTGTGGAGTTTTTTTACTGACGCAGTTGCTTAGTGGTACATATTGTGTCAAAAAAGCGAGACTGGCTCAGGAATCTGAAAAGACACTAACTTTATTTTTTATATATGGCTGGCAATGCCATCTTAAATATATGATTTTATGCATTTTAGTTTCTTGGTTGCAAGAGGAAAACAAAGTTCAGTGTTTAGTGCCAGATTTTTTTGAACATTTTTCAAAAGTTCGAGAGGGAGTGGAAGGGAGAGAGAGTTATAATTCATTTCAAGGACTGAAAGGAGAAAACAGCATAAGTAACTAGTTTTAGATTTCCACTGGGGCAGAATTATTGATACTATCCACACATTTCTTTCAGTTTATCACACTATAACTTTAAACCTATGACTTAATTCCCTTGGATTGTTTCTTCAACCTGATTGAAACATAGCAGTGAGCTACAGCACAATAATCTAGAAAAAAGGTATTGGCCTAAGTCGTTTCAGGCACATTTACAGGGCCCGATGCTTCAGAAGTCAGGTGCTCAGTATTCTTAACATTTGGGGGCTGGAAATAATGTAGCTAAAATTAATTTATGTATATATAGATAGATAGATGATATATGATATATGATATATTCAAAGCTTAGTCTACACAAGACCAAAGTGATTTTCTGCATCTTAAATCCACTACTTACATATTAGCAACACATGACTTAAATAAAATGTTCAGTCTTTAAACAATAAACACTGTCAGAAAGCAAACCTAGCTAGAAAATATGTCTAAGTCTGTGTGGGATTAGGAAAAGAAGGAAGAGGTGGAAAGCAACCTATACTGGAATAACAGTTCTCTAGACCAATTTTACTGCTATACATCATCAGGAGGAAAAAGAATCCAAAAGGAAGTAGAGATTCAAATTAAAAATGAAATGTAATTCTAATATTATATAAGGCTTTCTTTTCATATTAAGCAGTTTATGCTTTATGTAAATCAATCAACCATAGTACTTACCAAATTACCCACATCTGTGAATGAGGTTAAGCCCCATTACTGTTAAAATTCTGTTAAATGAATGATTTTAGGAATTACTGTAGACCACATTGTTCATGGGAGTTATGCACATAGAGGCAACAGTCCTAGCACATATCTACTCTTCCTCAGCCCCTATTGCAGACACACATACTTTGAGTCTGGGGATCCTGGCAAGAGGATGTGGCGGAGCCAAGCGGATGCACATATATAAGTACACCAGTACTGACATAGAGTTCCCCACAGTAAAATTGTATGGCCCATATTAACGTTTCTCTGCACTCAAACTCCATTCTGGGGATCCACCCCCTTTCATGGGGTTCGAGGAAGTGACTGGCTGTAGAACCTCTGTCAGTTTGGCTGGAGAGCGCTATGCTGGTTACAACATCTTCCTGTGGATACTTGTGGTCACCATCTGATTTCCTGAGATCCCTGAATTTAGTGGTCAAATCCTGCAGCTTATTCCCTATGCCACCAACAGAATAACTCAGGCGAAAACTCCATGAGAACCTCTGGGTCTTACAACTCCTTCTACTCCTCCTATGGTATAATTCACAGAGTTGGAAGTTGGTGATTGGGTAGGCTGTACTTATTCAAAACCTGAAACATATAATCATTGAACTTTTCAAAACAGTGCATATTTCTGTGGGCACACAAACTATATGTCTATGAATATAGTGATATTTCAAAATCAAGGGAGGAAAGGCCAACTCCTAGTCAAAATTTCTGGGCAAAAAGGAGCAATGTCCTGTTCTATATAGCAAGACAGAGTCATCCTACAAGTACTACGGTCTTTTGTCTTCAGCAGGCGCTTCCTTCAAACTTTTCTTCTGCTGTATCTCTTATCATCTTTATTTTCTCCAAGAGATGTTCAGCCAGTTTTGTGTAGTGAAATTTAGCTTAGTTCTGCAAAAAGTAACTTCATCCATTTTTGCTTCCAAAAAGTCTATTTGAGCCCCAGCAAGGTCTGTCACTTGATCTTCATAATTGGACCCAGCTCCAGAAAAAACAATACTCGTATAATAATACGCTTTTCTGCGCATGGATAGTCCTAATGTTAAATTATTAGTTGCAGGGACTCATTCCTTTAAAATACCATGAAGGGTCCAATCTTGAAATTGACTTAGATGTACAATTCCTACTAAAATCAGTAGGAGGTCTAAATGTGAATTAATGGCAGTGGAGTGGGTCTTTTGGAGTTGGGATGACTGCAAAGTATGGGCTTCAGCCCATGTCTCATTGAAATTGGCTTTATAGTAGATAGTTTTGTTTTTTGATTTTAATTATTGGAAGTAACTTTGCTGTCAATGCATCCAGAGATATGGTGGCAATAAATACATCTATCTAGCAGCTTTTATCTAGAAGGATTCCCCAAATATTTTGCAAACTGAATACAAATTAAAGGGAGGAAATAACACCTATGCCCAATGTTCCTAGTCCCAACTATCCAATATCAGCAAAACTTCTAAAAATATCTTCCTTTCATTATATTAAGGTTAAGTACTCAGCTCAGCTAAATAATTCCTACTACTTGCCTTTTTATCTGTTGCAAAAGTTAGTATTTCACAAATTAAAGTTTGCTTGCCTGCCTGCCTAAAACACAGTGCAAGACTGGATATAGAATCTCAGAGATGCTACCTTGCCCTTCTGTAAAGCCCTCACATTCCAGTAAGTCTCTTGCATTGTCCACACATTCACTTGGTAGGGATGGAATTGCAGCTACTAGGGCTTCCTCAAGACTCAGTTTACTTTATCCGAACATGTGTTTTCTCAGCCACAAATATGCTTACAAATAACAGAAGTTGTTTCTCTTTCTTCTTCTTGACTTTTTATTACGACAAGTAATATGATAATTTGTTAAAGTGGAGGGGAGGGAGTCAGGCCTCCTCTGTGTCATACCTGGATCTGACTCTTCTGGTGGAATCTCACTGTGTATGTCTGATTCAGTTTACCCATCTGCAAAATGGGTGTTGTGAGGATGAATTATTTAGTATTTTAGATACTTTGGCAGGTACTATAGAAGTTCAAAGCACAATATTACTCACGGTGGAGTCATTGAAGCTAGTAATCAATGATGTGGGAGTACTGTCTCTGCTTTGATGTTTGTGTGTGCTATGGAGACTCAAAATCTTAAGCAAAATCAGAAACCTCACCAATTTCATAAAGACCAAAAAAGGGTTTTGGAAGGTGTGGAAAACAAAGTTATTTTTGGTATTTTTTCCTCCTCTCTTTCTTTGTTTTGAAATCTCTTCCCCAGTCTACAGTGGTACCCTAAGCTCCCTTACATGGGCTAGATTCAGATATCTATCTGTAGTAGAGTGACCAGACAGCAAGTGTGAAAAATTGGCTCACCAGTGAGGGATAATAGGTGCCTATATAAGACAAAATCTCCAATATTGGGATTGTCTCTATAAAATGGATTTTTTATTTTATAACTTTGCAGCCGGTTATATAGGACTTTCCCCCCTCCCACCAGCCCCTTAATCTTAATCTTATGGCCAGCCCTCGTCTCCAATTACAAATAAGGGTTGCTTTTGCACACTTATTAGTACTTACGTATTGCATATACAATTCAAAAAATGTGAATGATCTGCCCATAACTCACGGCAGTGAAAATGACTGAGCACTCTGTACGAAGCTGCATTTTGTCTGTGCTATTCTGCTCTTAGCCCAAGAGAGCTGATGATAGCCCTGCACATAGTACAAAGTTTACTGCACCACATTCTCAAATCCATGTGTCAAAACTGTGTCTGCAAAACAGGTGTGCTTGTGCCAAAAGGACCAGAAGTAGTTCCACTCATTTTAATTGGCTTTGGATCACGCCCAGAAAGTTGACCTGATCCAACATCTGTCAACATCAGTGGAAATGCTCCTATTTACTTCAGGGGGAGTTGGCTCAGACCTAGTACAGGTTTGCTAATGCAAATCAGATAATTGGGAGGGGGCATGTAAATGCATACTCTGTACATGTTACCTACTTACAGATGAGTGTATTTAATTTAGGTACTTTGGTACACATGTTATGAAAATTTAGCAAATTATGTTTGCAGGTACCCTTGCTTCCAAAGCCTTTAAGTATAAACACTGGAATAAGAAGAGCTCAGTAGACCCAAATACCCTGCTTATTATCATTAAGAAACATTCATAAAGACTTTTTTGGGTGCATAAAAAAACATTGCCAAAAACTTTTAAAATGCTGGGTAATATTTTTCTTTCCTTGGGCCAGATCTTTGAGGACCCACAACTTCATGACTTCAGTGGGAGCTTAGGGAACTCAGCTCCTTCACAGAGGGGCTGAGCCCAGGCAGGATCAGGCCTGCTTTTCATAATACCCTCATAAAAAGATTAAAATTATTTTTCCCCATCAGCTTGTCTCTTTCTATTTGGCAAACATCCATTTTGTTCACCATATTTTAAGCTGAATTGTAATTAAGCTCATAGTTTTTAATAGCATCTTCACGCTACTGTGTATAGTTCCTTATGTCAAAATTGCAATGTCTGTGCATTAGTATTATCAGTGAGGCCTGTACATCTCTGGGAATTGTGTTTTATTAGGCATCAAAAAAGCAGAGATAAAAGATCTCAGTGTATTTTTGTTTTGGTGTATCCTACAAAAATCATTCTTCGTGATGGAAGAGCAGTATTTTTCTCTTTTAAAAAAATATGGAGGGTGTATTTTCAGTATTTCAGTGTATTTCAGTAATATGGAGGGTGTATTTTCAGTATTTAGTAGGTAGAGTTGTAGAAACCACTTGCAGCTCTGTGTTAGTTTGATGCCAGCTGCCAAGTATTTCCAATGTGCTGTGATACACTGGTTGTGCTCCCATTTCTTGGCCACACCGTCTGTGCCATAAGTCGAGAGAGGACAAAGTTTGCAATCATAGCTCATTCACTGGGCAAACTACAGTATAAACCTTTATTGTAAATGTGAGCTTTTGAAAAGTTTATTTGCTTGTTTGTTTACAAATATTTATTATTACCCTGACCTCAAAATCTGAAAGCAGAGAGGGCTCTATAAATGAATGGCCATGCATCCTGCAGGAAAACTCAAAGAAAGAAATATTGGGTGGGGAGTGGTCGCAGCATCATGATGTTTGATCCTACAAAGGATGTAGCTTGAAACCATTAAATTTATTTTACAGACATCACCAAGCTAGATTTAATAAGATGGACTTTACAATGCAACTCAGCTTTGCCAGTGTAGCAAAGTATTGCTTCAGCCACACATCCATCCACGCCTACCTCCCACTACCTATTGTGACCAAGTCAAAACCTTTGAAAAATAAATTGGTTTAAAATTTAGGTACTGTATCTTTTTGGAGGAGAGAGGGGGTGAAAGGATCAGGGAATGTTCCCTGTCCTATTATGATGAAGAGAGCAGTTACCACACACAGGAATTACATACATGTTGCAACAGCAATGCCAGCATCATCAGCAATTGATTGACACACATCTTTCTAACTGGAGCTAGAAAAAATACTGAGAGATTAGCTCATGGCATTGCTGCACATTTGAGGTAGTTTTTGTAGGAAAACCCAGAGGGACAATTAATTACCTTTGATACCCAGCCTTTTTTTTCTTCCCCTGTTCTGAATTGTATTAGCTTGGTTTTACTTTTGTTTTAAATTGAAAAAAGTATTTTCCATGAGGCATGTTTTCTGTTCTATCTGCTGTCACACTCCCATCCATGGGTGAAAGGGTATTATCCATTTAGTAGTTCCTACTGAAATGACTGCTGCCATCAAAGACAGGATAAATGGATCAAGAGGACAAACAACCCTAAATTGCATTCTGTTCTTTTTTGTGTTGTTAGATGTATGCATATGTTTATTTATTGTGTTATAAATGTACTGGGATCCTCCCAAGAAAGATGCTGTGTTTAGTGCAAATATTATTTATGTAACTGCTATAACTATCTGGTATTAAGGCTAGCTCTGAGATCCTGCGTGCTTTATTGAAGTATCTGTCTGTCTGTCTATCTATGTATTGTGTAAAGGCTTTAACTGCTAAATACTAAGGAGAGGTATGGGTTTAGTGCTTAGTGTCTAGATTCTTTTCTTTCTCTCTATTCCAATTTTTTAAGGGTAATAAGAATGTAATAGAGAGCACAGAGCAAGAGTGTCCTAGTATTCCACTGAAGGGAGAACTCAGAACTCAGAAATATTTAGACACAATGTGCCTCCTTGTATCAGGCAAAAATGTGGCCTAATGCCATTGAAATCATGGAGTTTGACTTACATAAAATTGTGCCTGCTTATACTAGGTCTGACTTTAATCAGAGGCAAGTTGGAGATAGCCCAAGATTGGGAAGTAGAGAGATGACAAAGATGGCTTTACACCATCTTTGTGACTCCCGGATTTTGCAGTCAGCCCCAGGGAATTTAGGGCACCCTTAGAACTGGTCTCAACTACTCCTAGCTGCCTATGGCTCCCAGAAACAGTCCCAAGAGCCATGGGTGGGTGGAGCATCAGTCTTCTGGCCACACCCCTTCTTTCCCAGCTATACTTCCTAACTATGGGACTAGGAGAAGGTGTCATAGAGGCAGTAAGCCAACTCTAAGTCACCTGGGGAATACCCAGCTAATCATTTAATGCAGTCGAAACACAGAGGAGAAACTGGGGTCTAAGAGTCAGATGATGCTGTCTTATACCAGAATAAATCTAGAGAGAATCCACTGAAGTCAAAAGTGATTGTAATCAGTAGTCTCCGATCTCAGTCTCAGATCAAAATTTAGTCAGAGTGCTGAACTCTGCTCTGACTCATCATGCAATACTACTGAAGTTAGTGGAATGACAGAATAAATCAGGGCAACATTTAGCAAAGAGCAGTGGTCTTAATTCTGCATTTCTTCGAGTGTCCTGTTTACCATTTAAAAATGCTTTGGAGTATATTCAATTTATTTTAAGGCACCAAAAGCAGCAATTTGTCTTTTTAACTAAGAGAGTTACTTTAATAAATATTGTAATCTTCTTTGTTGTGATACTACATTTCACGCCCCATGTGCCTCTCATAGTGACACTGCTAGGAATAATATTTATTACATTTTAGATGATGACCATCTTATTCAGCAGTCATCAGCACATATCCTACAAGTTCAACATCCTGATTGCCTTGGGGACATCTTTTTACCTTCACCCTGACTACTGTGCACTGTGTTTTTTATAATGCTTATTCTTAAGATATCCTGAGCTCTTTAAATGGAATATCTTTGTACTATGTGTTTTCATTTATTTTATCTTTCCTTTGAAGCACAGTATTGGTCAGACCAACGAAGGAAGGAGATTTGACCTGAATGTGATGTTGGTTCAGAAAAGAAACATCACAGGACAGGGTGTGGTGGAACCAGTTGCAGATGACAGTGAGCAAAGACAAAATCTGCATCATAGGCTCTGGTTTAAATCAGATCATATAGTTCTAGCTGCCATACCAGATCAGACTAGTTCTCTACCTAATCCAGTATCATCTACATATCTGTCTTTCTTTTCTGATTCATAGTATCTGACAATAACTCTCTGTCTTCCTTGCCAGCTTGTAGGAGAAATAGTCTGATTCACATTTGACTCACATTAGTGAGAGAAAGTCAAGTCAGAGATGAGTTTTGCTTTGGGTTATGAATGCTTTGAGGGCTGGTGTTTTTGTTATTTCCTGGTATGCAGAGATGAGCCCCAAAGTTTAGGCCCAGCTCCTGTGAAAGTTCTGTCTCCTGCACTCAGCAGCTTCCTTCTAGTGCAG
The DNA here is from genome assembly GCA_007922305.1 of Dermatemys mawii. Lineage (NCBI taxonomy): Eukaryota > Metazoa > Chordata > Testudines > Dermatemydidae > Dermatemys > Dermatemys mawii. Next base: position 23,708,144 of record ML677364.1, read on the forward strand.
AGGTTCTTACATTGTGGTCCGTGGACCACCAGTGGCCTGCAAGCTCCATTCAGGTGGGTCTGCGGATAGTTCTCTCTAAGGTGCATGCCTGGGCAGCTACACACGAGAGAATGAAGGGCCACCCACCTAGTTAGTGGAGCTGCATGGGCGTGACTCCACTAATTAGGTGCCTGGACCCTGAAGAAGATGCACATGTAAGGTGAGGTGGCAGCCTTGGTGGGAATAGGCGGTAGGTGGAAGGGGCAGTGAGGTGAGAAGAGGAGGTAGGGGGAATTTGGGATGTGCAGGACTGCAGCGGCCAGAGAAAGAGGCAATTTCCCCCAGTTCCAGGGCTGGGGCTGCCGGGGAGAGACCTTACTCCTTCCCAGCCCCAGCTCTGCGGTGGTGGAGAGACCTCACTCCTTCCCAGCCCCAGCTCGGGGGCTCCCATGGCAGAGGAGAGAGGGCACATCCATCTCATTAGAAAGGTAAGACTACTGATATTAAATTATGAGTAGTGAGCTTTTATTTGTAGAACAAAAAGGTGAATTATTATTAAGGGTTTTTAATATAGCACTTTTATCCAAAGCACTTTACAGTAGTTAGCTAATGGTACAAACAACATTTGGAAAGATCATTAAGTCATCCACTGAGAACTTCAGCAATTTTCAAGTGCTCAGAGAAAGAAAAGTTTGAGAACCACCGGTCTAGTGGTGAATAGTTTCATCATTCCAGTGAAGTGTAGCTATCTTGAGAAGTCATGGTCAAGTAGGGAGAGGTAGTCTCACAGGTAGAAATGTCCTATCACATAGAGGGCTTTGATTATCAGAACAGAGACCTCAAGATGGATAGTCATGGCAATTTATGTTGCTAAGCAGAAAAATCTGCTGTATTTTGAACCTCATGGTGCTTTTTCTGGGCATGCTGCTTAATTTCAAAATATAGGTTGCAATAATAAAGCCTAGAGGTCACTAATGCATGAATAAATATATGGCATGATTACCGTGTGAATAGCTTGGTGCAATCCTCTGGCAAGTCACAGATGGGAATGAACACATCCCTAGCTATTTAAGTATCTAGTAGCATGAAGGAATCCAGAAGGACCCCAAGGCTGAGGATCAGCTGTCAGTAAATGAATTAAAAAATCATTTTCCCAAGAGTATTTCAATATGTAGGCTTAAAGGAACAGTCAATTTAAAAATAATGCTATTGTCTGAAAATATTTTACCTACTATTATTATAAGTAACACATAAAGCTATAATAACAATAAGTGATCTCTTTTCTAGTTTATTTTCCTCGACAGAACTTAGTTTGTAATCTAGTTTAACTTTTCTCCCCTGGATTTTTGTTAGCTGGTTTCCTTTCTCATTTTCATTGCATGGGGCTTTCACATAAAGCAATATGTCAGAAAAAGACATTTTTTTAAAAAACGTGATTACAGAATCTCAAAAGGTATCAGGGAGACTCGGGGTCAAGTGAAACTTCTTTTAAATTATTTTTTGACATTTGACTAGATTTCAAAGTTGACAATTTTCCTCCAAAATTTGCTGTGAGCATTTATGCTAATAAAATCTAATCACATAAATGTTCATGAATCAGAGAGTCATAGAATATCAGGGTTAGAAGAGACCTCCAGAGGTCAATTGGTCCAACCCCCTGCTCAAAGCAGGACCAATCCCCAACTAAATCATCCCATGAAAGGTGGACACCAAATATCTGAGACTGAAGTTCACAACATGCTCACTTTTGCTCATGCCAGTGCCCTGTCACGGGGTCATCGTTGTTTGCTATATGATGAAAAATAGGGAGACCGATCAGTTATATGTAGAAGCACACTGGGGATATTCACATCAGGTAAAGTCCCATTCAGTGCTGCTGGGAATTTCTTTTAGAATGTTTTGACTCATTACCTTGAGCCTTCATCAGCTGATGGAACTAATTTTTTGTTCATCATCTGATTAAGATTCAAGATAATGAGTCAAAACATGCCAGTACTAATTCCCAACAGCACCGAAGACAGGATGTTAACTTCTACACACACACAAGCATGCATACAGCCAGACACCAAATGAAACTCAGCTTTCCAGCATATGGATGAGTTCATTTCATTAATGGAAAAGGTGACAATTTCACATATACCTAGAAAAAGAAAGGGGGAGGGAACCCACACTCCAGACTAAACAACTGAAATGATGCCAACAATTCTATCATAGAAAGAGAGGTGACATAGAATTAATGGATGAAAGAAAACTATCAAAGGAAAAAATGAATTACTGCATATAAATCTGCACGGAATCTGGGAAAATGCAGATTCCAAATACTTTGTGCGTTATCCTGAATCAACAAACGTGCTCCAGAATGTTTTTGATGGCACTGTCACTTGGCACACTGTACTAAGTTTAAAGTTCCAGAAATTTTCCACAACAATTTCTTTGCTTTCTGCTGGCCTTTTACTTGACTACAAAACACTGAATTTTACAAAGAGATTTTTTTTGATTAATTATACCCTCCTTACTATCAATAATTAAAAATCTCAATATATTTTTGGAGGAACATTTGAAATATCTCTATTACATATTGTTGTACTATCTGAACTTTTATGGCTTGAAAGGTTTGGGCTTCTTGGGGTGGAGGAGTGGAATCAGTAGGACTTGTATTAGTGAGAACCACAATAACCATCAATCCAACCAACAGCTCAGAACCAGTAAAAGGGTGAAAAGCTACTTAAAGGACATGTGAGCTGAATAGTTAATACACTGTTCCCAGAAACAGTAAAATTCAGAAGTCCCTAAATGTAGTAGTCTATTATTCCAAAAGCTGAAAAATAGTAGTCCTGTGACATGATCCAACTTCTTTTTAATATATCCATAGAAATGTCACTATTATGTTAGTAATTGATTCATAATATCTGTAATACAAAGTCCTATATATTATATTTTGTATAGTAACTGATAAATTATGGTACAGCATAAACTGAATGTTAACTATTTATACTGAATATCATGGCTAGGATCCCAATATCTTCAGACCACAAGCACTGGAAGTATGTAGCAATTTTAAATGCAAGCCTCTGTTACCAGAAGAGAGGCTGAATAGTTACATACATGATTAAGGATCACTTCTCCCTGTAGTATGCAGCTGATCTTCATGTTTCTAAAATAATCTTCTTGCTGGAACTCTTGGTTACAATTCCATGTAAGGCTTTGGAAGAAAGCAAAGTGCTACATAGATGAAAATATTTTTTTTTTGGTCTTTTCCCCTCCACAGTTACACCTAAACTGTAACAATTCCTAACCTGTCAGTTGCTGCAGACACTATCAGTAGGCATGTTAGAAAGCAGGCACTACTACTATTGTGCAATTCACAATGCGCAATTGAAGCAGAGCAATTGTCGTACAATCTATAAAAGACCTACTCATAAATGTCTTCAGAGAGGGTCTTAATTGCTGCATGATTTACTGCATGTAGAATATTTTCTCTTTTGTGTTTAGAAGTATTTTGTTGAAGGAGAAACCTTTTTAGCCACATTTTATAGGCCAGTCTTTGCACTGGTAGCGTGCATTTATTAGCTGTATAATTGGTGGCACAATTCTTCTGTCATAAACATTGTTATCAGTTAATTAAACTTGAAATGCAGCTTTGTTCCACAACATGTTTTGTCAGATTGTTTTCCTTATTTATTTATCATCATAAAATTTTATTTTATGACTGGCAGCTTCTCAGCCCTCCAATAATATAAATCAAAACATAAGATTTTAGTCTTCATGCAATTTCCTTTTGGTCTGAAAATATGAAACCAGATGTTTTTGGCATGCTAAAGATGCTTTTCATCTTATTTTACATTATTTCAGTGCAGTCAAAGTAAATGCATTTTTAAAACCACTTATGAAAGTTAAATTTCCTTTGTTCACTAGGGTGTAGTCTGGTTTGCATTGATGCAGCAGCTGAGAGAGACCTTTCAGATAAATTACTGAATGCCACTGAAGAATCACACATGTGTGCCTCAGACAGCAACAGGAATGGCATTAATAGCAGATCAGTAGATTTATATTATAATTTAAAACATGATGAACTTTTTGTGGAAGGGTTTAGTAAGCAGTTTAGAAGAAGACTGGACTGCAGGACAGCTATGTGACCTACAGCATATGTACAGTAAGTGACTAACATGCAATACTTGTTCACATATTTAGCAGCCTGTTTCAGCTCAGAAACAGATTTTTTTTTTAATGGTGGCCTAAAAAATTGTCATCAGCATTTCCTTTAACAGTGAATTCCATTTCAGTAGACATGAGATCTAGGCCTGAGGCTACCACCGAAGGACCTAAATATTCCCAGGTGGGCCTCTCTTCAATAACAGTAGCAGCCTTGAAGGGATTTACTGATACTGTAAAGAATATGAAGTAATAAACAAGAACTGGAGCAAGTGGGACAATTGATAGGCTCATTTGCATGCCAGTACTCAGAATACTTTTCCAGCTCCCAGTCATTTCAAAGGAGTTTTGCTTTGTCAGCTAGAATGGTGGAAGATTTTTCTCCACATTTACCTTTCATGTCTAAACTGAATGAAAGAAAGAAATGTACATTTGTTTTTAGTTAGATTTGACTTATTTCAGAATCAAGGTGTTAGAAAACCAGTGAGACTAAGCATTTTCACCCACACAGCGGATGCATATTTGCCACTGCTTTGCCATTGTTGTGGCGTTCATTAAATCTCTCTGGCTTATTTATTCAGGAAAATTAAGTTGAATAGGGGACATGAGAAAAAGCATGCAACATAAAGTGAGAATAAATGCAGTCATTCCACCTGATCACATTATTTTTCTGATGCATTTTGGACTTTTTGATGAAAATATTTGAACATAAACATTTTCATTATTTGGTTGGCTCTGTGAAGCTTAGTGAATCAGTGGTTTTTTTGAAATATACATGCAAAAAATCACTACAAAGGAATGTAGTATTTTCAATATATTTACCTATATCCTAATATTTTAATACTTTGATATTTTTCCTATGTATATTTTTGTCCAGGGAAGAAGGGAATGAGCAACTGGGCGGTATGTCTATGGGAGGAGAGGATCAAGTTGCTGACTAATCTGTGCAGGGCAGGAGGGAATGAGGAAGTATGTGGAGGAGAAAATGGAGGGCCAGATAAGGAATTCTGGGCTCAGTGCCATGAGGGCCATGGAGCACTGACCTCAGTGGGAGCTGAGCTTGTTCAGCACCTCTCAGTCCTATGTGCATAGGTGACGGGGACCCGTTGGAAGACAGAATTACATGCAGCTGGAGAGGAGCTGGGGAGAGGAAAAGAAGGGCAAATGTAGACAGAATGAATGAGATTTTCCTAAGTGTTTTTAATGAGGATTACGGCGTTAGAAGAGAGTGTGTCTTGTGACCACCTCTTTTTTTTTTATTTGCTATTGTATGACCCTGCCACCCTCCTACTCACAATTAAATAATGATGCTGTGGCAATTATAATAATTCCATACCTGGAAAAGCAATAGTATGACAGACTTTGTGTATTTTTAAGTAAAACTACTGTATTAAAAATAACTTTGAAAGGGAAGTACTGTGGAAGCAGTATGTGTGTGTACTGCTTTTTACAGATCTTCAGGCTTTTCTTTTCTACACAGTTCCTGGACCCTTGTAGAAACAGCTGGAAACAAGGGACATGAGCTCAGTATGAAGCACCAGAAAGTGTTCCAGGGACCACGGTTTGGGAATGGCTAATTTGCCATCTTCAAAACCACTTGAAATACATACTTTTCCAATACGTGTTTTCATTCAAGAAATTCATATAGGTACCACAAGGTTGATGTGAGATTGCAAATGAAGAGAAGACTGTCTCCTGGGCTCAGAGGCTGCAGTTGTGACAGGTCCTTGCTCCGGCCACATAAACAGGGGATGATTGCTGTATATCCGCCAGACACTTGCATAATGGCCTCTCTCAGTCTGGGTCCTATTAGTCCAAAACACTAATCTAAGGGGGATGAGGAGGAGTCGTCTCTGCCCTGACTTTGCTACACACTCCTCACCAAGTAGGCTGGTTGACTTGGGGGTGCAACTCCTCCTGAATGTCATGCTACTTGGGAAAAGAACTGTGCCTCCTGGAGTCCCCCAGAGGACAGTGCAGCTCTCTTTGCTCTTAGCTGAAGTACTAATTTGGTTGAGCAGCTTACCATAGAGAGCTACTATAGTGTTTTGTGCTATTACTGTAAAGTAATTCTTATAAGGGTAAATACAATATAGGTCAAAGCCATTGAATGGCAGCACAACCCCGAGTAAGAGTTTGCTTTGATTATAAAATGTTCCATTCACGTGCTTGCTAAGTATACATTGCTGAAATTTGACATTAACCACTTTCATTCATCATAATAAACACACAGATTTTCCACTAAAAGAATTTGAATCTGATTTTTTTATACAAAATGACTGTTTATCACACGTTCTGAACACATCGTGAAGATATCAGAATAGGTTCTTAATGTTTTGATATTGTCCAGAACATATACATTTCCTTTCCTGATCTCTTTTTTCCCCCAAAAGTCAAATAAGACATAACAAATACATCCTGCCACAAGCATGGAATGGTGGTGGGTCAGATAACTGTGTTATATAAAACTTTATGTTAAGAGTTTGACATTTTAATGTAGAGCTTCATCCAGTTTGATGACTCTGGCAGCAGTCAATTATGACATTAAACAGTTCACAGAACTTAACCTAAGACCTAAAATTATTTAATTTTTTTAAATTACTGATTTGTGCCTCTCCCAATACACACAGACCAAGGCAGAGTTTAAAAACCTCACCCTTCTTAATTGCCCCCTTTTAGTAGTTAGCACTGTCTGTCTTTTATGTCCCAAATATATCTAGTTATTAAAAGATATCAAATAGAAAGTAAGCTAGACTTACATAACTTATACAATTGGAGCATAAAATATAAAAGGTTATTGCTATTACTACAAAAGCCAAGTATCGAAGAACACTCTTGAAAATTTTGTTCCATGGTCTGATGTGTGTTTGGCCTATTATTCCTAATTGCAAGACTGTGACACTACTGTTCTTCTCAATATGATAGCTGTGGAACTTTGCTAGATAAAAAATGAAGTTGGATATTCCATCTCCAGTAATAAAAGAACAAATTTTTTGTCCAAAAAGCCTATGTCTGATTTTTTTTATAGATCCATATTGGTTCATAAAAGTACGTGTGTTTCCCTCAACCTTTGCTGAAATGTATCTTGATGCTGCAGAAGTCCTAGCAGTCTCTGCTGAGTGGGCTGTTGTCTTGAAATGTCATGAGTTCTGTGGCTCTGCTAGAGTGTGTCAGAGAGTTCTATAGCACCTCTGACCTGGAGAAACTCTAGAGGGCGACGCATTTGTTTTTCCATGATATACTACTAAAAGAAAAGGACCTATCAGGGCCTGAGAGGGGGAACTGGGATTTAAAAGATCTATTTGAAGTTGAGAGTTACTGAGAAGGACATGAGGAGAAAAAATATTGGAGACCAGTGACATGGAAGGAATGGGAGCAGAGGAAAATAGAAAAATCTAGTTGGCACAGAGGTAGGACCAGAGAAGAAGAGAGAAGAGGCACATCAAATGCTTGGAATAAGTTTGAATAAACTTCAAATAAAATCTAAACTACTGCATACCTAACCGGACCTATCCTCTGAACTTTAGGATCATCCCACACTATTAACAAGCTGTTCATCTGGTAGTGCTAAAGCAGATGAGCTTCTTATAATCAGGGTTTTTCTAAATTCCCTTGGACACCAGAACATAGTTAATAAAATATTGTAATGTGTAACTTTTGTAATCAAATAAGCTGTGCAGAAGAAGTGCAGTTTGGGAGAGCAGTTTAACAAATATTGAATGAATCTTCTTTTTTTACTAACTTTACAGTAAATTGTACTTGCTTTTGTGTCAGTTTTATTAGAATTTGGGATGTTGTCTAAGTATTTACACATTCAGATTGAGGAGTCTTGGCAAAAAGCCCACGTCTTTTAGTTTAAAATAATGCGAAATGTTAAGTACATAGGAGGTATATATAAGAAAGAGAAATTTCCCCTTGTTAAATGTTTACCACTTGAGCCCTGAACATCTGCAATTAGCAGAGAACAGTGATGTCAGTGGATGATTCCGAAGCTGCCTCACTATTTGTATAGATCTTATCAAAGTCCTTTTCTTGAGGAGAGGAACACATCCAAACTCAACAAAATTGCCATTGACAAATGGCCAAAATTGTCATTGACAAAAAAAAGGGCAAGTACTCAGCAGAAAACATTCTTCTTAAAATGCCACTACATATTTTTTACAAATCTGACCTATGTAGTGTTTTTAAGTCTCCATGATTTTCAGTGTTGGATTCATTACCAACCTCTGGGGCACTTCAAACTCTGGATTTTCAGATCTTTTTCACTATTTAGACACCCAACAGCTGCACTTTAAGTGCATTATTTTTTCTGGAAGGGTGAGGAAGACTCTGTCCATATGAAGACAGAACATAATGATTGGGTGCTTTCCAGGTGGCACTCTGCCCTGTGTTAAATGGCTCAATTAGTGAAGTGTCTTTCTATGTCAGTTGCATTGGTTTTGCCAACTGTGTACTTTATTGTTGGAAGGGACAATCCCAACCTGGCCTAGCATCATGCCCCCCACATATGTTAGTTCCAAGATCTGGGCCATATGAATGTGAAGAAGAAATTGGGATTCTCAGGCCCCTGGCTGTTAGGAAACAGAGTGAATTGTGAAAGTAAGACATTCATTCAGATGGTGTGTTAATGAGCAGCGTAGGTGAATTCCCAGGAGATCACCTGGGCACTGCGCCCTCTCGGCTAGAGCGGAGAGGCTAGACAGCAGCCATAGCGACAGGTTTTAATACAGAGGGAGAATACGTGGGCAAGAGAGAAAGCAGTGCCAGTCCCTTCAAAACTAAATGGTTGTCTTAAATAAGATCCAGGATTGGAAGCCTTTCTAATGAGAGCACTCAATCCCAGTAGAAAACTAGGTGAAGAAACTTCAGCTTATGTAAATCAACTTGTGTAATTACCCTACACTGAATCTGAGCAAAGCCTCTATGAACAATCTTTTAAGAACGTTTATTCCACAGAAAATAAAAACTAGGCCTCAGTTCTTTGATGTATTTATGTCATTGGTGGCTCAGCCCTGTATGAAGTATACAAGCACTTCATATCCTGTAACTCTTGAGTTCAAGCTTGTTGCAATGTGCAAAGTCTATTAAAAGAATACAATGAAAGAGGCTCCTTTCTGTGTTGAAAGGTAAATTCATTTAGTCTGTTGTCCGTTTCTGTAATTCTCAAATTCATACAGATTATTTAATAATGAAATATTTTTGGCATTTATACAACATAACTGTATTTGACTTACCACAGCTTTCAGTCATACTTTTGGAAAGCAAATGTATTACAAAACAGTTATTTGTTAGAGTTTATTTTTAAAGGAGGCATATTATTATAATTCAATGTATTTTGCATATTATGACAGCTCCTGCTTAAATATATTCTTTACAGTGAAATTTAAACAAAACTATTTTTTTCCATTACTATTTGATTGTAGAGGGGATGGATTAAGAACCATGCTAAACTACTAAATTTATAAAATATATTAATCTCTCTTCAGTAAGTATCCTGAAGGGCAAAGTTATCAAAATACTTTTTAAATAACATAAAAAATCCCCTTTGATCATGACTTTTTATAGAATTTTCCATTGCTTGATCTAAATAATGTTTATCAAGTGTAACCATTTATAAAAAGATCTTGAGCCTGCACACTTTCATGTGAATAAAGTTACTTATGTTCGTAACTGTTTGCTGGCTCATACATTTTAAATTTCATAACCAGTGACGTTTTAGTTAAAGTCAGTAACAAAATTCCCATTTACTTCATTGACAGTCAGCCCAGAGAAACTCATCAATGAGATAAAATTCTGAAAGGAAGGCTAATTTAAATGTCTCCTTTTAATTTCACTGTTTACGTTCTTTTTATAGAAAGTTGTAGTATTTAGCAGTCTTTGTAAATGTGCATTCTTTCTTGGAGTGCATATTTTGTACAGTTTTAAATACTGATAAATTTGGGCTAAATCTGTAGAATTTTTGATGAAAACCATTTTTATTGGACAGTCTCATCTTAAATGGTGATGTTCATGGGGGAAAAGAAATCCAGCTACTTTATCAGTAACAAAACAGTACACAGTTACCCCAGTTTTCTTACTTTATTAGCAAGGAATAGACTTTAATTAGAAGAAATATGTTAATTTCAATATCTTATCCTTCATATCTCTGCCCCCAAAAATCTTTGCACACACCTATTTCTTTTATGGACAGTATAAAGGATGATAATAGATGCCTATGAAAGTGACTAGTGAAATTCTGCATTAGAATAATCTGTCACCCATTTCCATTTTTTCTGAAGAAAGAAAGCATAATCAAAAGCCTAAATGACAAAGAGTTGACAGTAAGATTCTGTAGTAAATGATTCCAGAGTCGCTGGCCTGCGGAGATGCTGAAGAAGTCCCCAGCAGACCTGATTAATTCCAGTTTCTCCAGCTGCCAGGGGAGCAGAGGCTAAGCAGTTTCACAGAGAGGAGCCTATTACCACTACTAGGCTGAAATAGATCTAATCAACTCACAGCCGCTCAAAAGAAAACTTTACAGGTTTAGCTCACTAAGGCAGTGCTTTAAAATGATGACTACAAAGGATCATGGGAGTCTGAAAGCATTTAGTCTGTATTGCAGCTCAAGGAAATTTTCTGCTGTGGTTAGGCCATGCTAATTTACTGAACATGACAATGCCTCCCAGATTGTATGACATCATTTCAATAATGGCCCCAGTTCTTATAGTTAAATATTTCTAATATTAATCTTTGATTAAAAAAACAGTTAATTTACTGATATTACTGGGGCTATTTACTTGCACTATTATAAATCTCTGGGCTAATCTTTCAATTAACATTTAATTTAAGCAACAATGCCCTGTGATTTATCTTGGAGTGCCCAAAACAATGCAGACTGCCATTTTGTTTTCTCAACATGGCATCAATATATGTTAAGACACAACCAAATAAGGACCCTGGCAACTTCAATGTAGTGTGTACATATTGTGTGCAGCTTCAGAAATTGAACTGTGAACCATGATTATTTGGATTGTGAATAATCCCAGCAACAAAAATTCCAGAGGAGTGGTTTTGTTTTAAAATGATTTTGACTGACAACGACACATTCAAAACAAAAAGTCTTCAAAACATTTTGTTGTTATTGTTATTAAATCTTCCACTTCCCTCCTATTTAGCAAAAAATAAATACAAGGAGAATGTGAAAACAAGGGAAAATATACATGTAGTCTGTTAATTTTTTTAAAAAAAGTTCCTTTGACTCTCTCTCTTGGTGTTTCAGTTAAAAAGTCTAGAGAGAGAAAATCTGCTTTTGTTTAAATAATCAGGATTTGGAAACTCTGAGTGTAGTAGTTATATGATATGTTATTGTGAATACTTTAGTGTGATACCAACAATTCATAGGAAACTGTTTTTAATATGTTGGTTACTAATGTATGCATTGCTATTATTTCATCAGCTTCCCAGGTAATTAAGGAAGAGGCTGAACAATCTGCATTGCAGAATGGCATTTGAAAAAGAGACATTCTGTGGGGAGAGAAAAAAAAAATGGACCTAAGGGGGATAGGTTAGTCAAGGGCTGAGTAATGGAATGGAACTGGAAATTGGAAAGGGGTAGGAACTTGTCATTCCTAGGTCAGTGGCTCAAATTCAGCCGAAGTGAGTAACCAGGTGAAGGTTTTTTGGTTGCCAACAAAGTTGACAATCTCAGACCAGTTCCTAGTGGACAAGTAGACATCACAATTAGCACTCTTGTCTGTTAGCAGATACCAGGAACTGAATGGATATGGGAATTGAGCCCTCTGCGCTTCTAAAAATGATCCCTGTGGATGGGAATTGGGACATATCTGCTATGCTTTCGGGAGAGGAAATGAGGTGAAATCTTTTGTTGGGCCAGCTTTTGCTGGCGAGAGAAACAAGCTTTTGAACCATAAAGAGTTCTTCTTCAGGTTTGCCTTTCGAACCTGACAGAAGAGCTCTGTGTGACTCAAAAGCTTGTCTCTCTGACCAACAGAAGTTGATCCAATAAAAGATATTACCTCACCCACCATGTCTCTCTAATATTTTGGGACTGACCCAGCTACAAGTATACTGCATGATCTCCAGGCGTCAGTGTAGTTGAGAGGCTTTCACAAGCATTAAATTAACTTTAAAAATGCAAAATCCCTTGGAAGTTGATTGAAAATGTTTTAAATCTGCAGGCACATTTTCCCTACCAGAAACATGAAGAATTTACATCATATGAGCCTTTTGAACACAGCTCCTTGTTTAAGAGGTATATATGAAACTGTATTTAAAACAGACCTCAATTTACTATCATTTTTAATTCTTCTTATTTTTTATTCAGTGCAATAGATACAGTACATGGAGCTTTATGGATAAATAAAAAATACAGGTCCTTATCAACAGCCTTACAATCTGAAATACACTTAACGTACAAAGAGATGACAATAAACAAAGGAAGATTTATTCCATACAGAGCTTGCTAGTTGCTTGCTGCATAGCTTTTCAAATTACTTTAATTTATGAGGAAAATAGGGTTGCCAACTGTCTAATCATACAAATCCAAACATCTTTACCTCACTCCTTCCTGAGGCCCCACTCTTGCCCTGCCCCTTTTCTAAGGCTCTGCCCCGCTCACTCCACCCCCACTTCATTCACTTGCCCCGACCTTCCTTCACTTTCATCAGGCTGGGGCAGGGGTTTGGACTGTGGGAGGGGGGTGCAGGCTCTGGGAGGCAGTTTGGGTGAGGGAGGGAAATCAGGCCTAGGGTGGGGGTTTGGGGTGCAGGAGACTGGCAAGGGGCAGGCTCTGGCAGGTGGCACTTGCCTCAATGGCTCCCAGTCATCAGTACAGTGGAGCTAAAGCAGGCTCCCTGCCTACCCTGGCCCCCCACCACTCCCAGAAGTGGCTGGCATGTCCCTGTGGCTCCTCTAGGGGGCAGGAGGCTCCACGCACTGCCTCTTCCTGCAAGCACTGCCCCCACACCTCCCATTGGTCACAGTTCTCAGCCAATGGGAGATTCAGAGTTAGCGCTGGGGGCACAGGTAGTGCGCGGAGTCCTGATCTCCCCTCTCACCGGGGCCGCAGGAACGTTCTCGCTGCTTCTGGGAGCAGCGTGGGGCCAGGGTAGGTAAAGAGCCTGCCTTAGCCCCGCTACGCTGCTGGACTTTAGTGGCTTAAAATCTCCCGGTTTGGCTTCAGTAGCCTCCAGGAGATAGAGACCAATTCTGGGAGACTCTTAGCGACAGCGGGAGAGTTGACAACCCTAGAGGAAAACATCCCAAATTATCCTAGCACAATAGTTAGAAGTGACTAGTGAAGTGGCTTCTTGAAGCCTGATGTTTGAGGGGCAATTGGATGGCACACATCAGGGAGGATATCCAGGGGAGCATGAAAACCAGAAAGGGGCCATTTGTGAAAGAAGGAGATGAGTGCATCAAACTAGCTGAATTAGCAGAGGGCAGGATGCACAGATTAAGGAGCACCTCAAGGCAGTGCTTAATTTGTGCCAGGTCTTGCCAGGTGAGCCCCAGCACCTTTAGGCTTGGCAATTCGTAGCCCAAATATCTCTGGGCTTGCCATGTCAGTTATGAAATTTAAAAAATTGCTTGAGCCCTGTCACCTGTTTTATTACAAATTAAGCACCACCTAATGGTAAGACATGTGAAGGGCCTTGAAGATTGGGAGACAGTGCAGGGATTCTGGAAGGAGGTAATTCTGCATGGAGTTGTGGTAACAAAGATGACCTCAGTAACAGCTTGTTGGACAGATTTGATGGATGAATTTGGAAGTGGGAGAATGAAGAGGTGTTCTTTGCAAGAGATAGAGTGGGGTTAAGTTTTTGGTGGTAGAGATGGACAGGATGAGAAAAAAATTGGAAATTATATAAAGCAAAATAGTCAACATTTAGCAGCACCCTGGCTGTATGGTAAAAAGAGAGAGGGAGAATAAGAGAACACCACATATGACAACTAAAACAATTTCCTGCAGTATCCTTGAAAAGCCTTATTGACTTAAGTTTAAGTATCTTTGGAGTCCATCATATTCAATGCAGAAGTTATATATTATTATGGCATGGGATGATCATAAGACCCTACTGTGGCAGACAAAAGTGGTATTTTGAGACAATATGTGTGAAGTGGATTTCATGGAAAATATCTGGGTGGAGGTGAATGCAAATTCCCCACCCCCGGTTATGCCAAAGCTCAACCCTTTGACCCTGAACCCTCAGGAATGGGCTTTTCTCTGCTAAACAGCCATTACAAGAGGCCAAGAAGATTAAAGGCCCAAGCTGTATACAAGAAAGACAGAACTATTCTTGGCTGTTGGGAACTTGTGACCATAGAAAAACCCATAGGTGGGGTATGAAGGACTGGCAAGAGCCAGAGCCATAGGCACTGATTCTATGGGTTCTCCAGGGCTGGAGCACCCACAAAATAAAAAATTAACAGGTGCTTACCACCCACTGTCAGCCAGCTCCCTCTCTCCCCACCAATACCTTCCACCTACCCGAACAACTCTTCCCCCTTCCTCCCAGCGCCGACCACCCACCGCACACAGCTGTTTCACGACATGCAGGAGTCTCTGTAAGAAAGGAGTAGGAGCAGAATGAGGCACACTTGGGGAGTAGGCAGAACTGGGCAGGAAGAGGCAGGGGAGAGATGGGGTGGGAAGAGGCAGGACAGTGTGGGGATTTGGTGGATGGGCATGGAGTGGGGCCCAGGGCAGAGCAAGGGCAGAGAGCGGCAGGACAGGGGTGAGGGTTTGAGGAAAGGGGTTGAGTTGGGGCTGGACTTGGGGCAGAGCAGGTGCAGGAGGGCTTGAGCACCCCCTGAGCCCGGAGGAAGCCAGCACCTATGGCCAGAGCCCCTACTGGAGTTTCAGGGTGAGGAGATGACCTCTAGTAAGTTTATTAACATGTGCATAAGGGCTTTGTAGTAACTTATAATTGCTGCCAATTGCGGCTGTTCATAGTTTTTGGGGAGTAAGCAAAGCCCAGAAGCTGCCCTGGTTAGGCAGTCTTGTCTTGCTGGGCATTTCACAGTGTAGGAGAGAAACTGTATGGGTGGAAAAAAACTCTGGTCAGGATGGAGAGAGACATTGGTCTCTGCCCAAGAGGGGTGATGACTGAGGAGCCAGGAGCATAGAGTGTGTGCCCTTGAGAAATCATGGAGTGGGAATATAGAAGCAGTTGCCCTGAACTGTGAAACCATGGATGAAAGACTGGGTGGCTCAAGGATTATGGAGGTCTTGAGAATAATAGAAAAAAAAAAGGAAGGTTTGGACAGGGCAGATGAGACATTCTGCATTCTCTGTGTGGTGTCTGACTTGGTGGCTGAATATCCAACAGGAGCAATCCAACAGTTTCAAGCATAGGACTAGATATGTGAGAATGACCTCTGGACTTGGCTACGAGACATTAATAGTGACATCAGCATGCTCAGCCTTGATGAAATGGAACGGTCAGAAACCAGATTTAAGAAGGTTAAAGGAGAAAATGTTCAGGGAGCAGATGGTTTTTCAAGGACTTTGGATCTACTTGGTAGCAGGGAATAATAGTAGCCAGTGAAGACAGTAGATACTTATCCCTGCAATGTGACGAACGTCTAACTTATTGTAACACTGCTTGTGACAAGGCATGTGACTGGCAAGGAAATAAACAAACTTAACCCACAACTGTTGCATGGAAAGGTCGCAAGGAGATGGAGCCTTAGAGGCAGAAAAGGCAAAGATTTAGGACAGGTGATTCAGATGCAAGCTTAAAGGAAGAAGTAAAAGTCAAAACAGAGGAAGTTGAGAATATGAGATATGGAATGTACGATGGAGCAAAGAAAGTTGGGAGCACTAGTATAATGAGGACAAGTTTATAGGCAGTACTAATAGGAGGATACCTTTGAGTTTCTATTATACTTATAGTTTGTATTAGAGCACCTCAAGGCTCCATTGTATGTACAGTATGTCCACTGTATGTACAGCAATGTATATACAGATACAAAGAGACAGACTTTGCCTCAGGGAATTTACAAACTAAATATACAAGGCAGACAAGGAAGTGTTGTTATTCTTGTCTTAGAGATGGGGAATTGAGCTACAGTGAGATTAAACACCTTGCTGAAAGTCACACAAGAAGAGTGGAACAGAGCTGGATCTCCTGAGTCTGAGTCCAGTGCCTTACCTGGTGAAAAAAAATATCCTTTGTCTCTGTCATGGTGGCAAAGGAGAAGACAGTGGCTGATATGAGGGGTATATGAGACGTATGGGGAGGGGAATTGCTCCCACAGCATGGTATTGGGAAGCGTTTGCTGAGCAAACATAGGCCAGCCTGATGAATCTGAAAATGTGATGTGATGTGTTGAATCCAAAAAATGAATCTGTTGCTTTTCTTTTTCCTGACCTGGAGGGTGCCAGGGCATCCAGAAGGGGGAGTCCTATGTCAGTTGGGGGGATGAGTGGGACAAGGTGTCATAGGTATAAGTGTCATTTTTAATACGGGACACACGTGAGTTTTAAAGAGCTTTTATAGACCACCAGTGTGCCAGTTTCTTTACAGATAGGTAGGAAGGCAAGATCCCTGCCACAGAGCCTGAAATCTGAATTAGCATTATTTTGAGATTTCTCTATTTATATTCTGACAGCATGTACAATGTGCTGACTGTTGCAAGAGGGTGCTCCCCAGCCACCCCTCACTCCCAGAGATCTGGAACTCATAACTGGCCCCTGTCCCGTGTCAGATTTCAGCCCCTCTTCCAGCTCCTCCACAACCTCTTCTTGAGGTTCTAGCTGCACTCTTCCACACATCTCCTGTTCTATGCACACCCCATACACGGCTCCACAGAGTCCTCATCAGCCTCATCCTGGTGCTAGCCAAGATTGTCATCCATCTTTCCAAGGGGAGGAAGCTGGTCAGATGGGGGGTCCTCTGTGTCTGTGAGGTGTATTTCTAGTCTTTTGTCCCATCACATCTCTGGGCAGAGATCTTCTGGGCAGCCTCCACTGACTCTTGCAACATCTTTGAGGAGTGGTGGGTGCTGCCAGAGGTTGTGTCCCTCTCTGGTTCCCTAAATTTCTACCTTTTACCTCATTCCCATTCCTGTTTTCTCCTTCATTGTCCCCAGTAATCACTGGTAGCCTGGACTTAGTAATTCCTCCCCTTTAATTGAGAGAGAAGACCTTACATTATGGGCAGGCTTAGACCCACCTATCCCAATACTGCTAAAAAAAAAATGTACATGCTGACCACATGTACAAGAAGACACAGTGATTGCCTGCCGCAAGGAGAGGACACTCTGAAGGTAGGGTAGTGTGGATGACAGGGAAAAGAAAAAGGGAGAAAAGAAAAGGGACATAGAGGCCAAGTGGAGAGATCGAAAGGGACGAGGGTGGGAGGAAGTTAGAGCAAATAGCCAATCTGCATAAGGGCGGAGAATGTTCCGGGAGTACTCTGATATATCATTGTCCAGATGTCCTGCTGCTGCTGGCTCTGTTTCTGAGTGGCCCTTCACAGCAGTTTCTCTTTCTTCCTGCACATGGGCCGTGGATGGCCCTGCAGGAGGAGGGGTAAATCACTATTAAATAAATACACATCAGCTTTACCCAAATCCTGTTAACCTCCCCAGTACTGATCAATTCCGTGCAGGTGTCAGGGAAGAAATGGATTTTGAGGAGGGATTGTAGGGATGGGAGGGCATTTCAAATATAAGGGCCAGCGTAGAATGACAATGTAATCTGTGGGACAGGTGGACAAGGGGATGAGCGAGACTAGTCATTCATTGATGTATTAGTGGGGTGACTAAATAACAGTCAAGAATAGATAACAGGAAGAGTCAGAGCTGCGAAGGGTTCAAGATGAGAAAAGTTTGAGCTTGATGCTGTAGAGGGGATATGGTAGGGCACAATATTAATAGTTCCTATTTACAGATGAAAGAGATGGAGAGATTAAGCGACTTGCTCAAGATCATAAACACAACGCCAGTGACAGAGTTGTGAGTTAAGCCCACATCTCCCAGTCCAGTGCCTCATCCACCAGACTCTCCTTCCCCGCAACACAAAATCAAAAAACAAAGTCTGTGATATGTGTATTTGGCAAAGACCTTTGTAGTTCCATGCTTTTGTTGACTGTTTTTCTTGTTGTTGTTTTTACCATGGATAATTCTGTAATATTAAAATATAAACTGAGTAAACTGCCTGTTCCTGAGCTGTCATTCTTCCTTCTATGTTTTTTGCTTTGCTTATTTTCAAATTTGGTCAGCTTAACCTCTGCCCTATCCTGCCTTCCTTTTGAAATCTCATGCTCACATTCAAAATAAACAGAACATTGCTTCTTCCTATATTTTGCTTTCTTTTATTTTATAACATCTGTATATTATATTTTTGGTTCGTGTTTTATCTGTTTTCTGGTTTTATGCCCTTTTTATTGTTTTAAAATGTGTGTTTATGCTCTCCTTTAAAAGTGTTCTGTCTTCTGAATATTAATCCTGATGCTTTTCCTTTCTCACCACTTCTATGAACTCTTCCCCTTTCCTTCATGTTGGCCTTCCTCTTAGCTCCTTTTGTAGATTTCTTGCCTTTCAATCTCTTAGGATAACATAGGGACCGTGTGTTGAAGATTCAGAATTCTGCTAATGGCTGCTTAAAAAGCCAACAATAACTTACATCGTGGATATCATATTTCTCTTGGGCTAAGAAGCACAGATGCTGGTATGTTTGTCATGAGACTGTGGCCTGCTCTGATGGCTCATATGGAAGATTGGTGGGGGGAGGCTATTGGGGCACAATGTTCCAAAGCTGTAGCATGTGGAGAGTACCTCAGCTTTCTTCTTCTTTCCTGCCTCATGCTGCTGCTGTCCTTGGCTTGCCAAGATTCCCATTGATTTCCAAGGGCTTTGAATCAGGTCATGAAAAGGACCATCACCAAAGGATTGTATCCCAGGTGGATGAGGTTGGGGGGTGAAGGCTGGGGTGTTGGCTGCACCAGAATTCCACCACGGGTGCAGTGGAGGAGGTTGGTACATTCCATTCCTCTTCAGTGCTCCTATAGTGAAATAGTTTGACTTGAAGAGGTGGAGA
The DNA here is from genome assembly GCA_007922305.1 of Dermatemys mawii. Lineage (NCBI taxonomy): Eukaryota > Metazoa > Chordata > Testudines > Dermatemydidae > Dermatemys > Dermatemys mawii. Next base: position 23,727,321 of record ML677364.1, read on the forward strand.
AAAAAAGGATTTAAAATTCTTGAATTTACTGCAGAGTGTTGTCATGAGTGATAGAACCTCTTTGTTAGCTACACTTTTTGTGTCCATTTTAACCATGTGTTATGGAGGGGGGGCTTTGTTTATTATGGATTTAGTCATGCGGCTAATGTGTATCTAGTGTCTCTAATCAATGTCACTTATATCACAATACCTCATTAAGCAATAGACCTGTCACTTCAGGGGCAGATAATGGACCACAATGCAAATTTTAATGCACAGCAAGGTCCATTATCTGAATGGTGAAGTCCAGGCTGAAAGTGAACTATTGCTACTTAGCAAATGTTTTATATATACATTTAAAATACATGTTTTTATTCTGTTTTTCAAAGTGCTGAAAGATGCATTTTCATTTACATTAGTTAGTATTTGGGGGGAGGATTCCTGCCAAGGTCCTGATATCATTTATGAACATGCAAATGAGTTGTGATAAAATGTGAGGATTCTGACAGCCTTCTTATAGATATCTTTATGGGAGCAGGGGAGGAAAAATAAAAAGGTAGGGCAGTATAAGACAATGATTGAATTACAAGCAACCAGACGGAAATCCAGTGTAATGAAATTTGTTTGGCTGATTCAGGTTTTGTTTTCAGATGTAAATTAATGAATCTCTTGCTCTTAATTTCTTTTAATGACCTTATGGAGAAGCCTTATACTGTATAATAAAAAATCTCTATCTAGGCTCTTATATTAATAACCATCACTGTAACATCTGAATACTACTATTTAATAGAAAATTATAGCTTATAGAATTCCACAGAATCAATCCATAGAATGTTAATATATACACACTGTGACAAAGCTCCAAGTCTGTACTTGTGGGTCCTGCGCTTCCTGGCAGATTTAGGGGCCTCAGAAACTCATCTAGGCCCCAGAGTGACCTCCCTTTCTCAGTATAATTGGCAAGAGTCACCACCTAGTGAGTTACCTTCATCACAGGCCAGTATGGAAGATGGAAAAGGGGGGAGCCTGGGCCCGCCCTCTACTCCGGGCTCCAGCCCAGGGACCCTAATAGTATCAGCTAAGATGGCTGACCTTTTATCCACAAAACACAATACAATTCCCTGGGCTACTTCCCCACAGCAGTCCCCGCTTCTTCAAACTCCACTTCACCCTTACCTCAGGGCCTCCTTCCTTCTGTATGATATGTTGTCCAACACTCAGTCTCACCAACAGCACAACCTCCTTCCACAGCTCCTGACACCCACACCCCACCTGACTAACTGGGAGGTTTTTATCTGGATTCAGCCAGTCCCTGATTGGCTTCAGGTGTCCCAATTAGGCTAGCTGTTTCTACTCCTTTCTAGAAGGTTCCTAATTGGCCCCAGGTGTCTTGATTGGTCTGGAGTAGCCTTTGTTTGGCTATCCAGGGAACAAGGACCTGCACATCCTAAGGCTGATATACCTGCCTTCCAGCACTCTCCTATATCCTTCTGGTCTGACTCCGTCACAACACACACACACACACACACACATATATAATTAAAATATCCATGTCTAATGGTTTCTATAGGTTTTTAAGACTAATTCCTATAAAAAAAACTGTTACATGTCCACAAAACCCATTTGATTTCATTTATATTCAATTCTACAGGACTTATCCATGAGGAATAATGTATAAGTGTGTATGTTCTACTATTTATTATGCAATAAAACATTTTTTTCCAAAGCAATTGAATGCATATGTGTACAGTACAGGTGAAACATATTAGATTAGTCAGATTAGATAATGCTGTACTTCCTCCTTACCTTGATGTGATCTTGACTGATTTCATTAACTCTAAGTTAAGAGTTAAGCCTGATCAGTGCTTGGTGGGAGGCTGTAGAAAATGTTGTACTTTTATAGGTAATTCTCTTCCTTCTAAGGCCCCAGACTTACCACTGACAGTGTGTGAGTGGACCGGGGTATCCTCATGGAGCCCCTGTGGACTTAAGTGGGGCTCCAGGTAGGTTCTGCAGTCTGCCTGTCAGTTGTAGGATCAAGGCCTAACTCAGTACTAGCAGTAAACTTCCGGCTGACTTTAACAGGCATTGTGCATAAGTGATGCTGTCTTTCAGATGGAACTCAAACTAGCATCATGCCAATTTTTGTAATTACACATCATAAGCAATTTTCACAAGAGTATGGGTGCTAATTCATTTCTCCTGATCAAGGTCCATCTCAGGTAATTGTATTCTGCCCACCTACCTTCCCCAGAAGCTACAGCTGTATAACGCGTTCTTCACTCTTCCTACATTATTGTGTGCTGCTGGGAATCATTAGCTGTCACATAGCCCCACAATTTATCACAATGGTATCACCACCAGAACTCAAATAACATTTATATCATTATATCATGTCTCTTTTTTCACCCTCAATTCTTAGGCCCACCAACTTTTATAAACATTCTAAAAACTTTGATAAGAAAATTAAGTGCATGCACCTTACATGGAATAGTAATCTCTTTCCCTCTACCTCCATCCTAAACATGATCTATCACCCTTAAAATGTTGTTTTTAAGAACTAGTTATTTTGGTCATTCTAAAGAAATTTGGTGGTATATTGTGGTAATAAGAGTGACCAAAACAGATAATGAATTGTGAAAGGATAACCTCAAATTCACAAAAAGAGTGCAGCAGCGAAAGGTAGAAAATAACGTATGTACTACAGTTATATAGGATACTAATGACTGTGGTATTTCTGATTTACTATCTGCTTTTTCGTTGTGGGTTTTTTTTCTGTAACTCTGAATATTTGTCTGACTAGAGTAGCACACACTAAAAATACTGGGCAGCTGCCACATCCCCCTCTTCCCCTTTAAAAGCTGAGAGTCAGAGAATTGGATTGCTCATCCAGAAGTGGTATCTACTATTCAGCAGAATTCAGTGTCCCAGAGGGATTGTTTCATTTGCTAGGGCCCATTAGGAAATGATGCTCCATATTGAATGTTGTCCTTACAACAGACAAAAGATTTTAAGGTATAGTTGTTGTTAAAGACTTTGGGTCAGTTACTGTGAATGAGCTTCTCATGGGGAAGGGAATCTGCAGCTGTCAGGAGTGGGAAACAAACTGTCATTCCCCAAAGCCACAGAGAAGCAATGAGGACAACAAGAGCCCTTGAATCTGCTGCACCATGCCCTGCCAAAGGCGGAGTCCCCACAGGAAACAGTTCCATAGTGTGCAGGGGTCCCATATCTTCTATGTGGTTTCTACATTGTGCTCACCATATAGCAAAACCACAAGTGTTTTGCTGCCTGTTTCCATTATGTATGAGGTAGAAAGGATATAATTGTCCCTTTAATAATAGCTTCAGAAAAAAATGTCACCAAGTTGGGGCTTGCTTTCAAATGTATTGGGGGTGGGAGTGTTAAATAACATTTTAAATCTAAAATTTTTTTACTAGATGCCTAAAAAGCCTCATTTCTACAACTAAGAAAGAAGGCTACACTGGTTAAATAAACAGGATAAAGTTGAAAGAAAGTAAAACTATTTTATTTTTTTTAAAAAATACAAGATATAACAAGTGGGGAAAGGGGAAAGTTAATCACAATGATTATAAATTAGAAGCTAGGAATTGTAGAAAATTGATAAGGGAAGCAAAATGACACAAGGTGAAATCTCTGGCTCACAGATCTTGTCATAAGTGTGAAGTAGCCTAGAATTATTGTTTACCTGTAAGGGGTTAAGCTAAAGGTAACCTGAGAGGTGGACAACTGACCAATGAGAAATTCCTCAGGAGACAAAGGATTTTAAGTTTCAGTTTCTCTCTGGGTCTCTCTCTGTTCACCTCGGCTATGGGATGAACACAGCTATGTCTTTCACTGTAACTATAGATTCTATTAAGTATTGTAGTCAGTAAGTTTACCTTCTTTTTATCACTTGGAGAGTTCTCAGTGGTGAGTGTTGGCTGGGTGCTTCTTGATATTGTAAGATTCAGCAGAGATTTCAACAGTGGGAGAAAGTTGCCTCGGGGGAGAGGTTTGGTTTCTGAATCCTTTTGTTGATTATGGTAGATGTTGTTCTATTGATGGTTATAAGGGATTTATTCCTTTCTTTTTTTTCTTTTATTAAAATCTTTCTTTTAACAAGCTGACTGCTTGTTTTTCATTGTGTAAGATCCTGGTTTTGGATCGGGCACGTCTCGCAGGAACAGGCGAGGTTTGTTTTTTTTTTCTCTCAAGCTTCCCAGGGAAGGAAGAAGTTTGGGGGGTTAGTGGAAAGGGAAAGAAGGGTCCCAAACTACCCTAGACCTAGTCTGGTGGTGGCAGTGTACCAGGTCCAGATACAGAAGAAGTTGTGTTCTGGGGAAAAACATTTTAACCCGAGCTGGTAAAATAAGCTTGGGGGGGTTATTTCTTTTTTCATGCGGGTCCCCACATCTGTACCGTAGAGTTCAGAGTGGGGAGGCAATCCTGACAGAGCTAATGATAATAAGGAGTTTTTACAGTATAAGAGGAACAAAAGAAATCCTAACAATGGTATTGGTCCATTATTAGATGGAAATATCAGAATTGGCAATAATAATACAGGAAAGCATAGAACTATTTGCTAAATATTTCTGTTCTATATTTGGGAAAAGGCCAGATGATGCATTCCTGTCATGATGATTAAACACTTTCCAGTCCAGTAGTAACTCAGGAGGATGTTCAGCAGCATTTACTAGGAATAGATATCTGTAAATCAACAGGTCCAGATAACTTTTACCTAGGAATCATAGAAGTGTTGGCTGAGAGGATCTCTGACCTCTTGATATTAATTTTTAATAAACCTTGGAATTCTAGTGAAGTTCCAGAGGATTGGTAGAAAGATAATGTTATTCCAAAATTTTAAAAGAGTAAATGGGATGACACAGCCTGGCAGGCTGATATCAATATGAGGCAAAATAATGGGACAGTGGCTACAGAATTAAAGAAGGGTAATATAATTAATGCCAATCAGATGAGTTTATGAACAAAATGATCTTGTCTAAAACTTGGTATAATTTTTGATGAGATTAAAAATTTGGTTAGTAAAGGTAACAGTGTTGAGACAATATAATTAGACTTCTGTAAGGCATTTGACTTTGTGCTGCACAACATTTTGAGTAAGAAACGATACAAAATTAACATCGCACACATTAAATGTATTAAAACTGGCTAATTGATAGATCCAAAATGTAACTATAAAGAGGGAAACATCACTGAGTGGGTGTTTCTCTAGTGGAGTTTCACAGGGATCAGTTTTTGGTTTTACACTATTTAACATTTTTATCAGTGACCTAGAAGAAAACATGAAATCATTATTGATAAAGTATTCGGATGACACAAAGGATGGGGGAGTGGTAGATAACAATGAGGACAGGGCGGTCATACATAGTGATCTCTATTGCTTGATAAGCTGTGCCCATTCAAACAAAATGCATTTAATTACAGGCATATGTAAGGACAGACATATAAAAATAAAGAATTCAGGCAACACTTACAGGGCAGGGGACTCAAACCTGGGAAGCAATGACTCTGAAAAAGATGGGAGTCATGGTGGATAATCAGCTGAACTTGAATTCCCAGTCCAACACTGTAGCCAAAAGGGCTAATGCAATCCTTGGATGTTTAAACAGGGAAAACTGAATAGGAGTGGAGAGGTTATATTACCTCTGTATTTGGCACAAGTATAACTGCTACTGCAAATCATCTTGATTTGAAGTTAATTTGTGAGCAGTTTATGGCCAGGTATTCCACAATCAAAATCTGATCTGTTTGTGCTAGGCACAAGTCACATGGCATGTTACTGTCCACTGCTTGAATGAGGTTTCTTCTGTGAATGCTCAGAATTAAGAATTTGAAAACTTATTTCTGTGAATATGCTGCAATATTTGTTTAAATGTGATGTTTTGGAGAACATATTGCCAAAGAAACTTGCTTTGCTAGAAGTGAATACATTTGCAGATTTGTATGGCTATTCACATAATTTTTGCAGTATTTGCCCAGCTTTGATAAGTCAATGAACAATCAACCATCCTTTCATCTACAGTGACACACTTATGTTGCTGTATAACCATTCAGCAATTAATCATGCTATTTCTTTTAGGGTATTAAGTGTCTGTCACCTTGATATCTAAGAACCTACCTGAACATTACACTTCATAATATTGAAGGAACATAGAAATGTTGCAGCATAATGTACCTGTATTTACTGTATGGCAGCTTAATCACTGATTAAATACAAGTAACAATATGAAGATTGACATATAAGCCACAGGAGAAAGCAAAGTTAACTGCACAAAGGTGAAGTTGTTATAACTGGCATTTGTTTCTATCCAAAGAAATTGCAAACATGCATGGAACCCAGTCCTGCAAACACCTGAGCATGGGAACCACTTCATTCATTTGGACAGTCCCCGGGAACTGAACAGGACTCGTCAAGCAAGTAAAGTAATTCATAGTCTTCAGCCTTTGCAGGACTGCATCCACGGATAGGAAATCGGCTATTGTCCTTTACAATACGACATCATCTATTAAAGTCAGTGATCTGAGTTGTAAAGGAAACACTATTTACCAGTAGTTCAAAGGTTTAGTTTTGATTGTCTCCTGGGCTCGCTCTTTCATAATTCTAAACATCCATGGTTTGCACAGACCCCTCCAAGCCCTGTCAAAATAATGCATACTTAGGCATTAGAATTGAATCTTTACACAGCTGTAAGTCATAAACAAAGAGAGTTGTTTTCTCCAAATCACCAGATATTTAAATCTAATAAATTGAGCTGATAGAGATCTAAAGGATTAAAATATGGAGTTATGATCAATGCAGAAGAGAAAAGAGAGATGCTTAATACTATTAATATTGGATTTTTCCATTTCTCCTCCATGAATATGTTACTGCAGTAATTGTATTTTGGCCCTCACAGTCCCAGAACATCTTTATGACACCTGCTGTCATTGCTGTTACAAGGAGCTTGTTATGGACAAAAGGGAGTAAGTAAACAAACAAACAAAAATAATGCAACAGAATTTAGTAGTTCAGAAAATGAACCAATATTTTCTTTAACAAATCACCTTCTTCTGCGATATACATTTAAGAATTAAACTTAAATTAGCTCCTTAAAGTGGTCGTGAGACTTTAATTATTCAAAATGTACACAAATTTAATGAGTTTTTAAATATTAAAACTATTCTCTATTGTCACTGCTGTGAGCTCTTAATTTACAGAGCAATTAAGTCAGGACCCTCATTTATCAGTACATGTGCATTTGTTGAAAACGTAGTCAGTTTTTATTAATTGATGCTATAGAAATACTGAGTTAAAATTAATGTGTGTGCTTCAGAGGTCATGCCGGCGGTAGTGGGTAGCTATCAAGGAGCAAGACGTGAGATAAATAAGTAACTGCTGTTTCCTGATTACACTAGAGATATCTGAAATATTAAATGGCACAATGGGCACTATTCTTAGCCAAAATGCTTGAAAGGAAATGCCCCCTGAGTTTTTCTCTGGCAAGCATCTGTCATAGTGGTAGCTGAGAAATAGGGAAACTTCAAAGCTTTAGTTTCTGATTATTAGCAGAGTGTGTAGTGAAATGTTCTTACATTTTAATGTAAACTGAGTGGTGATGAGCTGAAAGGGTAGAATTAAAAAATATTTCTCCTTCTCTTTGTTCTTTGGTATGTGACTGACAGGAATGTGAGCAGCCAGGAGTCTCCTTGAGTGTTTATCAGCTTGCGAATCACAAGGAGGAATAGGGGCCAAATTTGCAAAGAATCAGCTGTGTGCTCACAGCAGAGCCTGCAGGCACATCCTCTTCTGCACCCCCAGGACCATGCCTGTTTTCAGTAGCCCTGAAGGTGTAAGCAGGTGAGTTGACAACTGTGTGTGCAAGATCAGGGCATGCACAGAGTTTTGGTGTTTGTAAACAGAAACTTTGAAATTGGGTGACAGAGTGCTATACTATTTTACTGTCAGCTGTGCATATGGCCCACCTTTAAATCCTCCACCTAATTCAAGCACAGTTGTGTCCCCACTCGAGTGGTGAATAAAACTACAGAAAAGACAGTCACAGCAAACAGTGCAAGGATTTCCAGAAATTCTTTCTTCCTTCCAGAGAAACAAGTGGCAGGAAAATTCATTATATAATGAATTTTTAAAATAGTGGTAAAGGCTACTTCTTTTTAAATCCCAAGAAAAATGCTCTTAATAGGATTGTCTTTCAAAGATTCAATAAACAGCTCTTTTAGCAAGGGGCTCACATGCCCCATTTGTGATTTATGGCATGTCTGCACAGTAGCTGGGAGATGTGGGCTCTGCTTGAGCTAGCATGCTAAAAATAGTAGTGCAGCCATGGTGGCACAGCAGTGATTCATGCTAGCCACCCAGTCCCACCCAATCCCCTGGGTATGTACTTGGGCAGCTTTCCCAAGCTACCATCCATGTTGCAGTGGCCACACTGCTGTTTTTAGGCACTAGCTTGAGTGAAACTACTGCATCTGTCTACCCAAGCTGGGAGTCACAACTCTTAGCTGCAGGTTAGATGTGCCCTTAGTTTCCATTATCTCTCGTTGGGAATGGATTTTTGAAAATCCAAGTAAATTATATCACCTGGTTCTACTCCATGTCATTTTGCTGACATGCTCAAAGAATTCTAATAGAATAGAGAGGTACAATTTTCCTTTAAAAAAAGCCATACTGGTTTGGCCCTAAGTGTTTCAGAGAATCATAGAATATCAGGGTTTGAAGGGACCTCAGGAGATCATCTAGTCCAACCCCCTGCTTAAAGCAGGATGATATATATAATATAATGATATTATATAATTAATTATAATATATATATAATATATTATGATATAATATAATTTTATAATTCTGTTTTAATTATTGTTTCAACCCATTTACTTTGTGTTGAACTAAGGCTCACTGTTCTGTAATTTCTAAGATTTCCCATGTGCCTTTTACAAAGATAGATGCCTTCTAGCATTCCCATATAATGGTTGATTTTTAATGGAAGATGGCATTTTTTAGCCAATTCATTCTTTGTTTATAAGTCTTGGAATGCCTGGTGATGCATTGCTCTTTGTTAATTTTTCCAGAGTCTTTTCTTTTGACATTTTGATCTCCGACACTCTCTCATCTTTATTATCTGAAAAAAGTTGCTCTGGGGTGGGTATCAACATCATATGGGATGGACACTGATGCAAAGATGTTGTTTAGCTTCTCTGTAATGTCCTTATCCTCCTTATTTGCTCACTTTACTCCCTCATGGTCCAGCAGACTCACCAACGCTCTTGAAGACTTCTAACATATATAAAGAATTTTCATTTTTATTTTTGTCTTTGGATGTTCACTCTTCATAGTCCCTGTTAACTCTTCCCTTTTCCAGTTTCTTTCTTACATTTTACCTAGCATCGTGCATACCCAGCACAAATTATGTTCCTTTTCTCTTGGGCTGGATTTCCAATTTGCTGAAGGATATCTATTTGGCTTCAGTAACACAAGAACCTTGCCATGAAACTATACTTTTTTTCTCTTTCCTTCTTACTGCCTTTTTCATGAAGGGCTGTGTCTGTATTCTGAGTCTCAGTTATGGTATGGTTACATACCATGGTTACTTCCATGATAAGTATAAGGATTTCAATTTCCTTATTTTTAACTTTTGTGTTTTTTTGACAGGCTTCCTCATTTATTTTGAAGTCCTCCTTTCTAAAGAGTAGTGCCACTGCTAATTTTGATATGACACCTTCCCTGGGTGGGAGTGGAACTCAGGCTTCACCTTCAGACATGGGTCCGGAAAGTATAATGCTGGCCCTGGCGTCCCCATTAAAATGGGGTTGCAACCCACTTTGGGTTTCCGACTCACAGTTTGAGAACCATCTAGAAGTTAAGAATCAGAGAGGTAGCCGTGTTAGTCTGGAATTGCAGAAGTGACAAAGAGTCCTGTGGCACCTTAAAGACTAACTTAAGTATTAGAGCATAAGCTTTTGTGGGCTAATACCCACTTCATCTGATGCAAGCAGTGGAAGTATCCAGGGGCAGGGATAAATAAGAGGCAAGGGCCAGGTTTGAGATAGCAAGGTTAGTCCAATCAGGCTGAACCAGATTGTTATCTAATCAGGGAGGATGAGGTCCTCCTCTAGCAGCTGGTCTGGAGGTGTGAACACGGAGAGAAGAAAAGCTGCTTTTGTTGTTAGCTAGCCACTTGTAATCTTTGTTCAATCCTTGATTGATGGTATCAAATTTGCAAATGAATTGCAGCTCTGCAGTTTCTCTTTGCAGTCTGGTCTTGAACTTTTTTTGCTGCAAGATGGTGACCCTTAGATCTGTAATTTTGTGTCCAGCAAGATTGAAGTGTTCTCCTACAGGTTTTTGTATATTGCCATTCCTGATATCTGATTTGTGTCCATTTATCCTTTTTCGTAGGGACTGTCCAGTTTGGCCGATATACATAGCAGAGGGACAGTGCTGGCACATAATGGCATATATTATGTTGGTAGACGTGCAGGTGAATGAACCAGTGATGGTGTGGCTGACATGGTTGGGTCCTGTGATGGTGTTGCATGTGTAGATATGTGGGCAGCGTTGGCATCGAGATTTGTTGCATTGCTTGGCTCCTGAGTTAGAGTTATTGTGGCATGGTGTGCTGTTGCTGGTGAGAATATGCTTGAGGTTGGTGGGTTGTCTGTGGGCGAGAACTGGCCTGTCTCCCAAGGCCTGTGAAAGTGAGGGATGGTTGTCCAGGATGGGTTGTAAATCACTTATGATGCGTTGGAGAGGTTTTAACTGAGGACTATAGATGATGACCAGTGGTGTTCTGTTGTTTTCTTTCTTGGGCTTGTCTTGCAGCAGCAGGCTTCTGGGTACACGTCTGGCTCTGTTGATCTGTTTCCTTATTTCTTCATGCGGATATTGTAGTTTTGAGAATGCTTGGTGAAGATCTAGTAGGTGTTGGTCTCTGTCTGAGGGGTTGGAGCAAATACGGTTGTACCTCAGTGCTTGGCTGTAGACAATGGATCATGTGGTGTGTCCAGAATGGAAGCTGGTGGCATGAAGGTAGGCATAGCTGTCGGTAGGTTTTCGGGATAGGGTGGTGTTAATGTAGCCGTCATTAATTTGCACCGTGGTGTCCAGGAAGTGGACTTCCCATGTAGACTGATCCAGGCTGAGGTGGATGGTGGGGTGGAAGCTGTTGAAATCATGGTGGAATTCTTCCAGAGTTTCCTTCCCATAGGTCTAGATGATGAAGATGTTATCAACGTAGCATAGGTAGAGAAGGGGCATGAGTGGACAAGAGTTGAGGAAGAATTGTTCCAGGTCAGCCATAAAGATGTTGGCATACTGTAGGGCCATGCGGGTGCCCAGAGCAGTGCCACTGGTCTGGAGGTATATATTGTCACCAAATTTGAAATATTTGTGTGTGAGTATAAAGTCACAGCGCTCAGCAACCACTTGTGCTGTGGCATCATCAGGGATACTGTTCCTGACAGCTTGTATTCCATCTCTGTGTGGGATGTTTGTATAGAGAGCCTCTACATCTGTGGTGGCTAAGATGGTGTTTTCTGGAAGGTCACCAATGCATTGTAGTTTTCTCAGGAAGTCAGTGGTATCACGGAAATAGCTGGGAGTGCTGGTGGCATAGGGTCTGAGTAGAGAGTCCACATACCCAGACAGTCATTCAGTGAGAGTGCCAATGCCCAAGATGATGGGGCGTCCAGGATTTCCAGGTATGTGGATCTTGGGTAGTAGATAGAATAACCCTGGTCGGGGCTCTAAGGGTATGTTAATTTGTTCCTATGTTAGTGTAGGGAGTGTCCTGAGCAAATGATGCAGTTTCTTGGTATATTCCTCAGTGGGATTTGAGGGAAGTGGCCTGTAGAAATTGGAATGGGAGAGTTGTCTGGTAGCCTCCTTTTGGTAGTCCGATCTGTTCATGATGACAACAGCACCTCCTTTATCAGCCTCTTTGATTATAATGTCAGGGTTGTTTCTGAGGCTGTGGGTAGCATTGCGTTCTGCTCGACTTAGGTTGTGAGACAGGTGATTTTGTTTTTCCACCTAGAAGTTTCCATCTAGAAGTTATTATTAAAAAAACGTCATTTGAGTCATTTGAATGTACGCAGTGATTCAGCAAGGACAAGTGCAGAGTCCTGCACTTAGGATGGAAGAATCCCATGCACTGCTACAGACTAGGGACCAATTGGCTAGGCAGCAGTTCTACAGAAAAGGACCCAGGGGTTACAGTGAACAATAAGCTGGATATGAGTCAATAGTGTGTCCTTGTGGCCAAGAAGGCTAACAGTATTTTGGTTTACATAAATAGGGGCATTGCCAGCAGATTGAGGGACGTGATCATTCCCCTCTGTTCAGTATTGGTAAGGCCTCCTCTGGAGTACTGTGTCCAGTTTTGGGCCCCACATTACAAGAAGGATGTGGAAAAATTGGAAAGAGACCAGCGGAGGGCAACAAAAATGATTAGGGGGCAGGAGCATGACTTATGAGGAGATACTAAGGGAAATGAGTTTGTTTATTCTGCAGAAGAAAAGAATGAGGGGGGATTTGATAGCTGCTTTCAACTACCTGAAAGGGGGTTCCAAAGAGGATGGATCTAGACAGTGATAGCAGATAACAAAACAAGGAGTAATGGTCTCAAGTTGCAGATAGGGAAGTTTAGATTGGATATTAGGAAAAAACTTTTTCATTAGGAGGGTGGTAAAGCACTGGAATGGGTTACCTAGGGAGGTGGTAGAATCTCCTTCCTTAGAGGTTTTTAAGGTTGGGCTTGACAAAGCCCTGGATGGGATGACTTAGTTGGGGATTGGTCCTGCTTTGAGTAGGGGGTTGGACTAGATGACCTCCTGAGGTCCCTTCCAACCCTGATATTCTATGATTCTATGATATAAGGTATCCAGAATTTGCATTTCTAAATCTTGTTCCCAATATGATATTTGACCACTTTATACACACGTATTTGAAGACAGAGGCAGATAGCCACTAGGAGCTAGTGGAGCTAAGCTTCACTAGTAAGGCTCTAGCTGGCAGTGGCAGCAGAACATACCATGTTTAGTATCTGTAATGTTGCCGTTGTACAGCTGATCCAATATCACCTACTGCCACTGGATGGATTTATGGTAAGGCTCCTGCCCTGCCAAGAGTCTCTGCAGCCCATGTGTTTTAGGGAACATGTACAGAGCAGGAGAAATAGTCCTATGAGAGGCTAATTCAGTTTACCCCCACAGCCTTGGAGTACCGGCCCCTTGGCATGGCCTTCCTACTTCTTCTGCTTTTGCTTCTCAAAACCCAGCAAGTGGTTCCTGGGCCGGGGGAAGATTTTGAGCCTGGAAAGGGGATGGGGTTGTGTTCTGAGACTGGAGGGGACAATCATATGTGTGGATGGAGGATGTTCTGGTTGTGAGGGGGCAGAGGATTCAGAACTAAGGGGCTGGTTCTGGGCTATGGCGAGATTAAGTAGGAAGAGACGGTACAGGCTCTCAGCTTGGTGAAAAGTAGACTGGGGAGGTTGAGCCTGTGGGATTCAGGTGGGAGGGGTTTCTGAGTGGGGGTAAGGATTGCACTGGAAAGGTTGGAGAGGTTCTGAGCTGTAACAACTGCCTTGGCAAGGTTGAGAGCAAGGTGGGAAGGGAGTCATTTGAATGTATGCAGTGGAGCTAACAGTAATGGGAGATGATAGGATAAGAGAGGGGAAGAGGCTGGAAATGAAAGAAAGCAGTAAAGGACCAAAGAGGGTGAATGCTGTTCTCCCCACCGTTATTGGAAAATGTCCCAGTCTTGTATTTCTTAAAGGATGTGGGGATGGGAAAAATAGGAGACATCTCTTTTTCTTCCAGTTTTCCCACCACTTTCCTCTATGTCCCCAAACACTTCCCTGTCACTCCCACCCGTTTACTCCCCACCAGTTTATTTTTCCACTTGGAAAATATGGGCAGTGACATGGGGGTGAGAATCTGGTATTTGTGGTCTCATCCCTTATTTTGAGAACCAGCTGCCACTGCCCGTTATTTATTACTGTTGTGCTAGATTTGGGTGTCTATTAGTCTTCAATATTGTGCACACTATTCTTTTCCTGATCTAGAAGCCAGTACTATTACCTCACCAATGTCTTAGCGCTCTTTATGATTTGGAATTGTACTCATACAGATGTCACAGTATTGTCCGTTCCATTCATAAATTTTATCTCGTTAGGTTCTGTAGAATCTATTAAAGTATAGTCCTAGTTCCCATCTTCTGTGTCTAACCTGTCCTTCCTATGTAGGTTGTAGCTGGGTGCTATGGAATCTCATTGACTTTTGCCATATCACTGTACTTTAGAAATCTTTATATCCTGATCCTCCTCCACTGCCAGGCATTCTAGTTAGTGTATGCTTGTTTTTAAGCTTCCTGACTCCCTCTGTGTCAATACCCTATGAGCCCACCTGCCAGGGAAATCTCTCTGTCATTAAGAGAAAACCTTAGTTCATGTGCACTTAGTATTTTGCATTTATGATGAACTTCCTTTAGTCAGAATTATTATGGTGTGAATAGGTGTAAAGGTTAAGGAGCTTACTGCAGGTTAGTTTAGATTTAGCCCTTACTTTTCATAGTTCATCTCTTTTTTCTTAGTTTCTAATACATAAACAAAGATACCCAAACAAACGCTGCAGCCTATGAGTGATAACAGATGTAAAGCTGCAGCAAAGCAAAGACATTTCTTAAGTTTATCTGTGTGACCCCTAAAGAATATTATGTCTCATTACACTGCTCACTTCCCCATCATCTCCAAGCTGGATGCTACCCTTCTCCTTGTAATATCTTTCAATGCGACCAAGTTCCTGATTTAAGAAATAAAATGATTTCATCCGTTCCCAGCAGCTAAGGTTAAAGATATGCACTGGGTTCTAAATCTTAGCTGCTGACGCTCTCTTGACCTCTGATCTTCCTTAGCACTGCTAAGTTTGATGGGACCATGCCAAGCGGAATTCTGTAACCCATGAGTTGGTTAATATACTCCCATTTCTCATCCAGACAGCCAACAGAGGCAAAAAAGGCAGCAGGGCAACAAATGCTGTCTCCTGCAAATGCTCTGTAATAAATTGCTCTTTCAGTAGTGTAGAAGACAGATTTTTCTTTCTTTTCCTTTGCCCAGAAGTCACCAATGGGAAGCTTGCTTTCCCACCTGGCCCCAGCTGACTGTGACCATAAATTTGCCTATGCAATGCCTGTTTACGGGTCGCTGACGAACACGGAGACGGGTGCGTTTTGTAAGCACCGGGTAGATAATCATGGTAATTGATGTTTGGAGCTGCTAGCTCCTAGGAGCATAGGGTCTTTCTCCCAGTGAGGCCCTGCTCCATGTTATCAGTCCAGCCCATAATTAAATATCACTCTTTTACAATACGTTTCAGGCCCTTAATGAGTCTAAAGCAGAAATAGTCACCTCTTTCCCCTCTGAGCTTTATTTGCTTGTTATTAAACAATGTTATTGAGCTGCCTTCTTTCTCTGTGTTGCCAAACCTGCATCATTTCCGTTTTATAATTGCACAATTAGAGTCAGTGTTTTGCTTTCATATATCAGCAAGACCTGCTTGGGGGTGGAGGGGGGGGGGGAATCAGGTGTTCACAGACAACTCAAATGCATCTTATTTTCATTAACTACCAGATTTTGCAAAATGGGAAGCTATTTATCATGATCGGTTTCCACTACCAGCCACCCTCTCCACCCTATTCTTATGACTTTCTCTATGACCTTGTGCTGTATTGTGAAGGGTTCAATTTGCTCATTGTTACTTGCTTGCATAATTCTGTGCACTTCCCCCACCATTTTTCTTTTTTTTTCTCCCAGGCAAAATCCAGTCATTTATATTCTAAGGCTAAACGGTATTCTTCCCTACCCCCTGCCTCCCAAAAGCTGGCAAGCTCTATAACACAAGTAATTCCTTCTAACAAATTTCCACAGGCACCCTCCTCCCCTACACTTGCACACACATACACACTCTCTCTTTCTGACACGCACTCTCACATGCACCACCCTTAAGCTGCTCTAAGCAGTGTATTAAGTAGCTGAAGAAAATCCATTCACATTCTGCTGTGTCGCTTTCTTCTCAAGTCATGAACCCATCACAGACTTTTTCTAGCTGTAGGTTGCCACGGTGAAGATTTACAATGCCAGTTATTCATACATCTGCCTTCTCTTTTTTCCCCCCTTCTTCTTAAATCCCTTGGGCGAGGGCAACCTTGATACTGAGACTCGTAAAATTCATGCAGGCTTATCATCCTTGGTGAAGGCTTCAGGCATGCATTACCGTATCCAACTGCCTGCTCACCGCCATGACAGAACTAGGCCTATAGCTTTGATTTTTAACAGGGAAAAAAATGTATTGTTGTGCTAAACAGAAGAAAAAGCTTAAATGTTTTGGAATAAAACCCATTATCTGTTTTTCTTAATGATTTTTAAATTTGTTTTAATTACGTTGCTCCCTCTGGAATGACATAAAGTTGAAACCAAAATGGTTTTTTTAAAGTACCCCTTAATTTGTGTGGAATAGTATTCTGAAAGTCCAATCACTATGCAGTGTGCAAGTACAGTATTAATACAGCCTCTGAACTCCACATCAAAGTAATGAATACAACAAACCTGGGATGAATTTCAGATGTGAATTTTAAAGTCTTTTCCTTATTTTTTCCCTGTTTATGTATTTTTTATTTTAACTATGCTGATTCTATTATCATAAAATGAAAAACTTACTTGGAGGAGGTCAGAATATGCATTTTCTGCAAATTAAAAAAAATCAAATTGCAAATCTTTAGTTACAAATTCAGAAACTAAATATTGAGATTGCAAAGATGCAAATCAGTGTGATTATAAGCTTGATAAGACCATCATTTGCTACAACATTAACTATGTTTTTATATTTGTCAGTTCCCCTAAATTGAGAAAGAACATAGGTTTAGGAGGTGGAGGTTTGTTGTTTTGTTTTGGGGCTTATATATAGAGAGAGGGAGACACACAATCCTACAAAGCATTTGGCAGAATGGGGGCTTACGAGTTTTCTAGTTATATTTTCAAGTTGTTGGACATTGTGTTTAAGGGAAAGAGATTGCAGCTGCTTTATTGTTCCCTGGGATAGATATGAGTGGTAGCCTATCGTTCAAAGGAAGTAGTTTTTTAAAATTTAAATTTACTGGATGTTTTGAAATGTCTCATGATTTTATGAAGTTGAGCAGTACAACTTAGCTATGATCATCCTAAAAATCTTTACAATAAATTATGACTGTACAAGTGGGACCAGCATATTTTAATAGCTAAATGTAAAAGTCAAAAAATATGGAGCTAGATGCTCTTTCAGCAGATTCATGTGAACATGGTAGGGTTTTCTTTAAAACTGTGACTCATAATTTCATAAGGAAGTACAGTAGCCTTGAAGCCCCAAAAATGTTCAAAGGAGATGAAACCATATGTTTCATGGCACCCCATCATTCTTATCCTTTTTTTCCCATTTGCGTTTTATTGTTGCTTTAAATGTTTCAAAACTGTTTAAGCTATTAGGCTGTCAAAAATGTCTTTTCAGTTCAGATTCATGTCTGCTGACACTTTAAGACAGTTACACAAGAAAAGGCGGCTTGTGTTGATGTTACTCAGTTAGCACTAAGTTGTCACTGGTGCTATCTCACTTCAGTATGGTAGTGATGCCCACCCTCGTTAGTGCCACCATCCACCAGAACTGAGGTTACGT
Source organism: Dermatemys mawii (assembly GCA_007922305.1). Taxonomy (NCBI): domain Eukaryota; kingdom Metazoa; phylum Chordata; order Testudines; family Dermatemydidae; genus Dermatemys; species Dermatemys mawii. Next base: position 23,745,021 of record ML677364.1, read on the forward strand.
CCCCATAGCAATAATGGTTTACAAGGGTTTAGAAATTGGCCACAAAGAGCCACATTCTTCAAGAGGCCTCCACTCAATCTGTCATTTTGTGCCTAGTCATTTGTGGAGAAACTTTTCCAGGGTGAAATAGTAACATTAGAAATCTAATGATCTGAACGATGAGTTTCGCAGGCATAAAACTGAAGCCTAGGTAGGTAGTTTAGATATTTCTACATATGAGCAATGGGACAGCTGGAATATTGTGTTTCCAAAAATATATATGTTAAAAAATTCTTTGGGATAAATAGTTCAGTCCTTCTAGCCAAGGGAAGTACATATATTGCATCTTTGTACTCTAGACTTGTGCTTCTGGAGGAAGGCAGGCAGTGTTTGCATTGGAGGTTACAGATGCTTTATGTAACCCAGGGTCCCTGTGTGTATTATGGGTCTTTGTCTGCCCCTGGATGCAGAGGAAGAGTGTCTGTTGAAGCCCCCAACTACAGATCCTGGATCTTTAGCTCAAGCAGTAGAAAGACTCATGCTTTTTATCTTTGAAGGGCCCTGGTTTGGCCAACAGGGCAGCTGAAACATTTGCACCATGACAACCTCCTCCTAGCAGAGTATTGTGGACTGAGACCAGTGGTGGATTAATGATTTTGCTGCCCCTAGGCCCTGAAATAATTGCCTCCACCCACGCTCGCCTCCGCCTCCGCCCCCCGAGCATGCTGCTGCCGCTCCGCTTCTTCCCCCACCCTCCCAGGCTTGCCGGAAACAGCTTTTACTCACAGCAAGTCTGGGGGGAAGAGGGGAGAAGCGGAGTGGCAGCACGCTCGGGGCAGGAGGCTGGGCCGGAGATTTGGGGAAAGGGTTGGAATGAGGGCGGGGAAGGGGCAAGTTTGGGCAGGGGTGTGCGAGCACCTGTCAGTGCTATGGCTGTTATAAATTTGTTGCCCCTGCAAATTTGCCGCCCCAGGCCTAGGCCTTGTCGGCCTAGGCTATAATACACCGCTGACTGGGACCCTTCAGCAGAATCGTCTGAAGCTGACAGAAATGCTAAGTAAATATGGCTCTTATTTTAAATTAAATGCTGTAGGTCTTTAACAGGTGTTTCCATGGGTGCTTGCTTTATAGGGTAACCAGATGTCCTGATTTTATAGGGACAGTCCTGATTTTTGGGTCTTTTTCTTATGTAGGCTCCTATTACCTTCTACCCCTTGTCCCAATTTTTCACAACTTGTGGTCTGGTCACCCTCTTGCATTAAGTGTTTAGATTTCTTTGTCCCAAATGGCTTGGGGGTTCCCCTGAGGTTGTCTCCCTATTATATTGTCTAAGGCCCCTTTGTTCTGCCCATCATGCAATATTCCCCTTCACTTTGGTGATCCCACCAGAGTTACTTCTGTCTTTGGCTCTGTGTGTGTATATGTATATGTTAACCCACCCAGGACCACTCCGTTCAAATAAATCATGTGAACCATTCTGGTTTGTGGTTCACAGAGCAAGCTGAGAAGCATATGAGATTATTAGTGTAGAGCTCAGATGTACTGCGAAAGATAAGCCTTTCTCTATGATCGTCTAATGTAGAATGACTCCTGAGTGGTAAGGAAAGAAGTATGAGGTGGGGACACAGGAAAATGACCGCACCACACCTTTAAGTGGTGGGAGGAATTTGGCTGGCTGGCCAAATGAAAGAAACAGTGCTTTATGGCTGAGGGGGGAGGGAGGGAAGAAAAGAGGAAAACTGCTGCAAGATGGGACAAGGGGCCAGCGTGGTGATGCTGACTCATCGCCTGGGAACTGGCTGGGCAGGATTTAAAAGGGGCAGCCACATGAAGCAGCACTGTGTGTTTTTCATCATTTATATGGTATACTATGTAATAGGGAAATATTTAATTTTAAAAAGTGCCTTTCCCACCCATGTAAATATTATGTCCGATTTTTATTATACAGTATGTGGAACCTGGATATGTTGCAGTTAGGTGGGTTTTTTTAAGATTGAATGTTCATATTAATCATTTTATGTAGAAGTTGAACATTTATCCATGGAGTTTAACCCTAAATATATAAAATAGTTTTCTGTTTTCATTGAGCTGACATACAGCATCAGCTGCTTCTTCAGTACATAATTTGGAATTTTACTTTTTGGGGGATCTACATTAGTCTTTTTAAAAAGCAATGTGTATATACAAGATGGGGAGAGGGGTTTCTCATGGCAACAAAAGCTCAAGTAACCACTTCATTGTTATGATGTCATTGGATGCTTGATTAACCTTTTATTTATAATATGGATGACCGCTAGTGTTGAATATCAGGTCTGCTGGTCTTCTGAAAGATTTGTGGTGCAATTTCATCAGCAAACAGCCCAGGCAAGATTGCAGATTTCCCACCTAAGGAAAATGTTAACAATATTTTTTTTTATTTAGGTCTAATTCTAATTTTGAAATTTGGATTTAGAATTCAGAATTTATTAATCCTAAAACTAAAACCTTTATTTACCATTATGCTAAAGATCAGTAAATGGTGATCACTGGCTAATTTTGGTAAATGTACGTTTCATTCCATCCTGTAAATCTTTAAGGATGTATGAAAGTGTACTAAGATTTGATAAAGTCCTACACACTTCATCTCATCTCTGAGTAGCTTGGCAATATCTTGTGCTGTATGCATTATCGAGATAATAATAGCTACAAAACAGGAGCACCACATCAATTCCATGAAATTATACTGAGCCCGGAAGACCAACACCACTTCAATTGCTGTCTCATATAATCCTTTAAAATTTATATGAGTCCAAAAATGTCTTGTTGTCTTAAAATAAAAATAGTAATAGTAAATCGAAAAGAACATTAAAGAATTTTTAGTTTTAACTTTAAAAATCAAGGCAATTTAATATTAGGCTACTTTGTCCTCAGTTCCTGCAGTTATAGCCATGGCATACTGGTTGCTTGTTATGATGCAATCACTAAGAACAACAGGCATATACTTAAGAACAGAATATTAGCTTTCAGTCTTCTAGTTTTTGTATGTTACACCCTATGGTTCTCTGAGATAGCAATTTGTCAACATCTGAATGTTTATAGAGGGTTGCCTGGTCTACTTAGGTTTGTGCATGTTTGGAACTAATTACTTGGGTCTTCAGTATGAAGTATGCTAGAGAGCTTCTCTGACATCCTTCAAGGTAAGACTTAAGAATTTATTTTCTTGTTTAATTTTATGTTCTTTTGAGGTGCTGTGTTGCTTTATTGATCTGATTTTGGTAGATGGGTCATTGGAATTCTTGTATTGGCTCCCACTCTGGAATTTATTTGGGCAGGTTGCCATTGGGCATGGTCACCAGTCCTACCATAAATAAAAATCTATTATAATTATTAAGGCTTCTAATTTCTTTTTTACTTTTCCATGTTTCAAAATGTAATCTTAGAGTGATACTATCACTGCATTATCATACTGTGGATCTATTTTTATAGTCCTTGATATACTGGCAACCAGTTAAAACTGCAGAGTTAAGGGAGAGATAAGGAGGGAGTTTCATATACTTGGGGCCAGATCTTGCAAACCTTACACAAATACGGCCTGATTCTCCATTGTCTTTTATACTGTATAACTGTTTCCAGCTCTGCCAAGTGGGTGTTAATGCTACCAGTTCAGAATCATTATACTAATGTATCCACTTTGTACATAGTGCTAGGCATTGATATATCTGGTCATAGTTCTTACTCCTGTGAATTGACCCACTGAGGCTGATTTTCCATTTCCCCAGACTTCTTTACTTTGTTTCAGAAGAATAAAGGGACTGTAAAGAAGAAGGAGCTAACCTCTACGGAATATCTGCCAGCTTGTATATCAGTGGCTGATAAGCCAGTCCCCTTCCAAGTCCTGGTGCAGAGGCATGTCAAGGGCAAACCGGGGTTGAGAACTGAGGCTTTAGTGCTGCTCTCTACTGCCCATGGCCTTCTCTGGGCCACAACAAGTAGGAGTGTAAGTTCAGGGCAGTTGATCATGGAGGTTGAGTTCAGGATATGAGGAGCACAAAGGTCGCTAAGGCCACCTTTGTCCCTACCCCTGCATGTATAAACTGAACAGAAAATAGTGCCTATTGACTTCAATGTATTTACTCACATGAGTATAGACTACTAGAATGACTAAGAGTTTGAGGGAACAGGCTCTGAGATTGAAAGCTTTTCATAGCAGGAACCATGTATTATATGTCTTTTAAAGCAACACACTTACCTCTGGTTCTGAATCAAAAATAATGATGATATATGCCATTTTCCCTGCACGTTCATACAATCAGAAAGTCTACACTGTCTGCCTTTTTTTACATATAGAATTTATTTTTGTCCTGGAATCCGCTAAAAGATGATTAGCTATATACTTTGTGTGCTTGATATTACAGTTAGTACACAAGGGGTGGCATCATTTTCAGGAAGAGATGATATGCGGTTGCATTTTGGGCTGTATTTTCATTATTTGGGTTACGCACTACACGCAGTAGAAGGGATATTTAAGCAGTGAAGGACTTACAGCATCGGTAATTAATAGGGTCCTATTATGCTAACTATCATGCAAGTTTAGGACATCTTAGATGCAAGATAAGAGATGAATAATTTGAAGTAATTTTCCTGTAATCATGCCAATCACTTCAGCAAAGTAGTTATTAAATGAAACAGTATTATGATGAATTATAGGACATCTATTGAATACCTTTTCTTATCATCTACTTATAGTGCCTGATGCTGAAAAGAGGCAAACATGTGAGAGCTCTCTCCCATTAAAATATGCACACTTCTTACTGTAAATAATAGTTTGTTTAGCAAACCTTGATTTTTAATGAGGCCCGGAGACAGACTTGTACTAGTTCATGCTTCTTTTCTGCTCAAGAAGAGGAAGTTGTGTAGCTTTACCTTTTCTTTAAAGGTAGATATTAGCGAGTATGAGTCACCTTTGATGACAAGGAATTCTTCTAGTTCAAATTTGCTGAAGTGATTAAATATTATTTATCTAATTAAATGCTCAAAACACATCATTATTGAAAGGAATAAATTTAGTGCATTTGTTGAGCAGTGTTAACTGAAATGTAACTGCACATCATTTGACTTTTTAACATTTTATTATGTCTAATAAGTCTTTCTGTGCTTAATTAAATCAACTTATTTTTAACACTTAATTTAACATGATTTCATTTTAGTTACAGAGTGTGGATCAGATATATAAAAACCAACTGTATACTCAAATTAGGCTTCTGCTATTCAGGTGCTCTGTCACATTTCTTACCTATCTAGTTGCCATTGAGGATTAATTGGGTGGTGGTGGTTTTTTTACAGTATGTTTTTCCTTTTGCTACAGAAATATTATTCATATTTGTGCTATTATTGGCTATTATAAATATTATTGGAAACATTTTTAAACCACAGAGTCATATAATGTTTAATATTTATGTGATATGTAACAGGTTCTGAAAATCACCGTTCTTCCATTTTTTGTTTTCTTTGCCCAGGGTTTTGTTTTTGGGGCAGAAATGGCAAATGGGGCTGTAAGTTTAATTCTTCCTAACATAGTCACCCCAGCTTCTTATTGTAGGTTGAGAAAATAATGAGATCCAGAAGTGTAGTGCTCGTACAGCACCGTGTTTCTTATAACTAAAAGGCATTACAAATAATTCTTTTTTCACTTTCTGAAGACTTCTGAGTGCTTGTAGCTCTTCTCGAAACAGCTGCAAGATATGTAAATAGACAAAAAGAAGTTTAACTCTGTAAGCCTGATTCTGATGTTACACTTGTCTTGTGCCAGGTATTACCATTGACTCCAGTGGAATCGCTGCTCGTCTACACTAGAATCAGGCTCAGTATGTTTCCATATCTGTCTATGAGGATTCATTTCGAAAGAGGGCTTTGTAGGTTGTTCTTTGGTTAATTTTTTCTTTTAAAATGTGCTAGAGGAGACTAGCTAGCCGGAAGCTAAAGAAAAGAAAGTCAATGTCAATGGAGGGGAGATTTTGATGAGTCATTTATGCTCATCTAGCCAGACAACAATTTTCTCCTATATATCTAAATATCGTGAGTAAAGCTCACAGCATTACAAGTATTGGAAATACTCTTCCAATTAGACATGCAGTGGATTTTTAGACATAATATTCTCTAGATTGTAACTAAAATAAAAATAAACAGGATATATTCCCATATGTCTGAGGTTGCAAAAATACATTTATACTTGCATACATAGTGTGTACTGTATGAAATATGATCTTTTTCTGCCAGTAGTTGCTACATATACCCACTTCTGCAGATACAGAAGACTGCAGAACACTTGGCTTGAATTCCCCAGAGCAAATGTTCATCATCACAAATTTGGCCAAAGGATTTTTTTTCATTACCCTCAAACAGTTCCTTTCACCTCCAAGCTCCAGGCAGGGCCATCACTTTCCCTTTAGAGCAGTGAATATAAAGACATGGGGCCATCGGGGCTGGCTGTGCCTGACCCCGAGGGCCCTTCTGTCAATCACCGCCTCCCCATCTCTGCTCTCTTTCACACTAGGCAGCTGTACCCATCGCTGTCAACCAGGTAACAACCAGCAAACAATAGAGGCCTGAATGCCTGGTCTAGACACTCTTTTAGCCACTTATTTGCTGCTCTTGGCAGCTGTTGAAGCATAAATAAGCAGTTTGTAATCAGAAAGCTGACATCATCGCAGCTCAGCTGAGAGAGGGAATTGTTCCTGTGCACTGAGCAGCTTCTCCCCCACCCCCACCCCCATTTTGCGACAACAGATTCTGGGGTGGGGATACAGATTTGTGCCATGCTAAGCTGGCTTTTCTTTTTATTTGCAGAGTACAATTGATATAGCTTTGTCAGTCTAGAGGAAAACCATACAGACAACAAATGGCTGGTGTTTGGTTTGCAGTTAAACAAACTTCAAGGAATAATTTGATAAATGTTTGAAATATGCGGTAGACCTCACCTGGAAATGCATGCTAAGGTGGTTTCCTTCCCATGCAGAAAGTGCTTTGAAATGTATATTGCTGAAGACATTTGAAAGGATATTTCTGAGAGATAGCGGCTACACAACTGGGCAGATCAGGAGAGGTTGTCATCTTTCCCAATGTGTATATCTATCTTTTTCTTTTGAAGAGGAGTGGGGTGGGGGCAGGAGGGGGAGAGGGCTTGTTACTACAGCTGAGTGAATAATTTGCAGCACACTATGTATCAGATTAATCTCTATATACCTTTTGTTTCTGCTCATAGAATACCCACGTGCAGATCTCAAGTCACTACAAGTATTTATTGTTCAGAAACCTATATGGTACATATTTAAAACTTTTTCTTTCTTTTACTTTTTTGATTCGGCCAAGTTCAATATGCCAATTTGATACTCAGTATTTGAAATTCAAGTTGGGTTCCTTAGTTATAACTGGTAAGGCAAGTCACGTGATGTTGTTTCTGGTCCCTGATTGTGATAGCAAATATTTGCATGTGCAAATTTAGAATTAATTTTTCACAGATACTTGCACATAGGACTCTCAAATTAGCTTTCTGTGAACGCTAATGCAGCTAAAACATGATAGTTCAAATATTCATGGAAAGTGAACACAGAAGTGCCATAAGCATAGATGGATTCCTTTTAAAAAAAAAAAATCAGGGAAATATTCGTGGAAAATTCTTTGCAGTATTCATCCAGTTATTCTCTTTTCTTGCCATGCTCATTTAATTTTGAGAACAATAGTGCTTTCATGAAACGTGGAATAGCAATGGTAACTTAGGCTGTCTAAAATATAATTTTAAAATATGAACTTTACAATCTGTAGAGCCTTTGCAGCAGTTTGTCAATGGAAAAGTAAAGCGCAGCATGTAACCTTTAAAAGAAATAATCCATACCATTCCCAAATCTTTCCCTTGTGTTTCATGTAATCCATTCTGTTGCCAACTGTAGAACTAATGGAAAAAAGGCAGATTTGTTTCCAACTATTATTTATTTATTTGTATGCACATTATGAATATAATCACTGGGGGAAGTTCAGCCTTCTCATTTTAATGGAGTAGAGTGCAGCTTCAATCAGAGATGTTCCAGCACCTGCAAGAATGTGATTCAAATGCCTGTTGGTTGATGGAGGCAGCATAAATGCCCAAGTGTCTGCAGGGTTCGCTAACTCTCTGAAATATTTTCAGGTAGCTCTGTCCATCTCCGGTTTCAACAAGAGAGAAGCCCAGTTGAACAAAAATATTGACTTTATCTCTCCCAAAGGCTTTCTAGGATTTGTTTGCTATAAGTAGCTCATGATTTAGAGTACAAATGCATTTCCAGAACGCATGTTCAACAAAATGACATAGCAGATAATTGAAATTTATTTGCAATTTTCAAACTACAATAAACACAATTCTCCTTTTCTTTCATTAATAATCGCACAGCTAATGCATAACAATCCCTCTGCAGCTTTTACAAGCAAACTTGAGCTGCTGTGTTGTAATAGCTGGAAAAGTTAATGTAGCTTGAACAAGGTTCCTAATTGTCCCTGTCTCTGTCATATTTGTCTACTTGAATGGTCCTAAATACCACAGCGATTAATTACTACAGAGCAGGTATTACAAGATGTTATCATCCTTCCCCAACTGTCTGGGTGAATGGAGAGAGAGGCAGTAGATTGTTACAGTGTTTCATCTTTGCACTTCCTGTAAGGCACTTTAACCAGAAGATTTAATGTGTCAAAGTTAACTGCGTTCTCTAGCAGATATTCACATTCTAATTAAAGATTAAGAACGCAGTACATTACACTGTGATTTGTCATACATGGCTTGTTAAATAGGAAACCTACCGGGATTCCCTAACATTTTATAAACATTATTCAGGGCTTTTAACATGGGCAAAGCAAAAGATTATTCAGCTGCTCTGCAGAGTAGAAGGCAGGTCAAAGCCCCCCACAAATAAATAAATAACAAAACTCAGGCAGTTTTCAAACTGGAATTCTGTTGAGATTTTGTTTAAACTATTTACCTTCTTTATATATATATATATATATATATATATATATATAGGGCCTTAATTATTCCTTGGCATTTTTCAACTTTGCTGTCAGCTATGTAGATTGAGATAGGAAGTCTTTGTTTGAATTAGAGTAGCAAAGGCAGGAAGAAAGATGAAACAGTTTTTCAATATGCAGAATGTGCTTTCAGCTGATTCTAGCAGTGCTGAATGGCATACCACTTCCAGTATTAGTGGCAGAGGACTGGTTCACATTCTTTGATTGCCTGAGGAATAAATTAATGAGGTTACTGGAGACACAGAACATTTGCATATTCACGGATGCTTATTAGGTATAAAGTGAATGCCAGGTGCATTGAATTTTGGGAATACTCGCTTCTTCTTTTTTTCACAAAGGAGGGAGGTCCTATGACAAGAAGTAGCATTTATAAAAAATCAAGATTCATTCAATTCAGACAAAGCTTCCATATAAGATGTTTATCAGAATAAATATGATACAGTATGAAACTGGAGAATAGCTAAGAGCGTCTTACTCAAGACAATAGTTAATCCAACTACTATTGTTATTACTAAGAAGAAATACAAACACAGTTGTTACAAGACAAAGGGGGGAGCATATTTTTGCACTCTACTCCTTGTGGATTTCTGGCTTAAAAGAACCATAGGAGTACACAGTATGTGTTTGAAGTTACCTCCCAAAATGTCCATGTATTAATTTTAAAGTATCAATTTTCTAGTACATATTACTGAAATCTCAAGCTCAGCCTACAAAGCAAGGAAGATTGAATTCTAAAATGGTCTGACCATTTCTCCAAGGGGTGTATATACATGGTGGCATTGTTGTCAGTGATTTCCATCAGTGTTGTGTAAAAGATTTGTATTGCATCTCATTATTCTTGGAAGTTGTAGTCTTTGTTTATTTGGGATCGTTATCCCCTTTGCATTCTCAGACCTTTAATATTTTTGTCTTCTTCTTTGCCCCTGAGTACATTATAACGTTAACACTGCTTGTTTTAGCATGGAAATATCTGTAAATTGAACCCATGTATAATGGATTTTTTGTTGTTGTTTTTATGCAGACATCTACATGTAAGTATAATACAGGCATATACACTCACACTCACATATACATATACAAGATAAAATTATTGGTATTACCAAGTTCCAAGTAACTGATGTAGCAAAATCAAGCAGCGATAAGTGTTTTCTTAGGATAATAATATGTATTTACAAACAGGCTCCATTCTGCCCCTTTTTTTCCCAGACTACTGTGTGCAACTTCTCTTTCCTGGATGTTGCACTGTGTTGATCACTGCCTTGCATCTGTAAATCGTATTTGAAAATCTCATTTGCAGCATAACTGACAACAAAGGCATTACATAGTATATATATCCTGCATATTCTGCAGACTATTCGTTGTCTTCATAAGTTATTTCTAACTTCTAATGCAAACATTTTGAGATCATTTGATGATTTTTATATATATTAATAGTCTGCAAAATTAAGACTGTAATTAAATAAATGGATCCTTCCTTGAAAGTGCAGAGTGGCATGCATTAGATTAGTGGTACATAAAGCAGATGTTCTTTTCTAGGCCTTTCCTTGGATGCTGTAGTAAGAAGGGAGTTAAACAAAACATTAAATTTGTAAAGGATTCTGAGGTACAAAACCTGTCACTGCAAGACACAAAAATACTCTTTAGATGTATATTTTCTTTGTATTTGTTTTCAAACAATAATTCTAATACATTTAAAAAAAACATTAAGATAAATGTTGATCATGTTTCAGTCACTCAAAGCAGCTTCCAAATAATAATATGTAAATTGATCCTATTATGTATTTATTTAAAAATATTGTTTTGAAGAAAAATATGTATTTTATTCAGAAAGGTGATTTCTGAAAACCTCCATTGTCACTGAATCACTACCGTCCAGGGTTTTTTGCCATGCACACAGCACAGATTTTTTTGATTATGTAGATTTTTTTTTCTACTGCAGTTTCATATGCAAAGCATGCATCAGCCACATCCATGCTATCTCCTAAAGCAGTCATTCTGAAACCCAATCTGGGGACAGTGCAGACTAAATAAAATTTCATTTTGATTTGGCCTCCCGCTGAGAATGGGACTGCTTTGTTTCAGCCGACAGAACCAGCAAGCCAGAAAGGTATGTCCTGTTTTGCATGGCTGATGGTGTGACTTGAGTATCACAATCAAGCCGTTCATGCTCTCAGGGCTCGGCATCTCATCTACATCCTGTACTGTCTTTCTCTTTTCCTTTCGATTTGCTTTCCTTCTGTGCCGCCTGCCGTCTACCTGCAGGGCAAAGCCATGGCAGACCCTAACACTATTGTTTACTTTGGCATATGTTTAATAGCTGCATGGCTGTTTGAAGGTTTTTGTTTGGTTTTCTTTTTTTCCCCCTCCTGCCTCTTAGGTGTATGTGGGGGGTGGAGGGGAGGGATTGGAGTTGGTGGGAGGGGGTTTGTTTTTTTCATTACACACATTCACTTTCCTTATTTTGTAGGTGTTGAATACACAAACACTGCCTTAACGGAAAATTATGTAAGTACTGCTTGTAACGCTCCAGAGATTTTACTAGAAGATTTGTAATGCAGAATTTTATTGTAAAGCTGAAGAAGCATTTAACAGCTTATAAGGACTTCAGTTTTCATAGCCCTTTTGAGCTGTTTAGGCAGAAAAGCAATCACCCATTATAGTTAGGGGAAAAAATAAAAGCACTCTTCAGAAAGTGCCTAACTGCTTTGCCGTCTTCATATGTTTTATAGTATATTGCAATGTTTGGCTGAAAAAAATATCAGTAAATATGTCTCTGACTAAATATTAGTGTTCATCTGCAGCCAGCTCACATTCCAGAAGAAATTGTACAAAATACCCATTATTGCCTCTGCCCCATCTTTTGGAATAGGTATTGGCAATCAGGAAAACAACCTGCTGTTTTACCCTGTGAAAGAGCCTCCAATATGATGGTAGGATACTTAGAGGTCTAACTATGACATGAACTCAGTTTTCAAGTACGTCGTTTTTGTGACAAATCTACACTGCCTCTTAAATATAAATATTTTACAGAGGAAAAGAGTTTGTCACTTGTTTAAATTTTAGGATGACGTTTATCTCAGTTGAAGTGCAATTTTTACCCTGATTAATGTATCTTTTTATAGCAATGTGCATAGAATTATAACACTGAATGAAGCAAATAGAAAGAAGGATTCTGTTTAACAACGTTTAACAAAAAAAAGACAGAGGTACAGTATACAATAATACATAACACTGACATTATACAGAGTTTTACCTCCTCAAAGTGTTGTACAAAAGTTAAATTACTAAAATGCATTGCATCCCTTTGTGGTAGGTAAAATTAATAATATTAATGTGTTCCATGAAATCCCTAGATAAGATTATAACATACGTTGTGTAGGGCTGACAAGTTGTATTTAGGGTCTCCCATGCTACTGCAGATACAATGCTTTCATCTTATGACCCAGTTCATGTTTTGGTTTCTGACTTTTTTGGTATGGCTATTAGGAAAAGCTCTTGGCATCACCCTTTATATCCTCTTACTGCTGAGTTTTGTGACTAAAAGACTCACTTCTTTTTCTTTCAAAATAAAACAGGGTTGTTGTTTTTTATCCAACTGACAGTTTGGAGGGAAAGTTGAATGAAAACGTGTTTGCTCCCTGGTCACTTGTGTACATATAATGTGGGCCAAACTCTAGTGTGAGCTTCATCCATGCAATCCTACTGAACTCAGATGGGTTGCCTAAATGTAAAAGTGGTTAGGATTTGGCCCTGTGTACTTTATCATTCAGAGATATTTTCAAAGTGAACTGTGGTTTGGGAATACTTTAAAGAAGTCAAGTTATCTGTAATAATGCCACATTTCCTTTTCACGAATGTGACTTATTAAGAAAATAACAGAAATGGTATTTTTGTAGAAGAGTGACAGTTTTTAAATTGATAAAATAAGAATTATTTTGTGATTTCTCAGTAATTGTAATCCCCCTGCTACACTCCCCCAGTATCATCATGCTGTTTTCCAACTTGCTAACTTTGCATCTAATCACAGTTTATAAAAATCAACTGAATGTTTACATTGAGCATTGTTTGATTTCATGGTTAAATATAAGTTTTAAAGAAGCTAAACTCCATGTGCTGTGTTATAGTGTATGCTAATTCCTTCATGTCATAACTGACAGACATGTGAGGCTTTTTGTTGCATTAGGGATATTTTATACTATGTCAGTTGTAGCATTTCAGATTAAATTGAGATATGCCTATACATATGGGCTCATCTGGAAATCTGCAGCGTTTTATATATAAAATACTTTAAAAATTGTGACAGAAATGTTAACTTCAAGGGAAATGGGGGTATTTTTATATATAAAAAAGTAGTGTGTACTATGTTGCAGCAAAGGCAGCTAATCCCCAGTATATTCCTTAATATAGTTGACTACTCTTTATTAACATACTTTTTATATTTAACTAGAAATGAATTCATGCATTGTCCCTATGTCCTTAGGAGATAGTGCTATAAGAAGCAGTTTTAGAAAATTGCATGCTGGAGGTAGACATCACACTTATTTCCTTAGGAACTGTGATTACAGAATGAGGATCAGTAAAAGAATTGGTACTGTATGTCAGAGATTCATTTTATACTTATTTCTCCGGGAATCATAGTAGCAAAATGAAAAACGGTAAAGGTACTAACTCAAAGCTGGAAACAAAGGCCCTGATTCTTCTCTCAGTTATGCCACTTGTAGAAGGTTGCACTCAGCTGACTTCCATGGAGATTCTTCTGATTTACATTAGTGTAACAGAGAGGAATCGGGCCCGAATTATATCATCAGCTCTTTCTTGCAGCACAGGATTCGCAAGAAAAGAAGTAAATAGACTTTATTTCTATATAGCTCTCTTACTAGCACATTGTATTTTTGGGGAAGTGACTTGATTAAGCTGAGGCGGACCACTGGACAGGATCCCCAGGAGCTCCCCTGAAAGCTCTTTCACAGAGAACTTGCTGCAAACCAGAAGACTGGGAATGGGATACAGCATTTAAGTGGATATTAAACTCTTTTAATTTACAGTGGTGGCACAGATCAGAAGTGGGTTTACTTTCATTATGTGTGGTGCATTGAAGGAGATATGGCTGTAGTGTATATAGTATGGAGAGTATATATTCATAGTAGTCGTACAATAGCGTATTGTATGGAATATATATAGTCATCATGAGCAGAGGGGACCCCAGGCTCTGCTCAATGGATGTAGCTCGTGAAGTGGATGTAGTTGCTGTGACCTTGTGGAAAACTTGAGAACCCATATTGTGAAGGGTGTAGGGACCCCGACTGTGCACACTTTGTGGATTTACTGAGCCGCAACCCATTGGACGCTGTCAGTAACCTGCCAGCTGAACCATATTTGAGGTGATTGAGCAGTAGAATTCACATAGGCAGATGCTTACAGCCACATGGAACCCTACTGATCTCAATGGAATGCTGGATGGGCACAGTGGTCGTTCCATGCATATTGAATTGCAGGATTGGGGCCTAAATGTACTGCAAAATCACATTTCCCTGCAGAGCATAGACCTCAGCCTCATCAAGACACACTAGTCAACCAACCTCCTGAAGAAGTCAAGAATTTTCCATGCCAGCATTCCATGTGGAATGCACGATCAGAATACACTCACTGCTGGTTGCCACTCTGCTCAGATTCCCCATCCTCTGTTCCTATTTTACAGCTCTGATCTGACCAACATCCATGTAAAAGAGTTCACACAGTAATTGACTGGTAGCGGATGCTGCAAAATTACATATTGAAAGCCATTCAATAAGAATTTGAGGAAAGTGACATTTTCTGTAAGCCTGCATGCAAGGGAACCCAGTGGGTTTGTAGACTGACGGTAGTAAGGAGTGGAAGTTGTTGGGTTTGCATTATTTTTAACCGATCTCTTTGAAAAACAAGAGCAAATACTAAAAATGCAGCTTTTAAAAAAATAGTCAACTTCATCATGGACCTGCTGCTGAGGTTTACTGAGGCCACTGCACATGGTATACCACCATTAGAATGAATTTAAACATTTAATATGGATATGGCAAAGTTCACAACTTCCAAAAAGTTGACTTTTTGCTTGTAAAATAAATTAGTGACCCTTCACTATGACCTTAGTTTTAAAAGAAAATCTATCTATGTACCTGATCAAATGAATGTAAAGAGAAAACCGGCTTTGGACTAGAGCTAAAGAGGCAGAGCTCACTGGCAGGCATTTATATTGTTTAGGAGTAGACGCAGAACCAAACAGCTTAGCCCAGCAGCTACTTTGGAAATCTAATATTTCCTGTGCAGAGGAGGAAGCTTAGAATTAGCAGGGGGGGAAAAAAGTGACCAGAAAATCCTGTTATTTATAACATACACTCTTATGGAAAATTCACCTTTGAGATGACTTTATCGGACCAAAGCTACATCCAGAGATACTCTTTCTATTCAGTACAGTTTGTGAGATATTCAAAGAACAGGGGAAGTTTGCAGTTTTGAGAAGACAAGAGTTGAAAGACTTGGCTCAAACAAAAAGCAAGTTGTCTAATGCAAACATGTCAATACTTTAATGATCTTTGAACAAATAAATATGTTTATCAGTTAACTCATTATAGCTTTTTTTTCTATTTTTGTTACAAAATCACTTTTGATCTATAAAATACTGGTGGGAATTACTAATGAATGTCAGTCTATATAATATAGAAATAGACTGTACTGGCATAAAAGCTCCCTCCTACTCACGAAGTGGGGGTAGGGAAGGTGGAATTAGGCTATATCATCTTTATGGCATCACAGTGACAATAGGTTTGCTCGTAGACTCAGACTTTAAGGTTAGAAGGAATCACTGTGACCTTCTAGTCTGATCTTTTGCACGTGGCAGGCCACAGAACCCACCCACTCCTAAAATAGACCCCGACCTCTGGCTGAGTTACCCAAGTCCTCAAATCATGGTTTAAAGCAGGGGTGGGCAACCTGAGCCTGAGAAGGAGACAGAATTTACCAATGTACATTGACAAAGAGCCACAGTAATATGTCAGCAGTTCTCCATTAATTCCCCCATGCTCCCAGCGCCTCCCTCCCATGCACCAGCAGCCCCACCAATCAGTGCCTCCCTATCCCTCCCTACACCTTCCCAATCAGCTGTTTCGTGGTGTGCAGGAGGCTCAGAGGGGGAGGGGAGGAGAAAGGGAATAGCAGGCTCAGGGGAAGTGGTGGAACTGAGGTAGAGCCAGGGGTTGAGGAGTGAGCAGCCCCCTGGCACATTGGAAAGTTGGCACCTGTAGCTCCAGCCTCAGAGTTGGTGCCTATACAAGGAACCAAATATTAACTTCTGAAGAGCTGCATGTGATAAAGATGTCAATTTACAGAAATTCCACCATTTACACTAGTTTAAACCTGCGGTGACCAGTGCCCCATGTTTCAGAGGACAGTGAACCCTTCCCCCACCTCTCCACCCCCAATCTGACCTGAGGGAAAATTCCTTCCCAATCCCAAATATGGTGATCAGTTAGCCCCTGAACATGTAGTGCAACTGGTTATTTGTGATATATAATTTTCTTTATTTTGATTTTTCAAATTCTTTCCCGCTCCCAGCTGCCTAATGAAGACAAGAAAGAAGATTATCAAAATAACTTCTTTGAATAAATTGCATTCAATGGGAAATGCCATTAGTCACATACTGTTCACTAGATTTCCACTAGTGATGGACAAACCTCAGAAGATTCAGAGGATCAGTTCAAATGAACATAAAAATCCAGATGTTTATCTAAAATGTCAGTAGACATTTTGAAGACCATCTCTATTTCCTTGATGTGCTGGAGGGCTCCCATCTTTTCCTGTGACTCTCCAGAAGTCCCCAGCTCTCTTCTTTTTGTGACTTTTTTCCCTCCCTGTCATTATTTCCTTTCTGGGTTCCCTTAATTTGATGATGCCAGGACAGGGTAACTTCTCTTTCCAGGTGACAGGATGAACTTTAGAGCAGGTGGTTCCTTCTCCCTTTGTTTGTTTCAGGAGTAAGGCATGAACTCTTCTCCCTCCTGGAGAGGATAGCAACAGTGGCAGCAGAAAACATCTGACTCATCATGCTCTCTTGTAGGTTATTTTCTCCAATGCTGAATTAAAATTTTCTATAATCTTGGACACACAAGCTGTGCCCTTCTGTTGATGATTTAATAACAGGGAAGCTCCCAGAAAATCCACAAAAGGGGTAGTGTTGGGGGGAGGCAGAGTTACAGGATGTTCGGTCCTCCTCTGATCTCCATATATCAAAATCAAATGGAGCAGAGTCACAGGCTCCAACCCCTGAGTGAGAACTAAGCAGCCGCATAAGCTGTTTTATGCAAGAAAGAGTTTCTCTCCCCTCCCAAGATCTAGAAGTAGCCTACAGAGCCGTGGTAACTAGATGGATTGGGTAGTTACTGTGGAGCCTCACCATGGGAACGGTTGTGAGCAGGATTAAGCTCCAAATTAGTGAGTGGTAAAAGAGCAAGAACACGGCAAACTCAAATCCATTAACTGCCCCAAATTGCTGGCAGTATTATAAGTGACAGTCTCATTTCAACTAATGGAACTAAAAACCTGAAGCAGCAGGTTATAGGCAATCCATCTAATTTTGTAGTCTTTCTCATTTCTAACAGCATTCATTTTTAAAAGATTCTGTGAGATCCCAATTTGCACTTTAGAGAGGTAAGATAAAAAAACTAATGCTGCCTCAGTAGGATCAGCTAAAAGAGCAAAATAGATCTGGGTGTTATCAGGTTAGCAAGGATAACTCACCTGAAGGTGCCTAAAAATAGATGTGAAAGAAGCACATCGGTATCCAAGAGCAAGAGGCCTAGAACAAAATTCTGAAGATCCCTATATTTAACTAGCAAAGGGTCATATGAACACTTATTAAAACGCAACAAAGCACAATGGAGTGTCTTAAGTGTTGAGTTTCAATCTTAACTCTGAATGTCTGGTTTTGTCAGTTAGGCCTGCCATATTATTTTAATAGAAATTTTTGTCCACAGATTTCAGTTGAGAATTTTAGGGGAGATGGAGAAGTTAGTGTATACAAAATACAGGGGAAAAGGGGAATGTTTGGAAGTTTAAGAAAGCTGAGGTTGCCAAAGAAATGAAGACATGTCAGTGTTTTAAGGTGCACTTAATGGAAAGACCATAATGGGTCTACTACTTGGATGTCACGAAATAAATACAGAAATTCACCTTTTTATTTTAAAGATCACTGGCAACCGCTTTTATTAAATAAGTTTTCCATGGGTGAACAATAAAATACTTGTTAAATGTAATATAGTGGGCAACCCCTCTTTTTATAATGTAGACAGTACTCCTATGGTACCGCCATACATCGTCTCAACCAGACTCAGCATTTATCTCAATAGTTTCCCCAGGCAAATCTTCTCAACCAGGTAATCCAAAACCAGATAGTCACATAACAAATACCTTTGTTTCTAAAGAAATCTCCAGTTTCCTTGGAAGAAAAGATTAGTGGCCATATGCTATTCAGTACTGGAATGGAATTTACAATGTCCCTGGACTGCACAGCTTCTACACCTATCAATCCTAGAGAAACAGAGCCCCCCTTTTACATGGCCCCCTTTCTCTCTGTCCATAGCTAGTAAGGAACCAATTCTGACATTTTTCAAACTATCCTTGAAATAAATTTATACAACTATAATCATCACAAACAAAATCTGTCCTTAATTTAGCAACAGTATAGGTTTAAAGTGTATTTCAGTGAAGTATAGCTGGTATCCCAGACCAACATTATACTTTCTTTGCAAAAATTCTACGTGCTTTTAAAACCATGTTTGAATGCCTGGCAATTAGCCTGTTTCTACTTCTCCCCCGGGTTATAAAACCCTTTGTCTCTTACTATCACCCCCACCCTCAGTCTTAACTTTGCCCTTTTGCTTTGTAATGAAAATGTGCGCTCGGGTATCATGATTTGCTGTTATAATTGAAGTTACAAGTGAAACAATACAAGAAGCTGTGAGGGACTGATATTCCTGCCAACCAGCCGTAGGAAGGAGAAGGAGCTCTCCTTCAGCTCTAGTAGTGGAAGGCGAGTTGTGTTCCTCCTCGCTGTGCATCAAGGTGTTCAGGTATTCTGTGTATATTGTTCAGTACAGGTATGGCAGGGTTATGAAAGGAATATAATAGCAGAGTACATCTGAGTTATATACGTTTTCTCATAGTGTAATATCTCGGCAGCTTAGAAAAAGATTGTTGTGAATAATTGATCTGTTTGATATCCTGATGTGCATTGATTGTGATTCTGTAAGTTTGTTAGTGTATTTAAACCTCTGGAATTTTTTATTTCTAAGTATATTAACTATGTTGTTTAGGAACTACCGTAGAGCTTTTCAGGGAGTAATGGGTAGTATATATTATTTGCGATTTTGCAATTCCTTTGTAATTTGTTATTTTAAGCTTTGCATGTCATTTTACAACTTTTGATGGACAAGATGATGCTGGGAAGGGCAGAGGTGTAACATCACACTTTCCTTCTTCCAACTGACATTATTAATGTGCAAGGACTAGCTTGACTTAAAGAAAAGGGTACATCTCGGTGACTTAAAACAGTCTAATGAACTCAAAACTAGAGGCATTTTCAGCGATTGTCAATACTCTGGCCCCAGACCTTCTTTGTCCATACATCTTTCTCTTTGCCTCTTCTAAAACAGTGAATTAGGGGATAGATGTCATTATGGTGCCATTGGGAAACCAGGAGACTAAGAACTTCTGAATTCTGTCTCCTGAATATATTACTGTGCTGGCAGGTACTAATGGCTGCCATCAAGTGAGTCTATGATCTTTAAACTATCATAGACCTGGTTAATGCCAATGTGTGTGCTAAGCACTCTTCTTTCTGGCTAAATAGAAGGTGCAATTAATCTCTTTATATAGTGAGGTAGCTGGAAACAATAAAAGCTACTGTCCAACACATGGGCTAAATGGCAAGGCCTGACTGTAAGCTAAGGGCTGAGAAGTTCCCTGATTGCAAATGCAGAGGCTGAGGATTGTTTGGCAAGCTGTTTGTGTGAAAGGCAGAAATCTAGCAGACAGCTAGAGACTCAAGTCATGTCTACACTGGTACTTATGTTAGCAAAACTTTTGTCACTCAAGAGTGGGGACCCCACCCCCTCATACACACAACATAAGTTTTGCCAGCACACACAGTTGTGTGCACTGTGCTATGTCAGCAGGAGACGCTCTTCCGCCAACATAGCTACCGCTGCTCGATGAGCTGGTTTTATTACGTTGACAGGAGATATCCCTCTCTCCCATTGGCATAACGCAGCTACACGAGAGATCTTTCAGCAGCGCAGCTATATCAGTAGACATGGCCTCAGTTGTGAGCATGACCCTGACAGGAAGAAAAGACAGAGCTCTTTGGGGCATAGAGCTGACTGAAGGGGCAGACTTGAAAATTGT
The DNA here is from genome assembly GCA_007922305.1 of Dermatemys mawii. NCBI lineage: Eukaryota > Metazoa > Chordata > Testudines > Dermatemydidae > Dermatemys > Dermatemys mawii. The sequence goes on from ML677364.1 coordinate 23,765,463, forward strand.
GAGCAAGAAAACTCCCTATTGATCTTTGTTTCCACTGTGTTCAGGGACATTTTTATACCAAACATTTTATACAAAACATTAAACATTTTTATATAAAAAAGAACAATATTGCACCAAAAAATATACCTGCCTTGTATCATCCATTTCTCCTCCTAACTGAAGCAATCTTTCAAGGCTCCAAATATTGTCTGTCTGCTCGGGCCAAAGGAAAAACCACATAAATGCCTCCACTAGACCTTCTCACTCTGGTTTACTTTGCCTCCTGGGTAAAAGCACTGAGTCCTTTCATCAGTCCTCCTCCTTCCTTTTCTATGTTTGTGAGTTCTCTTTCTCCTGTTTGTTCTTGGTCATCTAAGGAAGAAAATAAGGGTAAAGTTGAGAAGACTAGAGTTTCAGGCGTTCCTCCCTCCCCAGTGGGGAAGATGTGGCAGACAGAGCTTCATGTTCTATAACAGAGTTTCCTATTAAGAGCGAGGGAACACTTTCTCAAGGGAGACCTGAGAAGCCACCTCATGTGTGAGTCTGGCATTACCCTTTGTAGAGGGGCAGTACCCTAGACAGGACCCTAGACAGGAACTGATGAACAAAACAAGCAGAGCACCTGCAAACTAGGGTGCTCTTATTAAGGAGGCCCCCTAGAACCTTGAATGTATTTCTACTTCTCTGATATTTGATACTGGAGGATCCATTAATATCTCACCTGTGTAAGAGGAGTGGGCTTGCCTGCCTGGTCAGGCGTTGAATCTGCTGATGTGGAATCAACAAGGATCTCCCCTGCATTCCCCCTGTCTTCAAACATTCTGTCACTCCTGACAGCCTGCCTTCTCGACAGCTTCTCACCAACTACCCAGTCCCTCCAGGGATATATCCATACTTTTCCGCTGTCCAGACCCTGTTTAAGCCCTGCTTTTAGCAGTGCTTTTTTGTCTCCTTCCCTCCCCCTGCTCAAGGTTCTCTTTCATAGCCAAGCTCAGCAGAAAGCCTCTATATTAAAAAAACAAAGAAAGAAACCATGCCCCCCATCTTGGCTTCGGTGATTCCCCCAGGCAAACCCAGATTCTTCCCAAGACTCAAAGGTGATTCACATTTGAAATTACCAAGCATTGGAAGAAGGGGGTTGGCAGGGCCAGTAGGCTCCCTAGCTGGCTCCCGAACTCCCCCTCACAGTAGAAGCAGAGTTTGAGTGTGGGAGGGGCCAGGAGGTTGTCTCTGCCAGCAGGCACTGCCCCCACAGCTCTCATTGGTTCTTAGCCAATGGAGCTGTGAAGCCAGTGCCCTGGGCGGATGCCATGCCTCCACTTAACAGCTGAGCGAGAGGGATGTCTCCACTTCCATGGAGCCGCCCAGATAGCATCGCTCAGAGGTTGCCTCACCCCATCCCATGCCCCAACCCTCTGCCCCCTCCCACACCCAAATTCTGCTGTGTGTGGGGGAGAGAAAGCGGGGGTGCAATGGCCTGAGCTTCCCCAAGCCAGGTGCACCAGTTGCTGCAAAAGTCATGGCGATTACAGAAAGTCACGGAATCTGTGACTTCTGTGACAAACTTGCAGCTTTATTAATGACCCACATGAAAACCAGTTTGGTTCCACACAATTTAATGTCTGTTTGATCAATTTCCTTTAAAAAATAGATAATTTATATATGTTTAAACATATTTAACCTATGTTACAAGAACATTAAGGTTTCAAAGTCAAGCACTCAGAAATTAGGAAATGCCAGAAATATATTAGCCCGTGCAAACTCAGCCCTTCTGTTTATATGTTATACTATATATATATATATATTTAAATAGACAGTTTCAGTTATTGTATTTTTTTGCATGTGATTCAGTTTTGTGCATCATTGATATGTTCCGATATGCTGTACTTTGACATTCACAGTGAATCATAATGCAACACAATAGGTGCACAAGGATATTTTAAATGGTTTCTATTATTTTGATGTTTTTGAAGTCAAGTCAGAATCAGCAACAATAGTGGCCATCAAATTACTTCTGCAAATTTTTGAGGACAGAGCAACGGGAAAGAGGGGAACAAGAGGAGGATTCTCTTGCTCTTTGGAAGGTGGATATTTCTAATGTGCATACTATATATTTTGTCTTTCAGATGTGCTGATAAAAGTAGTTTCTTTACCAGTATAGCATGTTTCATTAATACCGTGTTTAAATAATTTAAAAGCATAACTCCAGAGGCGATGGCTAAGATAAAAGTTTGCAGGCAATCCATTATTGTGATCAGACAGTACTTCGAAAAAACCCATGGAGATGTAATTTAGTCATTTAACTCCTAAACTCAGTTGTTTAATAAACTATTACACTTTAATATTGGTTTGTTCTCATCAAAGGGAATGATTCATTTTCCTTCTGTCAGTTGTTCCAGCTGCAGTTATTAATGGTTCTAGGATTGAGGGGGTGCTGGATTCCTGTTTGAATATCATTACCATGCTGTTCCCAATCTCTGAATGTTGTCACTGTGGTGTCACGTGTGTGATATTTACTGGTTATAATTATTTCATGGAGACAGGGGCTGCTATCATTTGAATCCTCAATATTGATATACTTCATTAGACATAATTCTGTAGACAAAGAGTGAGAGAGATTGGTTAAGAGAGATGTATAATTGGCTGTAGTGGGATTAAATGAATATTATTGTATTCTACTAATAGATGACCCAGAAGGAACCCATGGCAAACCATTAATGAGATGGGAAAGAAGAGCAGACAAACTAAACATTCTCTCTGTTACTATCTTAGTTGTGCTCAGATTAGTGTGCTATAATGTAAAATGAGAATTTCTTTTATAATCATTTTTAACAGATGCACTGTCTTCTTGAAAAAGGAAGCCAGGGCTGGTTGATTGGTGTTATGTATTTTTTCATCACTCTAAATCTGTTTTTAGGTTCATGTTGTTTGGATATGGGTTTAATGTTGCCCCGGCGTTTGGCTGTTTCTCTTGTAAAGTGAAGGAAAACAATTAAAATAAGATTTGAAAAATCCAGATAACTAGTCAAAATGATTTCTATTCTTCCCTCCTCCACTACTGTTAGTGGTGGGGGAGATGGCAGGGATATGCACCCAGCGATTCCTGTGCTCGAGAGGCAAAGAATGTGGAGACAAAGTCTACAGTACCTGTTGCTGCTGCTTCCACATCAGTGTCAAAACTCCATGGGAACATGGTTCCAGGGTTAACTATGGTCAAGGGAGTCTTAGGCAGTAGCTATTCTGCAGGAACCCATACTACCCAAGCACAGCAGAGAGACAGCTGGCAACGTAATGGAAATCCTGAAAATTCCTTGTCCCTGGCATATTCCGAGATATGCGCAAGTCTCTGCAATGCATAGATTTCATGGCTGAATCTTCTGCTATTATTCCATAATAGGGTGGGGAAGAGCTAACCCCAATTCTAATCATCTCCTCATTTACAGAACTGGACAAAAATGTGATTTATTTAAAACTCAATGATTCTGCACCATACACAGGAATAATCCACATTGGAAATCGAATCTGTTATTAACTGCAGATTACTCCTTCCAAGAAAAACAAAGAAATATAAATCCATTAAATGATCCTTCATTTGTCTGTGAGGTACAATATTTCACTGCCACTTCCATTTTTGTTAAAATCACAACTAAAATGCAAATAGAAAATAGATGTGATTTTCCATCTCTATTAAATAAGGTACTAAAGGAGCCCATCCTTCTCCCACAGATGTGCAAGGGAATTTTGCACCTGCCTTCAATGAGAAAAGGCTCAAGTGCTAAATGTATGATGGTTTACTCTTCTGCCAATGGGATATTCTCCATCTACATTATGTACATAGGTAAGCCTCTGTACTTTCACTTTTCTTACTCACTTTTACATGCTTCGAGTTTTTTTACTGAAGTGCCCTATTTTCTTTATTATAGTTTCACTAGTTCTCAAACTTTCTGCTAAACTCACCTACAAAAATGAATCTGTGCTAAAACAACACTTAGAGCAGACATCTCTATGGTGCTTATAGTTTATTGTTATAGCTGATAAATCTTAAAGCTAAATAATAACATACAAGATGCAATTACAATTTCCTGGGCACATATTGTAGGGACTTTTCTGAGTCTTCGTCAGGTTTCTCCTTAAGTAGTGTTTCCAAGACTAGTAGAAACTTCAGTCCGCCTCTTATTGACATGTGCACAGCTCCTCAGTGTCTAACACAATGGGGCTCCGATCCCTGATTGGGGCCTGTTGACACTTGTTCTGTCAGTCAGTCATTGTCAGCCCACTACAGGGCAAAAGGGGAAGGATAGCTCAGTGGTTTGAGCATCGGTCTGCTAAGCCCACAGTTATGAGCTCAATCCTTGAGGGGGCCATTTAGGGATCTGGGGCAAAAAAAATCTTTAGGGGACAGTAATTGGTCCTGCTAGTGTAGGCAGCGGGTTGAACTCAATTACCTTGCAAGGTCCTCCTAGTTCTATGAGATAGGTATATCTCTATATAAAGGCCTCCTCCATAAAGCACCATTATTTTGATTTTGTGCCATCCTCATCCCAGGAACTTGGTCAGCTCATATCTCCTTGTAACCCAGAGCAGGCTTCTGCTTCATTTGCAATCTATGGACAGTCATTTAAAAACCATTTTTGATTATCTTCCATTCCACAGCTAGTGAGTTTCTTCTACTTACTCTTTGTACTGATGATATCAAATCTTTGTTGCCAACTCTACATGTCAGTTTTTGTGTCCTTCAGTGTAATACCAAGCATTGCCTTCACTTCTCTTCTTTGCCTTATCTTCAGACAATTTTCCATTTCCTGTGATGGTGTTCAAATTTCAGCACCATACATGCCAGGAGGCAAAATGCATATATTATACAACTTTCACTTCAAGCAATGTGGCATCCTTTCTGTAAGAAACTGCTTTAGTGTGCTGAATGTTACCCAGCCCAAGGTAATTCTATTTTCTTGTTCATCATCTTCATCCCTATCTATGGAAACCATTTGACCTGGATAGACATACGCTTCCACTTCTTGAATTGCATTGCCTTGGATTTGAATATTGAATATCCATGCACCCAAACTCAGTGCTGAGCTCCACTAGGGCCCAACCCCAATCTGGACTCCACTACCCTCTGACTACTTCTGCCCTGGGCTCCAGGCGTTCTCTCAAGCCCATCTGGACCAGTCCCTGTACTCTATAATCTACTCCCAGCTTCCCTTACCCAGTGCCTGATCAGCAGCCCTCTTCCTCCCTTCTCCTTTAGAGAAGTGGATGCCTTTGAATCTCCTCTCTATTTCCTATATCCCTCCCCCGAAAAAAACATTTCATGCACTGTTTCGGGGTTGGGGGGAGGGGAGACCCCTCATGATTTGCATCTGAGGAAGGAATTACAACCTCTTTGACTAACCTACTATGGTGCCGAGCAGGATCTGCCCATGGAGAAGGGTTTGCCCTGCCTTCCTTTCATGGCTTGAAGAGGTGAAGAGGTAGCCTTTCAAAATTTCAGCTGCCTCAGAATATAATCCTTTCAGGCATTCCTGTTGTGAAATTTAAAGGATTCAATATTTGCCTTTAGGTAAACTATTTCAAAGAGTTGAGTTTAAATTTGAAGATTTGGTGTTCTGCTACAGAGAACTTGATTCCTCTTATCCTAAGCTCTGGGTTGTTTATGTGGACTTTTCAGAAAGATAGAAGTACAGGATTTTTCTTTTTAAAATATTTTCTTTTGTGCTAAACAAGGGAATTAAGTTAGATTTAGCAATTCTCATCGGTTGCGCAGACCGTTCCAAACTGAAAAGTCATTATGTTTTAATTAAGAAAAGACCCATGAGCTATTCTGGACAGAGGATATTGGCGCTATTCCATTTCTATTAGCAGATTAGTAGAAAGGAGTAATGGTAGTTGTGATAAAAACTTTCAACTATAAACTAGTACCTCCAAAAAAACTGTGTGAACAACATAAAACTGAAGTAGCAAAAACAGTACAGCTATAACTGCTGTATTGAGACCCATTGGAGATAAAGTGTTGACTGACCATGTTATAAGGATATAATGCCACAGCATTAACTTAGAGTTGCTGCAGAGCTACCATAGTTTCCAGTGGAGTTTACACATAGTTACTGAAAAATACTATCCTGTAACTGGCAACTCATTAAATGATGTGTCACTCCAGTACCAATATATTAATCTAACTCCTGATCCCAAGAAGGTGATTTTCACACAGGCCTAATGTTTAAAGGTATGCTATTTTGATTGCTAGGCTCAAAGTTTGCCCTACTTTTATCAGTTTGCAAAGTCTGTGTAGCGTTAACTTTTTTTCTTATTTTATTTATTTTATATTTATTTTATTTGGGTAGCTCCAGTAATCAAAAATACTGGACCACTGCTTCTTCAGTAAGAGAGACAGTGCAACTGGATAAATATGATATTGACAGTGAGCAGCATTGCTTGAAGTTCAAGAGAAGGCATAGGGTGAAATTCTGGCGCCTCCAGGAATATCTCCCAATGACTTCACTGAGGGCAGGATTTCACCCATAGTGTCTTTCCCCTCAAAAGACTGCCCTCTGTTCATGCAGGAATATAGGTCATTGTGCATCTGAGAAATGTTTACATGAAAATTCTCCATAGTGAGGAAAAACAAGATTCTGTTACATAATCGAGGCCACCTGCACTGAGCCAGACTGGTTACATTGCACAAGACTTTGCGTGAGCTGTGGGGGCAAAAACAACTGAACAGAGATGGCATTAGACTTCAGAATCCTCATCCCCAGAATAAAGCTTGAATACAAGGGATTTGTCAGGGGAGAGCTGCTTGCAAAGTATGGTTCAGAGCACTTGGACAGTGAGCCATGCATGGTCTGCCATCCCTTCAGTTGCAGCATGTCCATGGGCCTACACAGTTTGCAGACCCTATGAACATAAGAATGGCCAAAATGAGGTCAGAACAAAGGTCCAGCTAGCCCATTATTCCATCTTCCGACAGTGGCCAATGCCAGGTGCACCAGAGAGAATGAACAGAACCAGTAATCATCATCCCCTATTGCCCATTCCCAGCTTCTGGCAAACAGAGGCTAGGAACACCGACCCTGTCGATCCTGACTAATAGCCACAGATGGACCTATCCTCCATAAATTTATTTAGCGTTGTTTTTTTTTAACCCTGTTATAGTCTTGGCCTTGGCAACATCTTCTGGGAAGAAGTTCCATGGATTGACTCTGCATTGTTTGTTTTAAATCTGCTGCCTATTAATTTCATTTGGTGGCCCCTAGTTTTTATGTTATAGGAAGGAGTAAATAACACTTCCTTATTTACTTTCTCCACACCAGTCATGATTTTGTAAACCTCTATCATATCCCCCTTTAGTAGTCTTTTTACCAAGCTGAAAAGTCACAATCTTATTACTCTCTCCTCTTATGGTAGCCATTCCATACCCCTAATAATTTTTGTTGCCCTTTTCTGGACCTTTTCTAATTCCAATATATCTTTTTTTAGATGGGGCTACCACATTTGCACACACTATTCAAGATGTAGGCGTACCATGGATTTGTATAGAGGCAATATGATATTTTCTGTCTTATTATCTATCACTTTCTTGATGAGTCCCAACATTCTGCTAGCTTTTTTGACTGCTGCTGCATGTTGAGTGGATAGTTTTCAGAGAACTATCCACAATGACTCCAAGATCTATTTATTGAGTGGTAACAGCTAATTTAGACCCCATCATTTTGTCTGTATAGTTGGGATTATGTTTTCCAATGTGTATTATTTTGAATTTATCAACATTGAATTTCATCTGCCATTTTGTTGCCCAGTTTTGAGAGATCCTTTTGTAGCTCTTTGTAGTCTGCCTGGGACTTAACTGTCTTGAGTAGTTTTGTATCTTCTGCAAAGTTTTGCCACCTCATTCTTTAACCCTTTTGCCAGATCATTTATTAATATGTTGAATAGGACTGGGATCAGTATAGATCCCTGGAGGACACCACTATTTACCTCTCTCCAGTCTGAAAACTGACCATTTATTCCTTTGTTGAGCCTTTGTTTCCAGCTTTTAATCAGTTACCAACCCATGAGAGGACCTTCTCTTATCCCATGCCAACTTACCTTGCTGAAGAGCCTTTGATGAGGGACCTGGTCAAAGGCTTTCTGAAAATCTAAGTACACTGAGTCCACTGGATCTGCCTTATCCATGTGCTTGTTGACGCCCTCAATGAATTCTGATAGATTGAAGAGGTGTTATTTCTCTTTACAAAAAGCATATTGACTCTTCCCCCAACAAATTATGTTCATCTGTGTGTCTGACAATTTTGTTTGTTACTATAGTCTCAATCAGTTTGCCTGGTACTGAAGACAGGCTTGCTGGCCTGCAATTGCTGGGATCACCTCTGGAGCCCCTTTTAAAAATTGGCGTCACATTAGCTATCCCCCAGTCTTCTGGTACGGAAGCTGATTTAAATGATAAATTACATACTACAGTTTGAGTCCTGCAATTTCACATTTGAGTTCCTTCAGAACTCTTGGGTGAATTCCATCTGTTCCTGGTTCTGTTCCTGGTGACTTTTTACTATTTAGTTTATCAATTTGTCCCTAAACTTCCTCTAATGACATCTCAACCTGGGACAATTCCTCAGATTTTGAGAAAAGAGTGGCTCAGGTTTGGGACTGTCCCTCACCTTCTCAACTGTGAAGACTGATGCAAAGAATTCATCTCATTTCTCCGCAATGGCCTTCTCGTCCTTGAGTGCTCCTTTAGCATCTTGATCATCCAGTGACCTCACCGGTGGTTTAGCTGGCTTTCTGCTTCTGATGTACTTAAAAATGTTATTACTTTTTGAGTCTTTGGCTAGCTGTTCTTCAGATTCTTTTTTGGCATCACTAATTATATTTTTATACGTCATTTGCCAGAATTTATGCTCCTTTCTATTTTCCTCATTAGGATTTAACATCCACTTTTTAAAGGATGCCTTTTTGCCTCACATTGCTTCTCTCACTTTGTTGTTTAGCCACGACTATACATCCACCCACAGCCATGTTTTTCTCCTTCAAGGATATGTTATTCATATACTGTCTTCCCTTTGGGGAGCACAATTTCTTTAATGCTCCTCCCTTGTTCCTGGGGGAAGCAATCCAGTCCTGATCAGTAGCATATTATTATTTCCCTCACAAGCACCTCTGCAGATACCTTTGCTCTGTGGCATACGGTGGGCTGCAGTCTCTTTCCTTGATGTCTTAGGCCTTTAAGGCACCTAACACCCTCATATCTAACCTTCTGGACCTTAGGCACTCTTCTCTTTTTCCATTCACACAGTGGGAATACAGCATGTCTGTTGTGTGTTGGACTCTCCTTGGTTGTGCAAGATTCCACACCATTTGATAGATATATAGATAGATAGATAGATAGATAGATATAGTTTGTGTCTTTTTACTGGTTCTTTATGTTATATGCAGAGAAAAGGGCCACAAAGCTTTTTTTTAAAAAAAACTTTAGCAATATCAAGTCTTGACTTCTGTCATTTTGCTTGAAGACTTTCTGTAGAATCTTATAACTGTGAGTTTTCTCAGCCCTCATTTAAAAGGGTATTGATTCTTTCACAAACAGGATTTCTCTCAAGTATTTGGCAGGAATTTGAGCTATACAAATAAAATAATTCAATTGTTTGACTAGACATCCCGTCCTCTTTCTGTTCATCGGGCTTTAGTCTTTTTTTCCCCCTTTTGATGTCATAATAATCCTACCAGTTCTCTAGTCTTCCAAAGGCTCACCAAGGAAAAATGTGGAAATCAGCCCCGATACTTCTAATTAAAAAAATGAAACTAAAAAGGCAAGCCTATTTTTAAAGACAGAAAGAAGCATTAAAGAGCCTTCTTATATAGCAAAAGAAAAAGGAGCACAAATAACATCTTTTCTTAGAATTTCATCTTGAAGTTCCATTTGAATCTATCAGATGATGGTCTCTGCCTTTCTGAAATAATACAACTGAAACAGGCCTGTTATCAAAGTTCCAAAAGCTTATTGTCATAATCATGTTTCACACAATGTTCCATATATGTAAGATATATCGAGCATGATACTGAACACTATGCAAAATTCCATCGATTTCTGTTGCACTCTCCCTCGATGAGACCCATTGCAATGTCAACTTCATGTAAGAATTTTTGCTGTTGGTGTTTTTTAGATGCCATAACCTTTTTTAAAATATACAAAATATCAACTAGAGCACTGGGTCAGTTAGTGTTCACTATTTCAACCTGCTACATTCACACAGAGCAGCTGATACATTACACCCTATTCAGGCTCTGGGACTAGCATATCTTCGAATGAATACAAACAATGGACAAAAAGCTTTTTGTTTCAAGGCTCCGCAAACGTGGAATCAGTTACCAGTTGATTTAAGAACAATTGGGAGCTTTTCCTGTTTTAAGATGGAACTGAAACAATCCCTCATGATGACTAGAAGTTTTTGTAATTGATGTTATTTTTGTGTTATCCTGGTTTATTGTTTATTTATATGCATTTGATTATTGCAGGTCATGCTTGAAAATGGGCTTTAATTTCAATTTATGTGCCCAGCTAGGAACTAAATAAATATATGTATGTATATATCTCTCTGCTGTACTTGTTTACATCAGATGGTACAGCCATATGTATTCTGAATATATTTCTTGCCCTTATGTTTATTCCATCAATTAAGCCATCTGAGCTTAATTTTAACTTAACTTTTAAGTCTGCAGGACAAAGCAAACAAGTATGCATTTAATAATATCAACCGATTTGTTGGTTAGCCCTAAAAGAATAAATAAAGCTAATGCTTTAACTAAGCCCGTTTTTTTTTGTTTTTGTTCTGTTCATATTTAAAGTAATGCCATTCACTTGTAGGATTTTATTACATTTTTACATTGGCATTCTGTAATTTTACACTAGACATGCAATTATATTTTGCATCACTAAAAGCAAAATGTGATATTTAAAAAACAATGATAGTTTCGCTCATGGGAAAATACATTCTGGCATCAAGTGTTTATTATCACAGCTGATAAAGTAATGGCATGTTTAATTTACACTCTATATTTGTATGATAAACAATGCTGTAAGTATTTCTACCTGTCTTTACATATCTAGAGTCATGGCAAGTAAACCAACCAATATATGAGGGGAACAGAAAGAATGAGAGAGAGAGAGTCATTATTTCATCTGTTCCACTTAGAAAAATCACAAGTCACAAAACGTGCAGCTGGGAAATGTGCTTGTCTCAAAGCTTCATATTTGTGACATGTTAATTCATAAATAATTAAAGTCACATGGTCTTTCCTGATGGCAGTACCTGAGTATTCCTTTTACAATCTATTGTAATAGACACGGTTAGAGTGGACAAGAGTAGATTTCATAAATCAGATAAAATTGCTCAATAAATCCAACACATCTTTTATTGTTTGTAACCGAAACCAAATTCAGTTATATAAGCAACATTTCAAAAGCACTTTAGATGTGATTTAGAAGCTGGGCGGGTGTAGAAATAAAAGGCAAGACTACATTCTCTTTGGATACTGAATCCATGTTGAAAGGTTTTCTAGCAGTTGGGCCAAATGCTGCTCTGAGTTAAACCCCCATGCGCCCCTTTACATCTAGTCACTCAATACTTAAATCAAACAAGCTGATGTTTATATTGGAACTCTCACATGAGAAAATCGCCTGTGCTATTGTTGTCTCAATGCAGCTGTTTGCAAAAATATAGGCTCTCTCCCTACATCCCCAAAAATTGTTTTTAGTACTCTGACTGCAGAGTGAATAATACAGTATGAAAGAAACCTGAAGGCGCCGTTATGGTCCATTGTGTCAATCCAGCTGCTACACATGCATATTAAGTCCACATTTAAAAATGCTTGTGAAGCTTTTTTCAGTTTGTTTTGTTTTGCAGTCCATTTTTAAACCTTTGTACTTCTCTCTCTTCCATTTTCAAAATACCTAAGCTATTAGACTACAGCGTGAACTAGTCCTTGGACAAATTCCAATTTAAATTGAAGCCACGTTAGTTACACAAGGGAAAGAATTTGTCTTAAATCAGGTAAACTTTTTTTTAAAAAAAATCTCCTATAACATAAATATAGAAAACCAATATTTGCCTAGGTTGCTGAAAAAAGCATTTTTCCTTGTCTGAGATCTGTTTGTCAGGAGCAAGGAAGCACTGGATTTAAACTTCTGAAAAGAGGAGTCTAGAACAGATACCTGACTGACCCTTATTGTAGTTATCATAGTTCAAATAGCACCACAAATTTCTCTTGATAAGAAGAATGTGCTGTTCAAATATCAGATTAATCTTCCATAGACATATGGTTGTCATCCAAAATTATGTATTTCTAATAAGTCATTTGCTAGAATACTTCGAATTCAGGAAATCAATCCTGTGAGTGTAACATAAGTACAGCATCGCAAATGAGAATGCCAACTTTAAACTGTTTAGTCTGGGAATTTATTACTGGCACTGGAATGGTTGTTGGCAGAAGATGGCAATGCAGGGAACTCAAGTAGCTACTTCATTTCCAGTCTATTCCAGCAAATAGCATTAAGCAGTGGTTTGAGGACAATTAGAATTTCAGTAAGGTAAAACAAAAAGAATTCCTTTCCTTATATATTGGTGCTTCGGTTTGGCTAAATATTAATCTGATTTGCATTTGTAAACTAATAGTTTCTTATCTCTAAATGGATTATTAATACAGATTGCTAGCATACTAGATAGTGAAACTGGCATTAATGGTTACTTTTAGATGAGTTGATACACATTGCTTTGATGCATTTCAACAGTTCCAGCCATATATAGTAGGTTATACCTTAAATTCACATGGAGGTAGGACAACATGCTTCATTCAAGAGATTGCTTTAGGCACTGTCACACCATGAACACAAGATTCACAGGTTTAGGGAAACACATTGATCTGCTTAAATGTTATATGTAAGAAGAGAACTGTGTTATTAATAGTTTGTTTTTGAAGAGGTGGGAAATGACCATTGTTTTGCAGGGACTGAGGGCGGGGAGGGCAGTATATAAAGAACAAAGCCAAAATCCTGCCCATACCCAGGAGAGACTTACCAAAAGTTGGAATGGGGCAGTGCAAGCCATACATTTAGCCAAAGAACCATCCTGAGACGGGAATAGATTGGAATGTTGCTTACTGCTCCTCTGGGTCAGAGCAGGGCTCCCCCACCATACCTCCAGCTCATACTTGCATATGCACGTGTGACTAGCCAACCGGACCACTGGAAATGTGGTACCATCTTTAAAATTATAAATAACTTAAAATACTCATTGAAGACCAAAAAAACACTTCACTTCTGTACATTTTATTTTGAGACAGGTGCAGAGATTATATAATACAAAATATTAATAACAAATAAACCTTCCATTGTACTGCACTGGGTCATAGACTTACAGACTCATTTGCCAGTGAAGAGACCTCTAGTAAGTCATTTAGTTCAGTCTCTCTCCTCTTTCCCTCACATACTGTGTCGGGATTTATTTCATTAATCTTAAACCATTCCAGATTGCCTTTAAATCTAGCCTTGAACATCTCCAGTGAAAATCCCTTGGCAGCTTGCTCCATGACCTAACTGTTCTTAGAGTTATGAAGTTTTTCCTAATATTTAACCTATATGATCTATGTTGCAGCTGAAGCCATTACTTCTTGTTGTGTCCCCATTGACTAATGAGAATAACTGGTCTCTGTCCTCCTTGTATCATCCCTTATGCAGCTGTGAAGAGTTATGATGTCTCCCTTTTGCCCTCTCTTCTCTAGACTGAACATGTCCAGTTCTCTTAATCGTTCCTCGTGGGCCTTATTTTCAATACGTTTTATCATTTTTGATGTTCTCCTCTTACGTCCCTCTAATTTGTCTGTATCTTTTGAAAAAATGTGGTAGCCCAAACTGCATGCAGAACTCTGAATGAGGCCTAGCGAGCATCAAATAGAGTGGAAAAATTGTCTCCCTTGTCTTACATGCCGTACTCTAATTAACACAACCCAGTGTAGCACTTGTCTTTTTTGTGACAACATTGCATTTTTTATTATTCAATATATCATCCATTAGCATCCCTGCATCCTCCTCTGTGATGCTCTTATCTAGTCATTAATTGCCATTTTATATTTGGATATTCTTGATTCTTTGAGCTTTCTTTCTTCAAGCTACTCCATCAGCTGCATGGAGCATCCATCTTTGCATGCTCACACGTGTCATGTCTTTGCCCTTATTTGTTTGTGGGTTTTTCTTATCTGTAGAACTGGATTTCTGTCTTTAGCCACAGTACAGGTGTGTCACATAAGCTGCACGCTAGATACCCCTTCATCAGGCAAAAATATTGTACTTAGCTAGTGGTAGGGTGAATTCATAACTGAAATCTGAATCTAGATTTTTTAAAAAATATTTGTGTTCTCGGGATGTTTAAAAGTTTTTATATACATCCACACAAATTCACCACTGGGGGAGCTCATGCATATTTAATGATCCAACCAAGGGGACCAGAAGTCAGGAGTCCTGGGACCTAGTCTTAACTCTGCTGGTGAATTGCTCTGGCTCAGTCCTGCAAAGTGCTGACCGCTCTGGCCTGATCTAACAAAGTACTTAAGCATGCACTTAACTTTTAAGCATGTGCATAGTCCCAATAAAATCAATCAGACAACTCATATTTTAAAAATTAAGCAAGTGAGCAAAGTTCTCTTTGTATTAGAAAACTGAATCCTTAGCCCCAAGTTCCTCAGTTTATCAGCCTGTAAAACAGATTCCTCAACTGATGCAAAGTGGTCCTTGAATAAGGGATGCACACTATTACTGTTTATTATTAATAGTGCATGAAAGCAAGTGCTCCAAGGTTACTGGACTAGTGAAGTTGCATACTTAACATGCACTGGAACAATGCGCCTGACTTAGTCTCTAACAGAGTGAGAAGATCACACTGGCAGTATTGCCAGCACCAAATGTTCAAAAATCATACCAGGTCCCAAAAAGTAATGGGACTGTGTTAAAATCATGATGGATAAATAAGATTAGATTATAATTTGACTCTTAGTCTCTGGGCTTTCAAGATTAACTCATTTCTCACATTCAAACTTTTTTCTGAAATGATGAGGACAAGAATCTCCCTTTAAAAAGAAGAAAGGAAAAGAAAGCTGAGAATCTCACACAATCTTCTGAGCCTGGGAGCTTGGGTGTTAAGAATAATAACTATAGTAACACCTTGCTTTGATCTGGTGCTTTTCATCCATAGATCTCAATGTGCATTAGAAAGGAGATCAGTATCATTAACCCCATTTTACCGAGTGGGAATCTGAGGCATGGGAAGCTGCAGTGACTTGTTCAAGGTCACACAGCAGAACTCAGGTCTCCTGATTCCCCATCCAGTGCTCTGTTCACTAGGTCATACCAAATATTTCAAGATTCATGATAAAATCTTAAGAGTTGGCAACACTGTATTAGCATCCTTGCTGATATTGGCAAAAACGTGATTTAGGCATAATAGCTTATACCAGGTTCAACAAGCCAAATAAGCTATACCAGCAAAAGTACTTTTATGCCAGTATAACTATACCTATACTCGGGGCTTTTGCCAGTACAGAAATGTTGATACAAATAAAAGTCAGACACCTAGCCATCACTGCTGTAACAGCACAAGTTTCTAGTATAGACCTGTCTTCGATTCCCACCAACAGAAAACTTTGTTGCTTATGCATGTGAGTAACTTTTCTCGTGTGAATAGTAATTGGACTATTAACATGCATGTGAGTAGGACTGTGCCCTAACTTATTTAAGACCAGGGTCTCCTCAATCATAGCCTGAGTTAAATCCAAAACATTGAGTCATGATAAGGGTCCATTAAAGGTCAAACAAAGCTGTATCTCCCAGGATAAATGATCATACACAGTATTTTCCTTTGTGGCAGTTAGTACTTTGTAAGGATAATTTGCCTACTCATATCTCCTTTTCTAAAAACTTGCTGTGACATGCTCAAAGCTAGCTACTTGTTTCAGGAAGGCTGACACTCCAAGAGTACAAAGAAATCAGTCTTTCTTCAATATATATGAACCAGTACATTAACTTTCCCTGAAGAAATTGTGTCTTTTGTTGTGTTCAACTTGACTAAAAGGTAAGACGAAGTTTAGCTTTGAGCAGATGGTTACGATGACTGAGTGACTGACTGCAAGCTGAGGCTTGGAAATTACTAAATGTTAAACACACAGTGTAATTCTCTTGTATAGCTCTCCTCCAATTCCATGCCTCTCTCTTACCCCTCAAAGAAAAAAAAGATGACAGGAGTTTAGAGAATTGTATTATAATCAGTTTTTAACAATATTAACAATACAGGAGCCAGCAGAGATTCTGATCCATAGTGTGGCAAATGGTTCATCAGAAACAGGTCTGGACCAAGAAAATCTCCTGTTTTATGAGTGTACCAGGGAAAGCCATTCAGGATATAAACGAGCCTTTTCATCCTTCAATCGTACTCTGACTGATTTGAGGAGCATATCTTGGGCTTTCATGGCATAGGGCCGTTATTTGCCATCCCTGTCTTATTGTGGATGAGAAACATCATGAAGCTTCTGGATGATTCACAAGATTCCATTAATCTGTTGGACCCTTACCTCTATTAGTATAACAAAATTTATGATAGCCATGCTGTTAATTCTTTTACTATTTTCTCTAAAAACACTATTGTGGTTGTGTTCTCATGGACCTTTAATGCTGCCCTTGGGTAGATATACAGCAGAGACCTTGAACAGAGCTCACCAACATTTTCCATATGATGTGAACTGTACATTTAATTCCCCTGTACTCCTCATTTTTATAATTGCATGCACATTATTCACCATATGCAAGAGGACCATCCTCCATTATGCCTGCATAATCAAGGGTTAATTTTAATCTTCATGGATTTGTCAATATTATTCAAGAAAAGCAGGTAACTGAAAAACATTAGTTTGTCTCTTTCTGCCATGTCTTCTATCTCCCTGCTAAAGTTTCACATTAGCAATGGAGTTATAACTTCTTGTTCCTCTGAATTCAGCTGCTTGATGGTCATGTAATAGATGCTCCAGATTTGACTGCAAACAGACCTACAATAATGACCACAAAGATATTTATAGCTGCTACCAGAGTCCTAAACACATGAAAGTTTCCAGTCCCAGCAGGCTAACTTTGAAAGCACTGAAAGAAAGAACTGCAAAAGTTGGAAGTTCTCTGCTGAAATCAAAACCTAAAAGTTCATTTACCACCCAAGATTTTCCATAAACTCTTCCACAGGAGAGTTCACATTTAGGTTTAAATGTTTCAATAACCATAGCACAATGGAGCATTTTATTATGTTTGTTTATTTCTGAATGAACCTGAGTACTGCCATTCTATCTCCATCAAAAGTGATGGGTTTTCTCTCTTTCTTTTTTTATTCAGTTTGGGTATTAAATACCATTACTTCATGAAGGGAAACTATATTCAAATATTGTTAATTAAATGGGTGAACGAATGTCAGTGTTAATGTATAGGTACATAA
The DNA here is from genome assembly GCA_007922305.1 of Dermatemys mawii. NCBI lineage: Eukaryota > Metazoa > Chordata > Testudines > Dermatemydidae > Dermatemys > Dermatemys mawii. The sequence goes on from ML677364.1 coordinate 23,782,958, forward strand.
AAAGACTCATATTTTGCAGCTATTGCAAGGCTCCTTAAAGAGCACACATTTTTCTGTATGAAATCTATGGTACATAATCAAAAGCACCTTGTAAACTTGGCAGCCACATAGTACTGAATGTTTAAAATAAAATGTCTGAATGGAAAGTTCAGTTTTGTTTTGTTGTTTTTTTTCCTCCAGGGTCATCGTGGTGAGGGAAATATTTTTATCTGGGCCTCAGGAAATGGTGGTCTGGCTAATGATCACAGCAGTGCTGAGGGCTCTGTGAACACTATTTGCACATTGGCAGCCGGTGCCATCACTGACCTCCGCCTCACAACTCCCTCTATAAGAGCTGCTCAGCAATGATAGCTGTGGTCCCTACAGAAATATCCGGCGAGGTCCCAGTGTGGAGGACAGGACCCCGAAACAGGACTTCGATTTAGAGCAGGGTGAGTCGCAGTGTGTGAATAAAATATTGATGTGGATAGCCAGGCACCCTGCTGCTATGATATTTCAACACAAATTCAGCAAGAGGCCATTATGCACCTTACCTTTTTATATAAATACGCCTATGTGCTAAGGAATGTGGAGACTTCAAATAGTGATGAATCTTGAATCCAGATCTCTGTGCTTTTCAGGAGAGTGCTCTGTCACTCACACCGCAGGTGACCAGACAGCAAGTGTGAAAAATCAGGTTGCGGGATAATAGGAGCCTATGTAGGAAAAAGATCTCAAAATCGGGACTGTCCCTATAAAATCGGGACATCTGATCACCTTAGAGCAGTGTCACTGTCACAGATTAGCAAAAAGGGTGTACATTTTCCAAAGGCACTTGCACTACATTTCACTCTTCTCTTCAATATTCTGCAACAATTTCTTCTACCCCCTTTCTAAAATAGAGAACTCCATATTTTTCCACACTTCAAATTTAGTGCACTGTAAATCTACAGATTCCTGTGCTATAATTCTATCCATTCCAGACACTTTACAAACTGTTTACCCCATCCTCTATTTCTACAAAGATGGTACAATAAGAATGTTGACTTTAGCCATTAAGCTTACATTATGCACATGCCAAAGGATACTCCTGGCATAAAGTTGATGTACTCTACCACTTCCAATTTAATCAACACTCTGTGCATTTCTAATAACCCTCAAAAATACTTAACAGATACCTTATTTTGTTAGTCTTCTTCCCTTCCACGCAAATGCACTTCATCCCTGGAAAACTGTTATATATAGTTATTTTCATTTTACAAATGCGTCACATTATACTATAATCTTGTATAGCCACAAAAGTTTTCTAAAAACTTTTAGTTCAAGTTTGTATCAACATTTCTGAACCTTGCATTATTTCCAGGTTTTGCTAAAACATGACAAAATTTTCTCTGTTTCCTGTCATTTTGACATTTTATTTTGGTCTCAAGTTTTGTTTTGTATTTCTACATGTACTATCTTTTACATTCTCTCTGGGACATATCCAGATGAGGAATTCTTACACTGAGTGCAAATAGACTCTCAAATAAGACACTCAAGCTCCAGCTGTCAAAGACTGGGACATGGGTGGTTGAGCCTAGTGGTTGCAGCTGGCATCGGCAGCCAGGACTCAAAGCTGAAGGTCAGAACCAGGAATCAAGACAAGATAGGACCAGGTTTATCTCAGCAGTGGTGAATGCTTTGAGCAGCCACTGGACTGCGGCTGCTGCTGGGTTTATGAGCCACTGTCCTGGCTCTTCCACCCAATCAGGTGTTGTAGACACCTAGGCAGAATACTACAGGTCAGCTGTGTTGTTAGATTGCCTGGCGACTGGCTCTGCTGCAGGCCCCGATTCCTGACAGCAGCCCAGAAATAAACTCCAGCAATTCTCAGTTTGTGGGAATACAGATTTAAGATGGCACCTTCTATCCAATAATTTTTAAAGTAGACCACCAAAGTGGGGTGGGGTATGTGGCAAGGAAGAGACAGATCAGATAAGGAGCTTGGAGGAGGGAACTGGAACTGACTGGGTAAAGAGATCGGATGTGGAGAAGGGGAGAAACTGTGAGTTGAGGGAGAGAATGGGACTCTGACAGCAAACCTGAAGGGGAAGACTAGGACTGGAGGAGTCTGACAAAAGCCTAAGGAGTGCAGAGTGGGACTGTGTAGACAAGTAGAATGAGACTGGGATGAGGAATCAGGGTGGGGAAGAGACAGGACTGAGACAGGAACTGGATGGAGTGCGTAGGGGGAAACAGGCAAAAGAGTCTGTTTACTAGAGAACATTCCCATCAGAGACTGGAATGGAATCCCAGATTCCTAAGTCTCACCACTTCTCTGTTCTCAACAAATATCTGCGAAATCCACTAGCAAAGTGTGTGTCACGTCCTACTCTAGTGCTGGTCCATATAGCAGATGCTATGTTTGAATTTACTGACAAACAACACAACAACATAAACTCCACTCCAGACTTAGCAGCTTCTGGAGTCCTTAACTCTGTGTTGTTCAGCTCACTTCCTTGGTCCTCTCTGCCTCACCTTGCAACATTTGTCCAGGTTCATGTTTAGCTTGTTTAAAGTGATGTCTTTCATGCTCTCCAGTACTCCTTTGTAAACAAATAAATACATGTGTCTCCAACTTTGTGCGTGTTTTTTTCACCTTTCACAGTTTGTGAATTTCTAACAAGTCAGATCTTTCAATTCAAGATCAGTGCAGCAGAAATGGGTAGTTAGTTACCTTTCTCCAGAAACAGTGATAATCTAGCTTTTGTCCACTGAGTTTAACCTGTACATTTATAGTTTCCAATATGGTTGCTGATTCCACTGAAAATGTCTACAGTACAACATTGGCAAACTATAGAAGATGAAGGTGTTAGCTAGGTCTAGTTGAAAATTTTCTTTGGAAACTTTTTCAACAGAAAATTTGACGGGGTTTATAAAACTTTTTTTTTTTAACAGAAGTTTCCACTTTCTGTGGAAATTTTTGATTCTTTGTATTTTTAGCAAACATTTTGCTCTTTTCAGTCCCTTTTATTTGGAAATACTTCTGCAGAACCTCATGGGAGTTGTGATTTGGGTGTCTTATGTTTCCAATCTCCTCTATAGGTTGGGATCCCCAGATGGACTTTATCTCCCATGATGCACCAGGCCATGGGACTCCCATGGTGCACCACGTGGCTTGCCAAGAAGGAAGACCATGGTACATCATGGAAGATATCATCCATGCAGAGTCTCTGGCCTATAGAGGAGAATGAAGGCATGAAACATTCAAACTGCATCTCTTATGGTGCACCACATTGGGATTTCCAAATAGAAACATTTTTGTTTTTAACTGAAATATTTTGATTTCCAATTTTTTGCCACAATGTAAACATTTTCCACAGAAAATACTGTTTTCTGAAAAGCTCTAGTGTTCACTATTATACACTGCATCTGATAGAAATGATGCCATACCTCCTGTATCTATTTTAATTTGTAATGGTTGTCTTTTCGATAATAGAATTACAGAGAATCTGTGCAAAAATCACTCATAGTGAGGATATGCAAGAATACATAGAATCCAAGAATCAATGGAACTAATACTGGGCAAATAGAATCATAGGACTGGAAGGGACCTTGGGAGTCATTTAGTCCAGTTCCCTGTACTCATGGCAGAACTAGGTTTTCATCTAGACCATCTCAGACAGGTGTTTGTCTAACCTGCTCTTAAAAATCTCCAATGATGGAGATTCTGCAACCTCTGTAGGCAATTTATTCCAGTGCTTAACCACCCTGAGAGTTAGGAAGTTTTTCCTAATGTCCAACCTAGACCTCCCTTGCTGCAATTTAAGCCCATTGCTTCTTGTTCTATCCTCAGAGGTTTAGAAGAACATTTTTTCTCCTTATTCCTTGTAACAGCCTTTTATGTACTTGAAAACTGTTATCATGTCTCTCTGTTTTCTCTTTTCCAGACTGAACAAACCCAATTTTTTCAATCTTCCCTCATACATCATGTGTTCTAGACCTTAAATAATTTTTTGTTGCTCTTCTCTGTACTTTCTCCAATTTGTCCACATCCTTCCTGAAATGTGGCACCCAGAACTGTACACAATACTCCAGTTGAGGCCAAATCAATGCAGAGTAGAATGAAAGAATTACTTCACATGTCTTGCTTGCAACATTCCTGCTAATACATTCCAGAATGGTGTTCACTTTTTTTGTAGCAGTGTTACACTATTGACCCATGACTCCCAGGTCCCTTTGCACAGTACTCCTTCCTAGGCAGTCATTTCCCATTTTGCAAATGATTGTTCCTGCCAAAGTTGAGTACTTTATATTTGTCCTTATTGAATTTCATCCTATTTCCTTCAAACCATTTCTCCAGTTCATCCAGATCATTTTGAATTATGATCCTATGTTCCAAAAAACTTGCAACCCCTCTCAGTTTGGTATGCCTGCAAACTATAAGTGTACTCTCTATACCAATGGTGGGAAACCTGTGGCCCATCGGAGTGCTCTGATTGCGGGCCATGAGACATTTTGCTGACATTGACCGTCCACAGGCTCTGCCCCCCACAGCTGCCAGTGGTCACGGTTTGCCTTTTCTGGCCAATGGGAATTGTGGAAAGTGACGGGACACAGACATGTGCTGGCCGCCACTTCCTGCATCTCCCATTGGCCAGGAATGGTGAATCACAGCCACTGGGAGCTGCAGGGGGCCATGCCTGTGGATGGTCAGCATCATCAAAATGTCTCACAGTCTGTAAGCGGATTACCTTGGTGGGCCGCATGTGGCCCACAGGCCGCAGGCTGCACACCAGTGTTCTATGTCATTATCTAAATTATTGAAGAAGATATTGAACAGAACCAGATCCAGAACTGATCCCTGCGGGACACCTCACATTATGCCCTTCCAGGATGATTGTGAACCAGTGATAATTACTCTCTGGGAATCGTTTTCCAACAAGTTTTGCACTCACCTTATAGTCATTCCATCTACGTTGCATTTCCCTAGTTTGTTTATGAGAAGGTCATTCAAGACAGTATCGAAAGCTTTACTTAAGTCACGATATACCATGTCTACCACTTCCCTCCTATTCACAAGGTCATGTCTTCTTCTGAATTATTCTGTCTGTCCATTTTGGTCCCGTTACTGGGTATTTTATCACTTTTTTTAAATGCTCTGTTTCATTAGCTTTCCCAGTCTTTCCTTTAGCCACCTTTTTCCTACTTGCAGGGATGCTCAATGTGCCCCTTTCTTTCTTTTACTTTTACCGCAATGTCAGCATACCAGCTTTCTACACCGATACCTCTCTTCTGAATGAACCACCTAGCCACAAAGGTGAGATTCCTGGGTACCTGAAACTTATGTGAAAATTCTGCTGCTAGCTTGTGGACTTTTGAAAAAACATTCCGCTCTCAGGATGTCCTTACTGCAAAGTTTGTAACCAAATTTGATTTCCATTGTCATATGGTATATGAAAGGAGGCTCAGACAAAAGGTTCATCTGTATTGTCTCATTGCATATACAACAGGCCAACACATCAACAAGAGCGTCATTTAACATAGCATCAAATTCCCAGTGTTCAGTGAGCCTTTTAAAGACTGCCACAAATTATGAAACCATTTTCTTGTCATCTTGGTTTTCTCTTATGGAACTGGAATTCCTCAGCAACCACCAAGTCTAGGGAGCAGAATGTGTCTGAACATAGCAAATATAAAAGAGCAAATATAGAAATAATGATAATAGGGATGAATTCCCAGATAAACTTTTTTATGCTTTCCCCTGACCCAATGCTAAAGGTCATTTCCCAGGATATTGGTTTGACAGTTTTATGTCTCCTGGAGACTTAGTGAAGCAGTGGGTTTGGCTCTATGAGTGGTGGTGGGGGGGGGGGGGGGTTAAGAGAACCAATTTAAACTGGTTACTTTAGAGGAGTCTTGAAGGAAGGCAAATAGCAGTATACCTCCTGCCTACTCCCAAGTGAATCCCACTGGGTTCTGGGATGAGGGAGAGGGGAATCAGCTGGCACAGAGGATGTAAATTGCTCTATCTTGTGCCAGTAGTTTGACTGGCCTTAAATCTCAGTGGCAGATTATCCCGCATGTGCCTGCTGTGGGGTTTCTTGTACCTTTCTCTGAAGCATTTGGCACTGGCCACTGTCAGAGACTGGACTAAATCCAGGTCAGCAATTCCTATATTCTTGTCCTTTTTTAAAAAAAATTGTTCTTAGATTTGTGTTTTGGGATTATTTTGGTTTTTGTTTTGTTTTTCCCCCTTCAAAAAGGAAACATTGACCTATTTGCGCATTCTCAGTATCAGTAATGGGCCATCTGAGGCCTGATCGATAACACTGCTCTACAGCCAAAATGCTTCTGAAATAAATGTAGTCAAATTTTACTAATTCTGGGTCACTGAGAACGAAAATGATGCTTAAAATTGTTGATTGGCTCTAGTTTTCAAGATATGCTATTGGGTCAGTATATATGACCCTTGACATGGGAATGGCAGAGGATAAGTGAGTTATAAAGGGAAGGGATCTCAATTTAAACCAGAAATGACTAAAATACATCTTTGACTGGATCTATGAATAAATCTATTACTGGGTTTGGACAGTACGTGCTTTTTAGGCAAAACAATGAAGGATGCAATCTGAAGCTGGTATTGCGTCATACATGATATGAATTGCATCATGTTATTCCTAGAAGTCATGGATGATGCAATCATAACGAAGCTTACATCACTCTGCTGAACAAATTGCCCTATATCAGCTCTAGAAATCATACAGTGTCATGCTCTCTTATTTGTCAGTGTTTGATTTTGCAAAGGGACACATTTCTGTTTAGCCAAAGTGAGCAGAGATGCCTCGTACTTGTGTGAACAGTGCAGGTAACTTCTGCTATGTTTGTGGTGAAGTTACTTTTGCATCACAAAAGCGCAATATAACCACTATGGTTAAGAAAGCCTATCACCTTTATTTTGGCTGCAAAATTGGAGATCGGGACAAGAGGTGGGCCCCACACATATGCTGCAACACTTGTGCAACAAATCTTCGCCAGTGGTTGAACAGGAAAAGGAAATCTATGCCTTTTGCAGTGCCAATGATTTGGAGAGAGCCAACAGATCATACCAGCAATTGTTACTTCTGCATGGTGCCTCCAGCTGGGAAAGGTGTGTCAAAGAAGAAAAAGTGGACTGTGCATTAACCAAACATTCCATCAGCTATACGCCCAATACCCCCCGGAGAAGGACTGCCGGTTCCTGATGCACCAGAATCATTCTCACTTGAGTCAGACGAGGAAGAGGATGAAACTTCTGGTCCTGAACCATCAATGTCACAGGACCCACATTTTCTCCTATCCTCCTCCTCTGAACCACACCTCATAACACAAGCTGAACTGAATGACCTTGTCAGGGATTTGGAACTACCCAAGAGTAAGGCAGAGCTGTTGGGCTCCACACTACAGCAGTGGAATCTCCTGGCAGGTGATGTTAGGGTTTCCATGTTCCGTGACCGTCAAAAGGATCTTGTCCCATTCTTCTTCATGGAAGGTGATCTTGTAGCCTGCAACAACATCGATGGTGTGATGGCAGCCCTCAACATCGTTCACGATCCAGATGAGTGGAGACTCTTCAGTGATTCATCGAAGACGAGTCTTAAAGCTGTTTTGCTGCATAATGGCAATGTTTTGCCATCAATTCCAGTTGGTCATGCAGTCCATAGAAGGAAACCTATGACAACATGAAACAACTTTTGAGGTGCATAAACTATGACCAACATCAGTGGCAGCTTTGTGGCAATTTGAAGGTTGTTGCTCTCTTGCTTGGTCTGCAGACTGGATACACAAAGTACTGCTGTTTTCTCTGCGAATGGGATAGTCGTGCAAGAGATTCCCACATCATCAAGAAAGATTGGCCACTCCGACAGTTATTGGAGCTTGGGAGGAAAAGTGTTCAGCGTCCACCACTTGTTGAATCCAGGAAGATTTTGTTACCACCATTACACATCAAGCTGGGTCTGATGAAGAACTTTGTCAAGGCCATTGACAAAACACAAGAAGCTTTCAAGTACCTCCATGGAAAATTTCCAAGGTTAAGTGAAGCTA
>ML677364.1:23791100-23812039 GCA_007922305.1 Dermatemys mawii
CAGATGAGTGGAGACTCTTCACTGATTCATCAAAGACGAGTCTTAAAACTGTTTTGCTGCATAATGGTAATGTTTTACCATCAATTCCAGTTGGTCATGCAGTCCATATGAAGGAAACCTATGACAACATGAAACAACTTTTGAGGTGCATAAACTATGACCAACATCAGTGGCAGCTTTGTGGCAATTGAAGGTTGTTTCTCTCTTGCTTGGTCTGCAGACTGGATACACAAAGTACTGCTGTTTTCTCTGCGAATGGGATAGTCGTGCAAGAGATTCCCACTACATCAAGAAAGATTGGCCACTCCGACAGTTATTGGAGCTTGGGAGGAAAAGTGTTCAGCATCCACCACTTGTTGAATCCAGGAAGATTTTGTTACCACCATTACACATCAAGCTGGGTCTGATGAAGAACTTTGTCAAGGCCATTGACAAAACACAAGCAGCTTTCAAGTACCTCCGTGGAAAATTTCCAAGGTTAAGTGAAGCTAAGATAAAGGAAGGTGTCTTTGTTGGTCCTCAGATTCGTGAACTTCTTCGAGATGATGCATTTGACCATGCACTGCGTGGCAAGGAAAAGACGGCATGGAAAGCCTTCCAGTCAGTGGCAATACATTTTCTCGGAAACAACAAGGCAGACAACTACAGGTTATTGGTGGAAAAACCTCCTCAAGGCATACAAAAGCCTTGGTTGCAACATGTCACTAAAGATACATTTTTTGCACTCTCATCTAGATTTTTTTCCACCGAACTGCGGAGCAGTGAGCGACGAGCACGGTGAGTGAATTCACCGGGACATTGCAACAATGGAGAAACGCTATCAGGGCAAATGGAGCCCATCAATGCTTGCAGACTATTGCTGGACAGTGACAAGAGATGCTCCATTTAATGAATACAAGAGACAAGCCAAGAAGCGCCGAGTAGACACTGAATAGGACTAAACTATATACATAATAGTTTTTTGCCTTTTGTTTCATAATACATTTTATTTATATAACCCTTCTGCTGATTTTTAAAGTGTTACATAAACAGGACAGGTGAAATATTATCATGTAAAGCAACCATAAACACATGAAAAGACCTAGGTTTACAATTTATGATTAAAACTCTACTATCTACACAATATAGATAAACATAAAATGTAAAAACTTAAATATCTTAGAAACAGTAGCCAATCAGTTGTTTTAATTGTCATATTTGAATTCAGCACATCAAAATACATAATAAATATTACATTTTATCTCTGAAGCAGACGACTTCTAAAAAATTGTAGACCAGTGTAATAATTTGGTAGTGGTATAACTATGGCAATTATGGGTATGACTATTTTTCCCTGACATATTTATACTGGTACAACCCATTGTGTAGACATAGTCATACTAGTATAAAATAGCCTTATACTGTACCATGCCGCTTTTCCCCTTCCTCTACTGGAATAAGCTGTACCAGTATATGCACCTTTTTACAGGTATAATCATGTCCATGTGAGAGGGGTTGTATCTCTTTATCTACATTGTTATCATTATATAGTGGAATAGTTAAAGCAATACAACTTTTATGCACAGACAAGACCTGTGAGAAACTTCAACTGATTGAAATGTTCTGCTTTCCAAATCATCAGCTGGTAAGCTTTTCAGATGTTTGAACATGTGTGCATATTTTGGACACCTTTACAACATACTGTGACAGGATATATAAAACTCATGCTAGAACTGGTTGAGTGGTTGAGGAGCAACTCTGAGCTCAGGTGACCCTGCCCAGTCACACCTGAAGAGCCTGTGCCAGTGGGAGGTGGAACTTAAAATGGAGCCTGGCAGCTCAAAGTGCGCTGACAAGATAGGGAGAAGGTCCAGCCCTGAGAGTTCCTGATGAATGGCACTTACTGCAGATACCTTCTCCTGGAGAGGAAGAGTCCTTCAGAGGGGCTGAAGGTTCAATTGGTACCTTTATGCTGACTAATTTGTGACAGATTGCAAGACTCTGACAAGACAGTGGGTGGTAGCAAGTGGCCCAGGGAGGCAGCCTTCAGACATTCCTGAATGCTGGAGTTTGATAACACTTACAAGGCCCTGTGCTGGAGGCCGGTGGAGTGGGAGGGATGAGGCTCCCCTACCAAGCCTCACCTCATTAAGAAGAGCATGAATACCCTCACCTTCTAGAGTCCCACCCTGGAGAGAAGGAAGGAAAGGATAAATAACTTTTGAAGTCTCGTCTGGGATCGGGCACTCATGGGAGTCATGGCTGAACCCCATATCTTCCTAGGAACCCCATCACATTGGACTGTGACATTGAACACACATAGGACTGTGTGTTAACCTGACCAGAGAGTGAAGTCAGTCCCAATGGAAAACAGACTGACACCAAGCAACACCACCAACAGACACCATCCATTATACATATCTTTTGCACATATATTGAAGGCATACATGGAAAGAGAAGTATGGGCTGGAATAGTTAGGCTGTTTTAATTAATCCTGGATGTATAGCTTACGTTGTGCAAACAGATTCTGCCACCAGTTTTACTGTATTGTTGGTCTAATTCAATAGCTAGAGTATATCAAAGTATCCTTGGAACAGTGAGTGAAAGTGTACTTTTTGACTTATTTGCTTCAAAATCAGGTTTCATCCTACTCCGTGATATCTCCGATCCAATCACAATTCATTGAATTGTAGATTAACTGTCAATAACTTAGTAAAGTACAAATGCAAACACTGTTTAATCACCACTCAAACTACACACAGTTTTTTAACATAAGATTTGTAACATACCTATTACAATAGGTGACTGTATTACCTGAAAGAAATAGCATATATAGTAAAAAATAATATATGCATTAGGAGAACCAAATCTCAACTTTTCCCTGTTTTTATCAGGGTAATGTAATAGCTATAAATGTATGTAGTTTTTAACCAAATAAAACAATAAGAATGCCAGGTTATTACTTACCAAGTTTCTCCTTAAAAAGCCCACACACAGCAGTCCAGTACTACTTTAAGGGTGTAAATGAGAAGCACTTACTTCTTCACATTAGTCAATGTGTCAGAAGCTTTTTATCTCAAGGATGTTAAATGGTAAGAACAGTATATTTCAACTTCAGAATTGTCATACATCAAAGATTTTGGAGGACTTCTTTTTTAAATTGACAGTTGTCATTTAATATACAGTATGATCCAAAGCATATTATTTCTGAATGTTACCAGGGAGATTTCATAGGCTTGTGTGACATTTCCAGGCTTTGATATAATTGGCTAACAGCTTTCTTAACCTAATATCTTTTAATAAATAGTGTACCTGGTGGCTTTGGGTATCACAGCTTCTGTTTTCTTTTTTCTTTGTTGTCCAAAAATGTTACAATAATAATAAAAAGTGACATTATTTTAAAAGATAAGAAGCACCAAAATTATTTTCTGTGTGACCTTTACAGGTACCAGAACAAGCAACTTCTATTAGCAAAATAGTTCAAGCTCTTTATTACAAAGGATTTTGGCATTATTCCATACAGAATTATATATATATATATATATATATATATATATATATATATATAAAATCTTGATCTTTTCAGCAGACGTTATTAAGCCATCTCTCTTTTATGCTGGGCTAACATTTTACCAGAAATAAAATTCTTATGTATTTTAAGATGGAGGAGGATGTTGACTGTGAGAGACAGACATATTTTATTTTTTACTCTCAGTGAATGAACTAATGTAGTTTTATGTCTTTGACTGCACTGTATTGAAGCAAATAAGGTAGGTTTACCTAAGAATTCAGGAGATTTTTGGTGACCTTCATCTACTGACTGTACATTTACACAAAGTTTACAACAGTCTGTTGTGTTATTAGAAGATCAGTTTGCCTTTATCTGAAAAAAGATGACAGGTAAAATATATTAGTAAAGCTAAACATATATTTTATTTTATTTTAGATAATTATGTATAACCCTCAGTAATCTGATTTTCCAGGTAAAGGCTTAAAACTCAGTTTTTAGTCACATTTTATCTCTTTGATTTTCATTTTTACAGGTAACCACAGAACTCAGAGGCAGATGTGCTTGTGAATTCAAAGACATATCTAGTGCGGATCCTTTAACTGCTGTTGGCATTGCTCTGGTTCTTCAGCCCAAGTAAGGATGATCTACGACTTGCTTTCTGCTCACATGACAAAGATATGACATTGTTGTCACTAATTCGTAAGAAAACTGTTTGAGTCAAATTACAATAGAGACAAAAGTTAGAACAAAGCCCTCTTTCTTGAAACAGTTTGCTGTTTTACTCTTTTGCTTAGTTGGTGGTACTGTAGATAGCCAAGAAAAGAGGATGAAATATATTATGGGTGCATAAAAGAAAAATACATTTAAAAAGTAAGATGATTTTAGGAAAATAATGAGAAACATTTCATTATGTACTGCATTAACACGGAAATACATAATTCTTCTTAAAATTCTTCATGTAAAATGAGCTGTGTTGTATGCCACAGCATTAAACCGCATGTGAATTAAATATCTTCCTGCTTTAAAGATGCCTGGCTTCAAACCTGAAAAATTATACTATATGCAAATGATCATAAAGAACTGACTTTACTGACCATTTCTTTGTGTTTGGGGGATATATTTCTGTATGGCATAATATTTCCACTTGCATTGGTTTCCTGGCATGAAAATGTTTATTGCGCTCATTAGCTAAGAGGATGTCGGCACTGGTCCAATGAACACAGATCTGCCTTCTGATTTCAGCCATTAAATTGCAATGGGATTCATAGGCTTAACATTGTGGGTGTGAGAATAATAAAATGGAACTCCATCTTTAGCCTAGTTACCATGGATGCAGTTAAAGGTCATAGTGGCAGCTGCTAACTAGTTGCCTTTTTAGCTGTATTTCCTCTCCTGCTATGTGTTTTCATATACCTTAGTTTCTATATATTTGCCACAGAGTAATTCCACTTACTTACTTGGCACATCGGTGCCTTCTTCAAGACAGTGGGTTTCTTCCTATGAATATGGTTGCTGTGGGCATCCTTTTACTTAATTATTGTGTTTTTACAGAAAGTGAATGTAAGATCTTTAGACAAAATACAAATGCAGTTCCCTCAGCATTCTGAATTACTTTCATGTTCTGCACACTGCTCCATAGTCCCAACAAAAAAAATGTGTATAGTAAATTCCCATCTCCATTTAAACTCATAATGGGTTCAGGCACTGATGCATTCACAATGTGGAACATCAGCTACTACTTCTTCATTCGGCCCAAAGTCCTAGGAGTTAATTCCCTGTACTGCATGAAGTGTCAGAGTAATTACCACTGATCAACCCCCTATTTCTCAGCATCCTGCCCAGCTTTGAGAGGCATCCTGTTTATTGATGCACCACCACATCATCACAGTGCTTTCATTCAGGCAAACTGCTTAATCGAAAGGGTTTGAACAATGTAGGATTTTCAAAGAGAAGAAGTAGAAAAAAATTAAAAGCAGCCAAGCAAAATAAAGGGAATGGTAACAAAACCTGAAAGCTCTAGAAAATATTCCTTATGTCAACACTTCATTGCAATAGATTTTTAAACTATTCATTTTCAAAAGAAGGTACTGTGAGCCTTTTCTTTGGTGACTCAATTACATGATCACTGATTTTTAAACCATTTTAGGAGTGAATAGCTAAAAAACCCACTTGAGTGAAGTTCATTGTTTTTTGTTCTGTTTATATACTGGCTGTAACTGTGTCAATCTTTATGGGCCAGAATATAAAGCAACTTTTTTAAGAAACAGTTTTTACTCCTCTGTTTTAAACATACATTTGTGTAACTTGTCATTTCATAAAAAATAAATTCAGTATTCTATGAGCAAAATATTTCAGTTCCACACAAGAGTAATTTCTGGTACTCTTTGGCAGGGTGCCACTTTATTCATTTTTATTTGAAACACAATCTGAAGCCTTTAATTTTAATATTGTTTGCGATTATAATGGTTATAAAGCATCCACTGTACTAATTCATCCTCATCCTCTCCTTATACTCCTGTGATTTTAGAGGGTGGCTCAAAAATGCTTTGAATTCATATTAATTTAAACAGCATCTAGCTTTGTGTGTGTGTATGAGGGAGAGAGCGAGATTTGGAGCAGCAATCTTAATCAGTATTTACTGCTCATCTTGGTACTATTCTTAGAGCTCTATTGGGTCCAGCCCATATCACTGTAAAGTACAAAGGTAAATTCTTAGTTAAATCTGTAGTGCTTGGTGAGATGCAATAGACTGCTACTCTGGAAAGGGAAACGAACAGGTTATGACAAATACAAATGTGAACAAATAAGGTCTGTTCGTTTGCTGAGATTTTTGAATGACATCATAGTCTGTGTGTTGTTTCCTCTTTAAAAATAATAAGTTTCATAAGCTGTACAACTGTATTATTGAAAATACCAGAATACTATCACTAAGATTATTACTGAGTCTTCAGTTTTCCTATTACTTCCGCCTTACTTTTAATCAGAGAATTTCTTCTTGTGCCTTGTTTACTGTTGATATTTTCTGGCTGATTGGATAGGAATGACATTTTGACAATTTACTGTAGCAGTAAGCACTGTACAAACAAAAGGTGCTGATGAAAACTGGGAACCCATTATTATGTAAATTATGGCTGACTAGCACAGATTCCATCTCCCAGTCACCATCATTGAGACCAGTTTTACTCAATGATAATAATTTTCATGATTGCAGACTTCAGAGAGATCAGAAATATGCTTTAGCTGTTGCATTTATCTACTGCTGGTACTTGACCCTTAATTAAATTCTGAAACTTTTTTATACAGTAAAGTAAAATACAGCTGACACTTCTATTCAAACAAAGAGCAGCAAGCATAAATCTACCAAATAAGATAAAGGTATTTCAGACTTACCTTGTTGTAATGATAGTAAACATGAAAACAACATAATCTTTTGAAAACAAGCTTAAAGTTTAAAATGCAAAAAAAGTATATTGTCTAGCAATTTACACACTACTCTTCAATGTTGTCTTTGCTAAATGCTAGACAAGCTGTACAAAAACGTCTTGTACTTCATATTAAATCTACATGCATGTAAGGATCTTTATTTTGAATGAGGTTTAATTTCATAGTTGTTGTATTTCTTCAAATATCGATTGGTTTTGATCTAAGTACAGCAATATTAGAAAAAAATAGGCTAGCTAATGTTTTTGGTAACTTCAAAAGTTATTACTTTATAAAACCTGGAACAATGTTGTTCTAGATAATTGTTCTTTGATGTGGACACAGCAGCAAAACGAGGACGGATACATTTATGGAATTAAGCAGCAGGCTGCAGCTTTTATTAAAATGTAACAGTGGAGGGGCACCACCCACCCAGCACACATGCGCTCCTATACCAGGCATTTAATTGCTTCCATTCCAGTGGACACAGGGATTCTTAACATATAATCCATAACTCAAGGTAGGTTAGGGTGACCAGATGTCCTGATTTTATAAAGACAGTCCTGACTTGGGGAGCTTTTTCTTATATAGGCTCTATTTCCCCACATTCTGATTTTTTACACTTGCTATTTGGTCACCTAGGGTAGGTTCCCCTTAGCCTACCCTCCAGAATTCAGCTTTCTCTGAGTCCTAGCCACCCCTCCATGAGGATGACAGAGGGTGCAGAAAGGGAAGGCCTACCACATGATCTGACTTTGGCCCACAAGGTCTCACCTTACCCCGTGAGCCCAAGGCCATCACCAAAATCCCAGGTCTTTTACCTCAGAGAACTGTTTATTTTATCATTTCAACCTCACTGGAAATCAGCCGCAAATTGTGACGAATAAAAAAGCTATACTCTAGTACCTCAGTTAGGCAGTACCATTGAGGCAGGTAGGTGGCATTTCTGGAAACAGAAAGTCCAAACATTAAAAAATTGCAGTGAGAGTACTCTATTGCTGATAGCAGATGCAAAAATAAATGAAGAATGTACACACATTTCAGTTCATTGGTTTAATGTATCCCTAATTTTAGAATATGTTCTATAAATAAGCATGGGGAAATGCAAAGGAGTAGAGCTTTGTTAATACATTTCCAATTTTTCAGATAAGTATTGCAACCTTTTTATGTTTGTTTTAAGCTTCTAATCAATTGCCTCTTCTTCTCCCACTCCCAATCCTCTGGCCAATTTTTTTCTGATGAGGCAGTGGTCGTTCCAACTAAGCAGTAACAATCAAACATAAAAAGGGTGGATGCATTAGGAAAACTGAGATTTAATATTTCTTTAGATATAACACTTTGCTAAACTGTCAGTTCATAGAGCCAATGAGCTAAGAAAAGTAATTACTTAAGTGGATTTCATGAAGAGTAGAAAGATGATTGTGCCACATTAAATAACAATTGTATCCTTAATGATGTGTTGGACTATAATACAAACATCCTTCTATGATTATATGCACTACAATATACCTTTCTAATTACTCCAGTGGCTTCCTGTTCCCCTGCTAAGATGATATGCTTTCAAAGACTATGTAAACATTATGTGAGGTGGGTTTTTTTTGTTTTGTTTTCTTTTGTTTTTTTAAATTACGAGTGCAGGTGTAATGGTTATTGACAAATTGGTTATAAATTTCTGACAATTGTATATAAATATAATTATTATTATATCTGCATTTTTAAAAAACACGTTTTACTTTAAAAAATAAATTACGAAATGCCATAGCATTACCTTCCTTGGGCTTCTTTTGTGGCTAAAGTCTAGTTATGCAAGAAACACAATAGAACTTCAGAGTATTAATGAGAAAGGTTTAGGACGACATGACTAACTTATTTTAAAAAGTTAAGATTTGGCAGATAATTTAGTAATATCTATCTATTTAATTGTTTCTTTTAAATACAGATGGAAACATTACACTCTGCTGTATTGCTTTCAGTAAATTAGTATACTTGTTATGGTTTCTATAATTAATTGTGTGGAATATCTGACCAATCATTAGACTGGATTTTCTAACACTCAGTCCCCTTATATAGCTTATGTTTGGGCCTGGTTAGAACTTATATACACAAACTGAAGCAAATGAGTCTACCTGCATTAAAACAAATCTACTCAATATGTATAAAGGTTGCAGAATCAGATCTAAATTCATTAAATGTCTGACTGGTGACTAGAGAGAGACTGCTAATTGGCAGCCACAACTTTATCTAATTCTTAAATGGAGACTTTCACATGGTAGGAAACTTTTTTCAAAAATAAAATTATGGAAAATCTAGTTGGCCAGTATTTTTCTATTCTCATTTCTGTTATAGAAGTGCTTCTTTAACACACAACTCTGCTTCTTCTGCTGCCTGGTAAAGTAGTGCAGTCATAATTTTATGCGTCTGGCATCACAATCTGTTATGTAAGCAACTGTATAGTCCCAAATCTAGTATTTTAGTCCCCTGCTTGCCTTTTTTTCTGCTTACAGAACTCCATTTAAGTCATTGGGAGTTGTGTGTAAAATTGATGTAGACATTGTTCCAATTTGTTTTCACTGTAGAATGAATATAGGATAGGCCATGCAGAAGGAAGTCCTGGTTTTGAAACCAACATATTTAACCATTTTGATATATGTTCAAAAAATGTGAAAAACATATTAAAAATGAAAGGGGTCTATATTTAGGTCTAACATATTTGGTAGTTCTCAGCAGCAAGAAATTCTCCTTGTGAAAGATTAAGACATCTAAACCAGTCAGTTTCACAGTTGACTGTTTGTGTTATCGAAGCTAGGAAGGAACCAGTTAAATAAAAATCCATCATTTCTAACATAATTATTATTTAATTTACCAAAATCCATACAGTAGCACACTCTCCTCAGACTGAGAATTCTTATTTGGTGTTACTATGGAGTTATTTGCTTGGAACAACAAGCAAGTACTATGGGCATCCTTATGAACTTCCCATTCTAACTATAACTTAATTAAGGCTTTGAATATCCTAATAATCCTATGGAAGTTAGGCAGCCAACTGCCACTGAATTTTAATGGCATTTGAGCATCCAATTTCCGTGTTCTAGGACTTCCCTAGAATAAGATCTAAGTACAATAAGATCTCCTGTAGATTGTAAAATTGATGTTTTTCCCTTAAAGAGTACCCTTGTGCATCTTACATTGTTCAGACTACCAAAATATTGCTATACTAGTAATTTGATTGCATTTTAATCATACACTTAATCAACTTTCCATTGTGTTTTTATTAATAAGAGCTATATTATTATTGAATCAACAAACTTATACTGTACAAGTGCCCATTACCACCTTAGTAAATTAAAAATATCTGTTAGCCAGCTTAGTGGTGTCTGCTAGCTTACTGATGTTGAAAACATTTGTGAAGTGGTTTATTAACAGCACTTGAAGAAGTAACAAGTAATAAGCTATGTAAAAAACAAAATCTCTTTTTCTTTACACTTAAAATAATTGTGAAATGTTCTCTATAGATTCAAAATAAGATAATACCCTCTGGCATGAAGTTTATGGCATAGTTTGTTAATGGGTGCTCAGAAACTTTAACAAAACATTTAACCAGATCCTCCAGGGAAATATATTGGCATAACTCTCTTAGGCCAATAGAAGATTTGGTCCTAAGTCTTCTGGTAAAGTTACCAAGTGGCCATTTGTGACTGTGTTGAGCTGCCTGTAGACAGTTGTTAGAAGACTAAGTTAAAGGTGTGGTTTGCCAAGATTCCAACTAAATGCAAAATTAACACAGGCTTGAAAAAAGAAATGGCCAGGAATAACTCATCCATGTTCTCCCATACTCCTATGATGTCTTGTTCCTAAGGGTGCTCAAGCTACTTAGTACATCTCAGGCTGAAGCCCACTGGGAGAAGTTAATTAAGGTAAGTCCACTGGATAAATCCCATCTACAAGCAACCTGAAGGAAATGGAGATGTATGGGGCCTTTCATTATTGTATGTGTTGAAATTAGAGGTTGCCTACCTTTCCACCAATGGTTACTAAACTGAAATAAATTGTACCTTGAAAATCCATATGAATTTCTGATGATTTATTGCTAATGGGATATTCCACCTTATTTTAAGGGTATAACATATGTTTGGAAATTCTGAACTATTGTTTAGGTGGGAAAATGGAAGCATGGGTAATTGGAAGAAAGTGGGAGATATGTGAGTATCATCTGCTGGAGACATTTCATGACTTGGATATTAGGACAGTATCCAAGTCAACAATAAGTCTGCCTTGATGAGTGAGAAGATGGCCAGTGCATTTCTTTTTGAATATGGGAACAGGTACTTCACCTTGATTTTATTGGCTCATGTATCTTATGGTGGTAAGATACCTGACTGTCATCAAGTCCATTCCCTATACAGGAACAGGAGTTCATCTAGCGGTTGTGTCTAATTTGCTCTTGAACACCTTTAATGAAGTTGACATGAAGCAATATCGGTGAGGTCTGCTGAAACTGATTTTTGCCTCCTTCATTTATTAAAGAACAAATCAGTCACCTTAGGTGATAGGGTTAGGAAGTTCCTAGAGGCAGGAACTAAGTCTTCCTCTGTGTTTCTATAGTACCTGGCACCACGTGTCCTCAGTGCTGATTGAGGCTTCTGTGGAGTGCCATAATATCAATAATTTAAAACAATTAATAATCAATCTCAGTATGATTTTTAAAACTAGTTGGTTCCTTTAATTATACACTAATTAAATTATTTAATTGATCTCTTTATGACTCAAGTCATGAGATTGGTTATCCTGATCATAGGCGCTCACTCTGTGGGTGTTCTGGGGCTGGAGCATCCACAGAAAAAAAAATAATTGGTGCTCAGCACCCACCAGAAGCCTCATGGATCAGCTCCTCCCACCCTTCCAGCCCTCCTGCCTGATGGCAGATCCCACCAATCAGCTACTCCATGTCCTTCCCCTCACCAGTGATCAGCTGTTCAGCATCATGCAAGAAGCGCGGGCTGGGGGTGGGGGAGAAGTGAATGCAGGAAGAGGCGGGGCAGCGGTGAGAAGAGGTGGGGGCTTGGGAGAAGGGGTGGAGTGGGGGCAGGGCCTGGGGAGACGTGTGGGTCAAACGATGGGAAGTCAGGAAGTTGGCACCTCTGCTTCTAATTAAGGGTATTGCTGGGCTCTTCAAATTATGGGTGAAGAGATTGGTTACCTCTCAGTACTTGGCACTTAGAACTCTGGCTGGGCTGCAGAAAGGGAAGTGTAAGTTTTACAGGACCTTAGTGTTAGTCACACCTCCTGTAGGGTAGGTAGACTTCTAAATGTCCACAATTTTGTTATGATTAAGGAACTCTGGCACCCTATCTTGTTATGGGACAGAGAAGCAGAGTGCCTTGATTCAAGTGAAACATGGTTTAAATGAATAATGATTTTTCTGTAACCGTTTCTATTTGAAGATCTCAGAATGCTTTGGACATGATCCATTAATCTGCACTCCTGTGATGTACTTAAAGCATATTATCCATGTTATAAGAGGGAAAATTGAGGCACGGACCATTAAAGTGATTTGACCAAGATTATATGATTGAACAGTTTCAGATGGGAGGAAAACTCAGACCATCCTTTCTCTGCTGAAGGTAGAAGATCATGATATTTGCTGTAATTTCAATTCACTAGATAGTAGTGACTAATATTTCACATTCTGGAGTGAAGTTCATCCCTCTGCATAATCCTGTGCATCAGGTCCTCAAAATACAGTTTAAGTACTGCATAGATCTTATGCTGGGTCTCTGCGGGGGGATGAATTTCACCCCAGTGAACACTAGAAAAGTGAATTTGACCTATCCCTAGCTACAAATGAGGAATTGTTTTTTGTTATAATGTTATAGCACTACCTTACACTGTTTTATGCTGTAAGTTATTTGTGAAAATTAGCAGAAAGCTGTGGCCTAGTGAACTCTTGATAAGCCCGAGTTTTGGAAAGCGTTGAGACAATTATAAAATATGACTGAAGTGAGATAAGCATCCCTTTTCATGCACGCATTAACTTAGCCTTCAGTGTCATGAATAGCCTTGTTTGACCCAAGAGGGTACTACTCCTGATGTATAATATTCCATGCTGACACCTCTGAAAGTGCTGCGGAGGTTCTGCATTCTGTATTACTGTATACCGGCCTAATAAACTGAAACTAAGAGCAGCACTGACAGGCCAACACCAGACTGAAGTTTTATTTATTTGGTCATTTCATTCAAAGGTAGACACTGTGTCTGTGGTTTATATCTTTAAAATCAAATAAACTATTTATAAATGGGGAAGAACTTTTAGACACATAGCTCCTATTCACTAACACTTTTATGGTTTCTTTACACTTGAGAAGTAAAAAAATTGTGAAAGTATATTTTGTACCCAAATCCCACAGATTTCTTTGTTTTACATTAAGATAAGGTATGATCTAGTTTAGCAACACAAACTCAGCTCTCTTTTCCCTAAAGTGTAGAGAGGACACTGCAGAGTGATTTTTTTTCAGATGTACATTTTTCTATGGAACCTAGCTGATGAAAACTTAAGAAAACACCATAAATTTGTATCTATTTAACTCTTTCATGTTATTAAATAAGAATACCTCATGTGAATTTATGGTCAGGTGAAAATGTAATTTAGCTAGTGATTTCTTTCTCATCCTGGTATTGTTTTGTTTACATCACTGTATAAATGTTTTATGTAAATTTGCTTGCCATTTCATACCCATTATACCTTAAAGAGAAAACAGTAGAAAAAAAATCCTCGAAACTGTTATTACTGTGAGGAAAGAAAATTGGAAGGTCTGCGGTCTCTCAGAGTGACTGTTACTGGCTACAGAGAGAAAGAAATCAGAACAGTTCTTCCATAGTGACATATTACTGCAAGCTCTGAGTGAAACTGGCAAAGCATGTGGGGAGACTGGTTTGTGTGTTGGGTCTCAAGTGTGACTTTGGTCCATTGGAAGTTTGTTTGATCACAACTGCACACCTTAAAAACTGCATTTTGTGTTGCAGATGTTGTAGGAAAAGTGGAAGGTCATTAGGATTTCAGTTGGCTTTACTGAAGTCCTAAAGCATAATCTTGCCACGCACTTTGCTCTAAGAGGGCTAGAAAACCAGTATCTTTCCTCGTAATGACTTCCAGTTTACAGCCTTCATTTGTTATATTTCCTCAATAGCTGTTGTGTTGAGATTAACTGCATAAATGGTCTGCAGCTGTCTGTTATGAATTAAGGGAGTTTAATCAAAGTATTTCTAATGTACAGCATAATGATAATACATGGGGGAAGTACTATTTAAGAGATAATGATGGCTTCAGAAGATCACTGTTGTAATGTTTAGTGCATATGCCTTCAGCATTGAATTTGTTGTTGTTCTGAATATGCTTAATGGATCAGTGAAAAGCTGCCTAATGTGGGATTGTTTGATGGGGCTGACAGAGCTGGAATTAGCCCATTGCTGTTTACTGCATACAGCCATTAAGATTAATTGCTGCCAGATAATTTTGACTGTTTTTATCTTTGGAAAAAGTGTCACTAATGGGTTTATAAATTGGTTCACTATTACTAATAGTAAGGCCAGTGTAACAGGATAGAATGTCAGCAGTTAATTCTAAAGATAAAGGTAAAAAGTATAAAGTACTATATGACTTTCTAGTTTTAAGGGATAATGTTATCTAATAACAGACAGACTGATATATGATGCTCATTAATGCTATTTCCCCGGCTTTGGGTTGAACCTAATAGATACTAATAAAGTCTTACTTGATGTACCATTAAAAAGCTCAATCTGTTTTCTGCATTAATGCACAGTGTTGTTTATCACATTTTCAGTGACTAAAACCTAGATCCTCAATCTGTTACATAACGGAATAATATCCGGCAAGTTATACCTATTTTTGTGTTTGTTTAGCTCCATAGCAGAGTTGACGGAGCAAGTACATTTCTGCATGCTCTAGATACAGTTCACACCACTCCATTTCCTGTCAACAGTTACAGTACTTTAGACCGATTTATATTTGAATACTTTATTTTACGTACATTGTCATTGACAAATTCACCAAAATACACCTTCTGAGAGATAAATAATTGGTTTGCAAATGTTAGGATATATAATGTGATGTGGGCAAAAGATTATCCAAGGAAAATGAATCCACATTAGAGGTTAATAGTCTGGTATACCACATATACATATGTGTGCGATGCCCCTAATTTGCTGTGTATTAAAACTATAATTCTTTGTGCACTGAGTCTCAAATATATTCCTTCTATCTAAGGGCACCGACAATGGAATGGGAAGAATGTGCACTAAATAGATAGAAACACAGACTGGGAATGTTTAATGAAGAGGGAAAAACTAATAACTCATGGGTAGTGAAGTTGTTCTCTTTTCAAGTACAGATAGTGTAAATTGTGAAGTGATTCTCTTCTCTAGTTGAAAGAGCATTTATATTTTTCATTAGCCGTTTTATATTGTGCTTAGAATATTTTATTTTATTTTTGAGGGAAAGAGGTGGTAAAACAGCTTTTGTCTTTAAAAGATAATCTCAGATTTAATACCAGAAGAGATTATTTTGGTTCATTTTTTCCGTTTTGAAATGCTCTGTTACAGCGTATTGGGGTGGGGATAAAAATCCTGTGATGATTATATTTATATTGCTGTATCTATAACTTAGCAAAATGTTAGTATATGTTCCTAAGTGTTGTCATTCTTCCAAATCCATTCAGTTCTGTTTTCACACTCCGCTATTCTGGTTTGGACTTCTTTGCATGCAACCGTTACCGTGTCCGCACTGGAGTGTTTTAGAAAAACTCCCACAGTTGCTACCGCTGGTTCAGCTGCATTTTTTCCCCTTTAAACTTCTAGGAGTGGGGCTCTTTGGTGGCCTTTTCTTTAGTTGTTGTTCCCTAAGTCTTTGTCTTCACAGCAGAAAAGGTGTCCTTCTACACTGAAATACTACTTTTAAGTCATCAAGGGCATGATTTAGTGAAGCTGAAGCACTTTGATGAATTGTGGCCTGAATTCATTCTTAGACCTCAATGGTCATCACCAGCCATTCATGGCACTATTTTCAGAGAAGACTGCAGTCTTCGCGGTGGCCCACAATATCCTGAATAAACCCTATGGAATTTTAAAAAATGTATTTAATTAAATTAGACCTTGAATTGAATAAGGGTTGAATTAGGCTTTTGAGTCCCATTGTATTAAAAATTCAGTTATGTATGTGTTATTGTGGTGTTGTGCATACCTTCTTTAGTAGGAAGGGGGCTCTAATTTATTTCCTCCATTATCAGCCCTTTGAAGCGTCTTCTCCTTTCCCCCTAGAAAAGTGTCAATATACTAATTCAAACTGGAGTGTTGAGGCATCAGCAGACAATAAGAGGATTTTTTTTTTTTGGATAAATAGCCTGGTTTAAGACTCTTCCATGGTCTTTTTCCTGATTCAGCAAAAGGTCAGGACCCCTGGTCCATAGAGGGTCCCAATCCTGAGGGTAAATTTGGAAGGACTGGATCTACTGAAGCCCCATAAGACTGGGTGCTTGCTCTGAGCTGAAGTCGTGATGAACTTGAGACTAGAAAGGAAATCCCATGGGAGGGTATTGAAAGATGTTCCTCCCAGAGCCCATGTTAAAGTTGGGATGGTCTCGCATTAGCCGATTAGCATGCAAGTAGGTTCTCTAATAGTTTTAAATATATTTTCTCTGTAGTGTTTTTACCTTAAGAATAAAATAGATTTGTACAGAAAGGACTTTGTGGCATCTGTAACTGTAGCAATTATACCTGTTAATCATCTCTGAAGAGAAAGCAATCAGGTGTGCTTGATCAGCCTCTCTCAGCTGGGAGTAACACAGTGAAGGCAGGGAACTGTGCATCCTTGCAATACCCTGGTCAGAAGAGAGAGAGAGAAGCGCACAGGTTTCCACCCAACAAAAGCAACAACTGTGGAGGTGGAAGCCTGAAAATGGTGTCCTAGCAGACCACTGAGGGGAAATACTGGTGCGGTTGTTCTGAGTTATGACATCAGCTTCTGCCTCCCAAGGCTAAGAGTTTGGTTTTGTCCAAATGTGCCAGCCAGTAAAGCCCTTGCTAAAGTACCAAAGTCAGTTTTGTTACACCACAACCAGTATTTATTTGAATTTTTTTTTTAAAGGGGAGGAAATAATATAATAAAATATAGTTGAAAAACAGACACATCTGTATGAATACTTGGAAAGCATCGCTAGTCTAGCATTATGTTTTGTTAGACTAAGCCACGTAATTTGTATTTTTTTCTAATTACAGATCCCATTTCAATGTCAGAGTGACACTTCTCATCCCAGAGAGAAAGTTTCTCTGTATCCTCTGCTGCTTATAAATAATCTATACAGAAAGATAATACATTTTGGATATCAGTTCCTGCTTACCCACGTGTTTCTCCCATTACATAACTAACTGACCATTAGACAAATTTGCCTGAAAGCAACCATTTCCTGAAACTTCCCATTTCCTTATCCCTGGAGTCTGGCACCTATTGACACATCACCCATATCCAATCACTCATTTCTGAAAAAGGCTTTGTCTACACACAGACCTAACAATGGTTCAACTTACATTGATTTTTAGACAGGATTAGTTTCACCAGTGCAAAAGGGCTTGTCTATTCAAAATGCCTGTGTAGTGCTTCAGTGTAGATACTACCTGTGCTGACAGGAGTGGTTCTCCCATTGCGGTAGGTACTTCATCTCCCTGAGAGGCATTTGCTAGGTTGATGGAAGAATTCTCCTGTAAACCTAACTCCCTCTACAGGGTACTTAGGTCACTTTAACTATGCCACTCAACTTAGGTAAATCAACCTAATTTTCTAGTTTAGACCAGGCATCACTTTGGTTAAAAAGTGGCTTTTTTGGTTTACGTTAAACTCAGATTAAGTTAAACCAATATTTACCAGGTTTATTTTGATTTACAAGACTCCACACAACCTTTTAAATCACACCTTTAGTTAAATAGTGCAGTTTTGCTTATGGACACACCCAAAGTTCTCTTCCCAAAGTGTAACCTTCCTGTCCACAAGCCTTTCGTACATGTCTATTTGCCACTCCTTTGTATTGTCAATGAGTCTAACTAACATCTTGAGGCAAGACTTGATTAGGATATTAACCAAGCAGTTTCTGTCAGGAATTTAAGATGATAGTTGAAGGCTTATCTACAAGTGAAAAGTTGCATCCGACGAAGTGGGTATTAGCCCACGAAAGCTCATGCTCTGAAAAAATTTCAGTTAGTCTCTAAGGTGCCACAGGACTCTTTGTCACTTCTACAAGTGAAAGTTACTCCAGAATAAGGTAGAATGCAAATTTAAAGAGAAAGAGCTATTCTGGAATAAGCACTTTTTCTGGTTTAGTTAGTTTCCACACATGGAGTTATTCAGGAATCATTATTCTACAATAACTTTGTGTTTAGACCAGTCTTTTAAATGACAACAGTAATATAAACTTAATTGGATAAATCAGCGGTTCTCAAACTTTTTAAAATTTTTCACAGACCTTCCCGCAAGACCACTGCTGAGTCCCAGGCCACCCCACTCCACCACTTCCCTCAAGGCCTCACCCATCCCACCTCTTCCTGCCCTATCTTCATCCCTGCCCCTCCTATTCCCTGCCTCTTTCTGCCTGTCTCCTGAGTGCGCCCCACCATTGCTCTTCTCCCTCCATCAGAGTGGCTCCTGCACACCGATGAACAGCTGATCTCCAACATGCAGGAGGCACTAGGAGAGAGGGGGAGGAGTTGAGCAGGGCTGGCCTTACCATGAGGCAAACTGAGGCAGCTGCCTCAGGTGCCAGGCTATGGGGATGAGGGGCGCCACTAGGACCCAGAGTGTAGAAAATTGTGTCTGCGGCTGGTGTATGTGTATTCTCTCGGCTCAGATGCACAGAGACGGTGGAGTGCTGTGCTGGAGAACACAAGAGACCTTTCAAAGTTTTGGCCCAAGTGAGGGGGCATGTGGGTGCCATTTGAACTCCCTGCCTCAGATGCCAAAATGTTGTGGGCTGACCCTGGCTGAGAGATGGGGGGGAGGAGTTGATCAGTGCAACCCATGGATCCCAGTTTGAGAAACTCTAAGATAAATGTATGAGGTAGAGTTTGCAAAACCTGGATAACTTACACAGATTGTCACACAGCAGGATCCATTCTCCTTAGCAGGATCCATTCAGTCTCTCTCATCTTCCAGGTGTATCTGTCTCCAGTTGTGCTGCCCCACACAATGGCATTCTTCATAATCTACTCTTTATTACAAAGCTCCACTGATTATGGGTTTGCAAAAACAGTTTAATAAATCAACTTTTTTTCCAAAATATGCGTAGATTTTGGACTGCTTTTAATAAAAATAGCACAAAGTAAAGACACCTGAATGTTTCTTAACGTATTAGTTATATACCTTTGGGATTAAAAAAAAAAATAAAATCTGCATGTAGGGCTCCCTCACACTCCCAATTGGAGGGAGACCCCTCGAGCTGGTCCAAACCAGCCGGGCTCAGGCTCTGTCAGGTGACCGGTGCGTAGCACAGTCTCTGGATGCTCAGGTAGCCAGCAGCACACAGTCTCTAGGGGGCTGGCTCTAGCCTGGGCCTCAGGGCATAGGCGGCCAGCAGACAAAAGCAAGTAAATAGTCGGAGCAGTGGGGAGAGCTGGCTACAGCCTGGGCGTGGCACAGGCAGCCAGCAGGCAAATGAACAGTCTTTCAGGACTGGCTATAGCCTGGGCTCCAGGGCACAGGCAGCCAGCAAATAACCAGTATTTAAGGGCTGGAGCCTGGGCTTCAAGGCACAGGTAACCAGCAAGACAAACAGTCTTTAGGAGGCTGGCTTGAGCCTGGGCTTCAGGCTCAGGCAGCCAGCAAGGCAAACAGTCTCAGAGGGCTGGGGCCTGGGCTTCAGGCTCAGGCAGCCAGCAACCAAACAAACAGTCTTTAAGGAGGCTGGCTTTCGCCTGGGCTTCAAGGCACAGGCAGCCAGCAAGGCAAACAGTCTATGGAGGGCTGGCTCTAGCCTGGGCACAGCACAGGCAGCCAGCAAACAACAAACAGTCTTTACAGGGCTGGGGCCTGGGCTTCAGGCTCAGGCAACCAGCAAACAAACAGTCTGGGAGGGCTGGCTATAGCCTGGGCTTCAAGCTCAGGCAGCCAGCAAACAAACAGTCTTTCAGGTTCTCCTGTTCAGAGCAGGGGCAGCTGATTCAAGGTATGGGTACCTCTGCCATCCAGCCAGCTTTTGGTTCCTCCGGGTATAGGGGAGCAGGTACTCCAGGCCAGTCATCCTCAGCATCAGGGCTTGGGTCACCTCCAGGCAGCAGCAAGTCCCATGGAGCATTCTGCTTCTCCCCCTTCTGGGCTGCAGGGCTGGCCTTTTATAGTCCCGCCCCTATACTTCCCGTGAGGGGGGCGGGGCAGCCTCGGCTCCACCCTCCAGGGGGTATCCCCGGCTCCCTCGCACTCCCAATTGGAGGGAGACCACTTGGGCTCACTACACTGCAAAATACAGGCCTGATTCTTCACTTAGCAGTGTAAAGTGGGATGAACTTCACTGAAGCCAACAGAGTAACTCCCGTGTAAAATCAGCTGCCAGTTGAGAAACCAAGAAGAATCTATATTTCACACTGTTTCTCCAGCAGTGCAGTGTAAATCCAGGCTGATCAGTTTTAAGTGGTGAAACCACAGCAGAATATAATGAGAGAGATGCTAACATGGATTGCTCACGTAACTTTAAGAATGAATATAATTTATCAGGGTTAAAAAAGCAGTTCATACGCAGCCTACAGCACTGAGGGCTCTGGATACTAAACTATTTATATTTGTTCTACTCAGCCACAAAGTAAATTGCTCCAACTGGTGTTTTAGGGCTATGACAAAAGAAAGACTTTAACAACTATCCTGAAAATGTATGCACAGAATTATTTCTTCTGGGAAGGATTTAGATTTGCAGCATCCCCTTGACATCTGCTTGTTTTTCCAGCATCTGAGTCTCAGTCTAACTGAGCTTTAGGAAACAG
>ML677364.1:23812049-24073954 GCA_007922305.1 Dermatemys mawii
GTATCAGTGTCAATAATTCTTTATCTTATTCATGAAATAATATTGTATTTTTTACATAACGATTGACAGTGGTCTCTTTTACAAAGAAAGTGTAAATTTAATGGAGTCTAAAACTTTCTCTCACTACAGTCAAATTTGTAAAATTAAGTAGTTAAAATTTCAAATTGACCTAATTAAGGATATCAGGGAGCAAATACAGATAGTTAATGCAGGAAATTAAATGGGATGGATTTTTTTCTTTTTTAATTCAGGGCGTAAAAATATTATCCTGCAATTAAACTATTTAATATGGAAGACTCTGCTTCAGACAGTTTCAGGCCAATTCTTCCCAGACTGCAGCTATTACATGGAAAAATTACATAACTTGCTTTTTTCTGCAAATCACTGAAGCCCTGCTGGTGCTCCATTATTAACATCAGACCTGTCAGCGCTGCAAGTAGGCAGCAGAAAAATGTGACGCATTCCTACTGGCAACAACAAAACCACGCTTACAGTCAGAAAAATCTTCTTCCAATCCTCCCTGCACCAAAAAGTGAACTACTTAAAGTACAGCAGATGGAGGATTTACCTTATTCTGCTAGAGAGAAGAATGCTAATAATGATTCCTGTAGTTGTTGTGTACTGAAGAGTGCTTGTTGTTTATGTTAACCAAGGACAATGGACCCAATTCACCACAAGTTTATATGGAGGTGAATCAGGAATAAACCAACTGAAGTTACACCTATGTAAAATTGGTGCAAATTCCATGGTTAGAATCTGGTCTGAAGCTTCCAAACCAGTATCTAACCAGCTTCTAGAAGCTGTTCTTTTTCAATTACAACTGCTAAACAGCTCTTCTGCAGAAATCTGTTTCTACATATTCAGTATAGGAATTTTGCAATTGCAGTTACTATACATGGAGCCTCTTTTTTTCTATCCCAGCATAGTTTTCTTTCCTTCATCTGAGAGGTTCTGGAACAGAAAATAATTGGTCTCTTGGTACCACCATGCATTTTGTGTAAAATGATGGCCTGTTCATTAATATATGAAGATAATTACAATTAATCTATCCCTATACATTGATGAATAATTCTAATTTGCACTAACTTCCTGATTCATTCATATGCCATATTACATCTTTCTGTCCAAATCCAAGGATTAGCCTTTTTTAATAACTGCGTCATCAAGAGGAGGGCAAAAACCAGCTTTCTGTAGAAACCATCTATGTCATTCTATGCATCCACCATAGAGAGTTTTTTCTTCATTGGTGGCACAGGGCTTGATTCTCTTACCACTTTATACTAGTTTTATAATGATGCACTTCCTTAGAATTCAGTGGTCCAAATCCTGCCCATTGCTCTTATTATTGCCATGGTTATAGCTGTCCCAGCAGAAGGACATCTTTTCAATATGATGATTTTTTTGACTGCTGAAATGACCCCTTGAAACCAAAAGCAGCTGGACATAAGTTACAATAGCTCTGAGGCTGCTCTAACAAATATTAAAGACCAGCCAACTTGCTGGCTGGACTCAGGACCCAGGAATACAAAGGAGTTGTCAAGCCATCTTTGCCACCATCTTTTTCTGACCTGCACCAGCTGCTGCTCTGATACAGGAAAGGGTTAAGGCAATGAGTTACTTCTGATTTAAACCAATGTAGAGAGAATGTGGAGAACTGAAGCCTTTCTGCTTAGGATCAAGAAACTGGTTTGGAGACCTGTATGAATGTGTAGCAGAGCATTTTCTTGCTACAGATGTCCACGCCTGCTACAACTTTTAAATCTGAAAGTCTCTAGTATTCTTGGCATAAAATACACTGTTGTTGTGATATTCCAGTCTCTGCAACCTGCTAACCCAGCAAGTTCTGTAACTTCTATATGCACTATATTTTATTTATCCATAGCTCAAAATAAATGCTAGGCTTTTTATTTCCTTTCCATTTCTGCCTTGCTTTGAGAAGAGTCTAGTACTCCATTTCTAAAATGTCATAGATCAAATGGATGAAGCTAGAGTATTAATGAAGAGAGATACCATATCTACAAGTTAGAACCAATTAGTATTAAATGTGATTTGACACACTAAGAAGAGCATTACTATTCCATTTTAAACCTTTCCATAAGAAAAAGTTCAAATTATTCCAATTAGTATGCCGGTATCCATGAAAATTACATTTTGTTTTTTATTTGGTACCCAACCACTGAACAATAGAACTAACAACACAAATCTGTATTTTAAAGTTATTTGAATGGTTTCTCTTTGTAGATAGAAGGGATTATAAACTTCCATCCACTTGCAAATCTTTCAATCTAAATTATCCAATGGTTTTCTAAAATTACATGCTGACTTTCAAAATTC
The DNA here is from genome assembly GCA_007922305.1 of Dermatemys mawii. Taxonomy (NCBI): domain Eukaryota; kingdom Metazoa; phylum Chordata; order Testudines; family Dermatemydidae; genus Dermatemys; species Dermatemys mawii. Next base: position 23,814,384 of record ML677364.1, read on the forward strand.
AGAACTGTTGGAGAAATTGATAAAGTACAATTCTAAGTTTGTCATAAATTACCCAAACATCTGAAAAACTGACTGGAAGAACAAGTTAGAACAATTTTTTTTTCTCCATCTGAGTTTGTACAGATCAAGACAGCAGAAGTGTGAGTGAAAGCCTGGCAAAAAAGAACAATGGGATGCCATAATGTTCCATACTTTAAACAGTGGTGATTTATATATTAGAGATATGGAAAAAGGCTTAATAGTGAAGTAACCAAACTTACAGATAACACAACTATTTCAATTGGTCAGTGAATTGAAGGTTAGGAAGAATTTTAGAGGGACTTTTAAAGCCAGGTGAATGGGCTACATGATGGCAGATGACATCATAGTTAGCAAATACAAGTTAATGCACACTGTAGGAGGAATAATTTGAGCTACTTATAAGTATTGCTTTGTTCTACATTAACTGTAACAACTCAGAAAAAAGACCTGGGATTGTGGACCGTTCAATGAAAATATCTGTTGAATGTGCATCGGCATTCAAAAAGGCAAATAATGTTTTTAAAGGCTAAGATAGAAAATAATATTGAAAGTATTATACAACCATTATGTAAATCAATAGTACAATCTCATCTGGAATATTTTGTTTGGTTCTGGTTAAGTTATCTTAAAGTTATAGCAGGAATAGAGGGGATTCGAAGATGTGAAAATCCTGCAATATTAGAATGATGAAAATACATATAACCATTATATTAGATAGGATAAATCTTTTAAAAGACAAAATATAAGCCTTCAGGACAAACTTAACCTATGGAAAGATTATTCCCTATTTCCTCATTGTCTGGCTTCTTTCGCCATTCTATGATGCATCTGGTCACTAAATACTGTCAACGATAGGATAGTGAGATACATGGGCCATTGCTCTGATCCACTATGGCCCATGTAAGCTGTATGTCTATGTTAAAATAATGTATCACTTTATTTAATATTTTATAGCTTTACCTTTCTATGCAGAACTGGATACAACTTTTGGATTTTTTCTTTCTAAGCTTATTGGAACTGTTGTCTGTTCAGTTGATTGTGTATTAAGTATATTGACTTAAGAATTCCCAGTTAACACTCTGAGGTTTGGTAGGCTCTCATCCCAAAATCAGGCCCAGTTTTGTTAGAATTACTGTTCAGTTGGGAACTCTAGGAAAACCTGTATTTGTGATAGTTTTATTAACACAATTAACTAAGTTACAAACACTGCATCCCAGAAAGGCACGAGCAGCTGAACATCCATATACGCAGATCAAGCCTTGCAGACCAACCTGAAGTGTTATCATTATCTTCCTCATCATCATTGTCACCATCACTAGTGGCCATCATTCTGGTATATCCCAAGAGTTGCATCTCCCAAGGCACACAAGTCAGGATACAACTTTTCTAATGAGTTACACTGGTGCCACTATGCCTAATGCATATTCAGTAGGGTTTTCAGCCCCTTTCCTTGTCTGTATTTCCTGACCCAACTAATGTTGTCGTACCCTTCTCCCATAGGTAACTGAGCCTTTTACCTCTATTTTATTAACATATATTTCAATTATTGGCTGGTATTCTAGTGATTAGATATCTGTTGATGTTCCTAACTTAAAAATATCTGAAGTGGGTATCACTGGTATCTTGTGGTTACCTTCAACAGTTTAGTTACTACCACATTCTATCTTGTGATACCTTATGATCAAGAGTTACTCTTAGTTAGCTGCTCATGCTAAGGCTTTTGGGGCCTTGATTACTTTAGCTAAACTATCATCTTACAGACCTTAAGGCTTGTAGACTCATTGCATTACTGCCTTAACTTATGCCTATGCCTTACCTAGCAATACCTATAAACTATACTCTACAAACATATTTACAAAAGTATTGAGGTGCCTAAAGATACAGATAGGTACCAGATTAAGCACTTCTTTAAACCTGTCTAGGTGCCTATCTGCATCTGTCGGCATCTGAGTACTTTTGTAAATGCTAGGCCACAGAGACTAAATACTATGTCAAGGTGGCACCCATTTATGAATATCTCCTCCAGCCCACAAGGGAATAGTAACATCTGTAGATATACCTGCTAAAAAATAGGTATTTTTGCTGAACTATAAGGAATGGGCTAAATAGAATGATTTTTCTACCACCCTACAATACATTCATTTCTATATTGCTGATAGAGAACTAATAAAAGTGTATAACAGAGATCAGAAAATGTTCATTAGTCAGAAAATGCTTCTAGTCAGAGCATAGCAACTAGGGACAGGAGTGAAAAAATGACCTTTGAAAATTGGTAACGCTCTCCAAAATAGTTGGTTGACTTGTCTGTATTTTCCTTGGGGGAGAGGGGCAGAATGGAAACAATGTATTAAAAAAAAACCCATTTTCAGTACATAGTACTAAGTACACAAGCATTTAGTTTGTGTTAGTTTATAACCCTTTCTTACAATGTGTCAATCCTGTTTCTATAAGAAAAAAAATGTTTCAGGGTGAATTTGTTACTGTGCTTCAGGATCTTAGATTTCCAGGTTTAGATGCTAAAATCTGATAACTGTGTGTTTTGGATTGAATGCTCTATTGAGAAACAGGAGATATTTGAGTATTAGCCATGTTCAGTCCTGGACCTATGGAGGAGTGTGTGAGTACAGCCTCTGCATCCCACCAGTGATCCCAGTGTTGCATGTGTGTGAGGGACACCAGGCTGAATCAGAGAAACACATACAAGGTTGGCAACTCCTTTCTTGAGTGCCTTGTTAATATCAAAAAACAGTATTTAAAATGTAACTGGTTTAGTCTCTCTCAGAGTGCTGGACTGCTGTTGCTGCTCCTACCATCTTTTCTGCATTTACATTTTTCTCCCTAAAGTAAAAGTTCCCAACTTCCTTTGAGTCTTTGTAGTTACTCATTCATGCTAGTCCCAAAAGGCCACTGAATGGGTCGTCTAAATCCTGCTCAAATATGCCCATAGCAGGTTTTGCTCTTAGATTCTGAGGATCATTGTGTGTGTGCCTTTGCTTACAATAAAATAATTTATAGATACAAAAGTTACCTTTATGTTCTTATGCATTTTATTCCTGAACACAAACAGAACTGTTAAAGGCTATCCAGATAATAAGCTCACTCACTTACCAGCCCCCCATTATTTACTATGTAGACCTGCCATGAGTGCAGGAGGGCTAGACTAGATGCTCTCTCGAGGTCCCTTCCAGTACAGGGGTACTGGAACAATTTGTAGAGTGGGGGGTGCTGAGAGCCATTGAACCAAACTGTAAACCTTGTATTTGATGGAAACCATTTCAAGCCAGGGGGTGCAGTAGCACCCACAGCCCCTCTAGTTCTAGCCCCTACTTCCAGCCCCTTACTTCTAGGATTATGATTTATTTTCCACATCCTTTTTTGCAGCTCACTGTCCATCCGTGGAACCAGTCATGAAGACTGTGAAGTGCATAGCCTGGGGCCCTCCTGGTTTGGGGTAACTATAAATCTTGCATTTGTTTAAAACAGGGTCTAGCCCTTTTCCTAGTGCATATAAATTAAATTGTCCTACATTACCCTGTTACTCAATGACCGTGTGAAAAATATACCTCTTTATGGCTTGGCAGGATTTAACACAACTTTTTCCTCTGACTTGTGAATTAAGAAAAACAAGAGAGTTCTATCTTTAAAAAGTGTAACTTTCCCCTCCCCTTTAGAAGGTGTAACTTTTTTTTTTCTTTAGCAATTGTACTTTGTAACATTGCAGCCTTAGGAGGTAATTTACAAAATTAGCTGATATTTTTTTGGACCATTTGAAAGAACATTTCTGTTGAAAGCATATAAAATATCTTAAAGTAATCTCTAAAGGCTTCACCTCTGCTTGAGATTTTAATTTACTCAGAGCTAATAAATTATCCCCTTTCAAAAGCTATAAAAAAATTCAGTTAAATCCTTTTAAAAATTTAATGTGTTCAATTGACTCTTAAGCAATTTAGATACACACACTTGCAGATTGGGGTGGTCAGCGCACCAAGGTTAAGGTCGAAAAGGGGTCAGATTAACACTAACCCCACTTCTCCTTGCGATTGCCCAGGGTGGTATTAATGAATGTGATTTCCCACTGCATATATAGTTCTGATTGTTGGATAATTATTTTTCCACAACAGCATTTAACAAATACCACTGTTCAAAGTCCAGGCCCATTTTCTGTACAGCTGGTGGAAGCAGCAGTGGAGATGGAGAGGGGGAGGGGAGATTATATGGCCGTAATCAGGAAAGTGAAGAGCAGATCTGGGTCACTTTGGTAGTCAGTTAGCTGAAATACAAAGGCTCACTTCAGCTCAGGCAGGGCTCCATGTTACAGTTGCACAACATATCAGAAATATTTTTTCAGGCTATCAATTATTATATTTGAACATTGCATCCGAGCTCAAGGGAGCCCTTAGCAAGCTGTAGCAAAAATCAATCCAGTTTTACAACTTTTACCTTGGCAGTGTTCCAACTCTTTATCTACCTCACCCAGTAATTTAAAGATATCATATCTCTTTCTGTGATATAGATATACAGATATATTCAAATGTGTGACATGCCTGATATTAATAATACAGTTTGTACCATGTAGTGTTGGTAGGGTTAGTTGAGCAGGGTGTTGTTTGTTTTTGTTTTTTAAGAATGTCTTTTTTATTATTACTATCCCATTGGTTGCTATTTTTACTGCCTTTAATATGGCATAGATTTCATTCTAACAGGACCTAGATACTTCATATGGCAGCAACAAACAGGATTTTTTTTTGTTTGTTTTTTGTTTTTTTTACTAAAGTGGCTGAATATGTAAGCCCAGTCTCATTCACCTTGTTTCATAAATGGTTGCAATTATAAATAGCAACATCTCAGAAACACCCCACCAATGTATGCTGAGGAATCAGCATGAGGTTGCAAGTTCAGGCGCTACCCTGGGAGGTACAGACTCAGACGTGAAGTAGCTACACATGCACATGTATGTAGAGTATGTAATCCATAGATAATATGCCCAACTTCATTGGAAAGGATTATGAATCAAAAGCAACATGACAGTGTTTTAATAGCAAGCTGTATTGCTCTCTGGAAAGGTGACTATATCCCAGATGGCGAGAAATTTTGGATTGCAAACACTGGTCTTGGATATTACTACATTGGTGTAGACTGCAAAAATAGATGGCAGATGCTGGGCTTCAGCAGAGCTATGAAGGAATCAGCATAAAAAGTGAAAATCTATCTTAGAACTGCACTCTGAAGGAGGTTTTATGTTTATTTTAGAAGCATCCACACTCTCTATTCCTTTACTCAACATGCACGTAGAAGCTCACAGAGATGAGTCACTAATGAGATAGGACCAGTTTTCATGTTTTTTATTCTCCACTTGCAGTTCAAAATTTATTTTATCCTGATTTGGTTAATCTTATTTTATTTAATTCCCTCACTGAATTTAGCCTGAGGGCTGATAGGCCTTTCTCTTCATTTATGTCTCGCAAGCTTGTATGGAGTCAATGTTAAAAAGACCATAGCAGTTAAAAGACAATTCCTTGGGTTCTTCCAGCATAAGCCAATCTGCGGCCCCCAGCAGCAGAAAGTCCACCTGGGAGGATGGGAGACCACAGTGTCACAATATGCCTGCATCCCTCCCTCCTTTGTCAGGGGGAGGACTGTGAGCTCACTGGTGCTCCTCAAGATGGGTAGGGAAATTTTGAATGAAGGGGCATCAGGGCAACTGGAAAAAGCATGAAATGGGTATGTTCCCTGGGCAGCCTTTGCAGGTAAGGGTCCTATCTCCTATCCCTCCCCCACAGCCAGAGTTTAAAATAACAGTACCCTCACCTGTCCTTACCCCAAGGTAAATTCCACCACTGGCAGAGCTGCCCCCATGGGTGAAAGGGGAATCCAGTTCACATCTCCTGCATGTGAGTGAATGAAACCCAATAATTTGGGATAACCCTTTACATTAGCCACAAAACAAACAAACAAAATTCTGACATGTTCATACTGTAATCTGTAGTTTAACAAATCATTTAATTATATATTCATTTGAGGGATTGGTATATTAAGTATATAGTGAGTTTTTCCCTCTTCCCAAGTGATGTAAAGTCAGCATCCAGCCACCTTTGACAGTGGTTTTTTTTTTTTAAGCTCTTACAGACTAGGCAGGGAATAGCCTAGTGAGTACTTGGATGGGATGCTTGCACAGGAAAAAAATCAGGGTATTCTTGAAGGGGGAGTTGGTTATTCAGTTGTTGGCAGATATCCCTCTAAATCTCCACTGAACCAAGGCCAGGTATTATGCTAGATGTCTACTAGTGTACTGCTAGGCATTTCATCTTTCAAATCTGACATAAAGTAAAGGTTCTAACTACTTACATTTGTTAAGGAGCCCCTGATAATTGACCAATGAATAGAGAAATGACTTGACCAAATTTTGTTATATGTACCAGGCAGCAAAGAAGGAGCCCAAATGTACGGTCTTTTCTTTGGTAAAACTGCCAGTGAAGTCAATGGAAGTTTTAACCTGAGTAAGGAACAGTGGGACTGCAGAATTAAGCCCATTACTGTTTACCTGAGAAACTAAACTTTGTAGAAATAGCTATGTGGAAACTTAAATTTTGCAATATATGATGAAAAAACAGGAAATTCAAGTGAAAGGCTCAGAAGTCTGATTTCATTTTCTAGAGTTAAGGATGAAGTAGTAGCCATAACTTTCACATTCCAAGCTTATCTTGATTTTTGTCATTTGAGAATCAAATAGTAAATATTTATTAACAAAGTAACTCTCCAACCCTCCTGCCTTCTCTTTGTAATTTGGGCATATGATTCTATGAATTTATTTTAACAAGGGGGACTACGTTCCTCCTAGAGCTCCATCAATTCTGGTGCCATTGCATTAGTTATTTAAATGTATTTTTTGTATTAATTTTTCATATTGTAATGAATTCTGTTTCCAGCAAATACACATGTATCCAGTTTTTCAACAGTAAATACATAGATATTAAAGATATTTTTATCTGAAAGCCTTCTTATCTTTTTGCTTCTTGTAACATTGGCCATCATCCCTTGTTCTTGCCCACTTGATTTTCCTTTCAGACCCATTTCATCCTCCTCTCATCATCCTCCACTGTACTCTGACGGTGTTCACTGCCAGGGAATTATTCTGCCTTTATAGCATCCTGTGGATGGCAAACAGAGAATTCCTCTAGATCTTTTTGTGCACTGAAAATTCCTCTTCAGCGATCTCATAGTCTGGTGGAAACTGTTGCTATTTTTGAATTGAACCACCTAGAAAAAGAAATAGGAGTTGAGTTAAAGTTGAAAGGCACATACTCTTGAAAAATATATTCTACTGGATGTGTGATGCCTTCTAAGCAGGGAGAAGATGGAGAAAATGCCCTACCAGAATCTTTCCATTCTCTAAACCAATAAAAATGAAAGACACAATAAATAAATGCATAGGGAAGTATCCCTTAGAAGCTCACAGTGGTCTTGCCTTTATGTGGTACAGACTTATCATAGTCAGTGCATGAGAAATATATTCATTCGCCAGCTAAATGTTGCCTAGTGCTGAGACGATACTATGTGTGAGATGGGAAGTGCTGTCGCCAAGAGGCAGACTTTCAGTCTGAAAAGTGGGAACTTGTCTCCCTCGTACATAATGTTATCAGGGCCATTGTATTTTTATATCTAAGTTATGAAAATATTTCTGCATTTGTTCATTGTGATGACAGGCCACCATAGCAAAAGAAATAATGACAAGGGTATTTGTCATCTGTAAAGAAGCTCAGAGTGGAAATTTATTTATTTAACTTCTGGTTTTGTGAAAAAGTGTCATATCTTGTGTGTGTGGTTCAATACACAGCAGTATATGCATGCCTACAGGCTGTATATATGATTAGATAGATTGATTAGATAAAACCTAGGTACGAAACAGTGTCAGATATCACATGTATAAAATACACATACATACTTGTGCATGTGTGTATTTATGATTATCCAAACCAAACTCTAGTAATGAATCTATTATATTAAATATCCCTCCTACCCTGCCAGTATGAGAGGAGTGAGTGTTGACCAGACTGGCAGGGTTCCTGGCCAGCCTGCAAGGGTGAGGGTTGTTTGCTCTTTCTGATGCTGCCATTCTCTTCATTCTCTTGGGAGGCAGCATCTACTGTGATGGGGAGAGGCAAGGTACCCGGGTTGGAGTTCTCCTCTGTGCATGATTCGCTGCTTCAGCTGCTTCAGCCAGCTCCCTCTGCACTGAGCATACTCATAGGCACCTAAGCAGCACCCACTGACCTTCCCGGTGGTGGGAGAGAGAATTGAGTCTCCTGGTATGCTGTAGACCTATCCAAAAGACCTGTCACAGGTGTCAGGAAGGAATTTTCCTTTATGGTAACTAGATAATGCAATGAGGGTTTTCAACTTCTTTATAACACCTGGGAGGCCTCCTTGGTAAGGAGAGGGTTAGTATTGTTTAAATTTTTGGCTGCATACCATGTGAGGCAGGATGCTTATTAGATGGCCAGCTTCTGGGTAAACCTAAGCACTGGCTTCTGTCCAAAGTTTGGCATTGCCACTCCCTTTCTTTCCTCATTTCCTCTCACCGGGAGATGGGGGGGTTGGGATCTCAGTAGCTATCTGGTGACTTGGGGAGGTGAGGCAGAAAATGCATGACTCCATAAGCCTGATCCTCACCTGGTGTAAACTCTGAGAGTACATGTTTTGACGGGGGTGAGGAAAGAAACTTTAAATGAATTATTTCATTTTGGGTTTGTTCAACCTGAAGTGGAATATTTTGTTTTTTGAACTGACCTGAACCATTTCATTTTGAATCAGTTCAGCAAAACATTCATCTTTATTTCCCTTTAGCATGTGGCCTTATGGGAGCTGTTGTTCCAGATCCCATATTTTCCCATGGGCTGGGCTGCTTACATGACTACATCTCTCAAAAGGCAATGTGCTTATATGAATGATGTGTTTAGGGCTTCATGGAAGTCACATGACTCTGGGTGGATTATTGGACGTGTAATTCAGCAAGGGAGCCTGGCCCATAAGAGATAATGGGGAAAAGAAGTTCCTGAATTACAAATCCCTTAAGGCAATGCAAAAATGTGGCATTACATTGAAATGACTCAAAACAAAGCTTTTTCTGGTCATTTCATTAAACCATAATGAAGCGTTTTGATTTTGAGAATGTCAGAATATTTCATTTCAATTAAAATTTCCAGATGATATTTTTTGACATTTCTGGATTGAAATTGTTCACAATTTCCATTCATAAGAACATAAGAATTTTCCAGGGAAAATCTTGAATGTCAAGTCTTTGTCCTATTTGGGGATACAAATAAATTTGAAATTTAAATTTCCATCAGCTCTAATGTTAGCTACTTGGTTACTCCATCTTTTGTGTCTTTGAGAATAAATAATATTTGAAAATAAGAACATAAGATCCTGAATAAGTAATAAGTAACTTGTAATGTAGTATGTTAATGTTTCATTGTGATTTTTGCCTTAATGAAAAGTTTTTAAAAACTTTTAAAAAAAGAAGACACCTACTTGCTATATTTTAAATATTACTAAAACTCATAGTTGAAGAGCCATTGTTAAATTCAATTCACTAGCCAAAAGCTTTGTTCACTGTTAATCATTGACAAAATGTGTTGAATCGATTCTTTTATTAATTATATTTGAGAGGCAAATGTCGGCAAGGTCATATCTTTTATTGGTCCAACTTCTGTTAGTAAAAGAGACAAGTTTTCAAGCTTTCACAGAGCTCTTCTTCATAATACTTCATATTACCTTTCCAAGACCTGAACAGAAGTTGTTCCAATAAAAAAATGTAACCTCACCACCTGGTTTCTCTAATATCCTGGGACCAAGATGGCTAGAATAACACTGCATACTTTAATTATGTTATCACTTAAATGCATACATTAATGTATTTCTTGCTTGAATTTTTTGTTTTTATTGAAATAACTAGCTGGGTTGTGTAACAAATATATGTCTGATGAAGAGAAGGAATTAGTTGTTGAAATGTAAAGCCAAAGAATCAGGAAGTATAGCTGAAGTGGTGCCAGTCACATCAGTTGTCATTCTGTGAAAATAACTGCTAAATAAAGATAAAGCACTGGTCACTTATATCATCAAGGGAGTGGTAAGTGTGCTTGTAATGGAACTCTCTAGGTGGCCAAAAGATTAAACAGCTAAGATGGCCTTTCTGTCTAGTCAGTGCCACTGATGAGGTACTCAAGCAGGGCCTGCAGTGTGTCTCATGTATGCATTCTCACTCTCCCCTGGCAGCTAGCTCTCATCTTCCTCCTCTGCTTAATTGTGTCTGTCCAAAAGACCATGCTGCATGATCTTTTTGTATTATTATTCGTGTAACATAAGGGTTATATTTTTAATGTCTCCCCATGTTTCGTGTCCATTTTAGTAACCAAAATAACTTAGAGAAGTATACTGACTGAAAAAGGCCAGATAAATGTGAAAATATTTCCTGAGAGGGAAGAGAAGGAATATGAATCAGAAACATATATTCATATTAAATAAGTACTCATCTTTGATCTTTAGTTGTTGAATTCTATTCTTCCCCGAACTAAGGGAGTAAATAATTGTTTCTTTTCCCATCTCAAATGGCTATAATACTATTTTATAAAAAGATATTTATAGCATCATAAATCAGCCCAAAATCATCACAGAATTAGCTCAAAAAGTTAAGCAATTGACAGCTAAAAAAACCTGATTAATTTCTACATCATGGATCTTAATATTTTTGTCAGCTTTCTGTGTGTATATCTAGATCTATAGATATACGCACATTTAATTTAAATTGTTTTGAGTATGTATGTATATCTCTATAGTGTATACAGCTATAGGTATACACACACACTCAAAACAATTTAAATAGTATTATGATCATAATGTAGAATGACAAAAGTCATAGAATTCATGGCTTTGTACGAGAAACAAGGCTAGGTCATGAGTTAATGACAGAGTGGCAATCTTAACAGTTTTAACACTTTATTTCCTAGACTTGTTGGATTATATCATATCTGACTACTGGAGGATATTAATTATAGTTTTCTGCATTTGTTTCTTGTTTTGAAAGGGAGAAACCTACATGGTGTAGCACTATGTATTTATTTGACAGAAAGAACAACACAGCAGTACTTGGAACAAATATGTAGCAAGCGGCCTATTTTTTTCTTTAAAAACTTGTAAGTGGTATGGACTTGATCTAAAGCCCGTTGAAGTTAATGGAAAGACTCCCAGAGACTTCAGTGTGATTTGGATCAAGTCCTATCCTCTCTGTCTAACTTATGTTTCAATCCCTTCCTGAGCACTTTAGAGTATCATTTTTCAAGATAGGCCATGTATTCTTGTTGATTTTCCACATCTTAAGGAATCAGTGGATCAACGTAAATATGAACCTGCTTTTGGAAATGAGGCAGAGTGTAGTGTGTGCAAGTACATACTTAATACTAGGAGGTAATATTCCTTTTCAGTGTCTTCTGAATTAGATTACATTCACCTCACTGCATATTTCCTATCCAGTTGCAATCAGGGACAATGACAAAACCAGAAGAGGCCGGAGGTGGGAATATAGAAAACAGAGCTGCTAAATGTCACGTGCCAATCAGTGTGCTCCTGCTAATGAGGCTGACATGTTTGGACGAGGCAACCCAATTTGCATTTGTCATGAAAGTGAGACATTAGCAGTGTGAATACTGAGAGGGACAGATGTGTCCCAGCAGGGCTGCCACCTCAGATAGCCTGCTGTGCTATCAACACCAGATAGGCTGCCAGCCTGAGTGATGCCGCCTAGCCTCACAGGAGCCTGGTGATGTTGCCAGACAAAGCAGAAGAATAGGGAAACATATGTACTTCACGGAATCCACGTGATCCTGGCTAATGGACCCAATATACAAATAGACCAACACCTACTCTGTGTGCTGAAATGATGTGGTTATTATTTAAGGAATTGTTGCCTTAGTGCTATGTGGGATTGCACTGCACTGATTTTATTGGGCTGTCTCTTGCTGAAGTTGAGAAATTGCATTGTAAATAATTCAGAATGCCTAGTTCTCATCTTTCTCATACAGTGGACTTCCTTGAACATGACACTAAAAATCATGGGGGCACATTAATATCAATGGCAAGTATTTTTGTTCTTCTCAAATCCAGAAATTAAGTAGTCTGAGTTATAATAAGGCCATTCTTTGCCCAGGTACACAGTGGGCATTGCGTTTTGACTGAGGTAGCGATTATTTTATATGAGAAAGAATATTATAAATAGTAATATTTTATTCCATTTGAAAAACTTTTTAACTATGCTTCTAGGATTGTTATGTGAGGATGTCTGTGAAGTATATCAAAAAAAGAGGGTAGAAGAAGATAGTGGGAAAAAGTAGTACTCCTGGCCTCCTCTTATATTTTGGTCCAAAAACTAGGCACATGAGATTAATTTGCCAGATATTATCTCTGTTTGTACCTTTCCCAGGGAGCCTCTCATTTGTTCACCTTTTCCCACAATCCACAAATGAATTCCATCATCCTACCCTACATTCCGCTCAGATGCACAGATTCACAAATCAATGCTACTTGCATTACATATGTATCACATTTGAAGATAAACAATGCATATATTATATTGCAGTTAACCAAGGTCTCATGTCCTCTGGGGAAGGAGGATCCGAATCCTAGGGATTCTGTGGCACCTTAAGGTGACAGACTGGAAATTCTGTGGGAGCTTCATTTTTTTAAATGAAGTTATATTAAAAATGCATATAAATAGTATAGTCAGTGCGGTGGCTCTAGCATTCTTTATTTTGATATTAAATTCAGTGTGTTTTATGTTATTCTAGGCTTTTATGCTGTAGTGTCTGAGTACCTTCCTTATAAAAATCAACAGCAATATAATGGCATCTCTGACATGTCTTCCTTTTTTGGAGTAGAACTCTGCTTTGAGTAGGGCAGTTGGGAATGTTATGCTATTTTTTGTATTTTATGTTTCGGACAGTTCAACAGGTTTTCTGTTGACCATGCACTTCAGCAGTGTAAAAGATGCCAGCAGAAAGCAGTGGAGTAGGAGATGGGGGGACTTTGGGCACTTGCGAAGGAGTGGGAGACTGTTTGAAATTATAGGATAAACACTTTAGACAGACGCTGTTGATAAAATGATCAGTAAAGAAATAGATAAGAGTGTCGGATATTTGTATTGTCTTTTGTTGGGTTTGGAGTAAACACGCAATTGAGATGAATAGGGCAAGTTCTACCGCTCAAAGTTATTGTTTCAGGCTGTCTACAATTTAGGAAGATAATACTGCATGGATTTATATTCAGTTCACATTGTCTTCACCATATGGAGTGGAAACATTCTTTTGTAAATGAAATCTTATGTTCTGGACAGTAATTCTGCTACAAGGGGTGGTTTCTGTTGCTGTGGCATTGCATATTACATAGGACCCTGAATTTAAGATTCATTAGATAAGTTGGAAGTTCAAGGCACAGGCCTGAAAAATCTTCAGGTACGCTTATGGATCAGGCCCATAGCCTGCACAAAGCAAGCATAGTCATACTGACAAAAATGTGCATCCAAAAGCTACCCTAGAATCACTACACTGCAAAATGCATTGTTCTCTTCCAAATAGCCTTAGAAATAATAGCAGAACAATGTAAGCCTCCTTTTGACTCCCTTCTTCCAAAAGGTCAAACTTTAGCTGAGTTTATAGTCTTGACTCATCACTCAGTTCACACTTCATTGTATGCTGTAATTTAGAATTTACCAGGTTACCAAACAGCCATGTGTAGTGTTTTTTAGGCTTCTATAAAAGCTACATGTTGTATATTTACATAACTTGATAGCCCTTGGTTTTAAAAGAAGTTCAGATTTACTGTTCCTATTTGCTGGTGTCTAAACTCAAGGACATTCAACATTCCAGATTAGTCATTAACATAGTAGTATTGCCAGTTTATATGGCATTGCGCAGGGTATTGTAATGGAGCAGAGCATTAGCGGCTACTTCAGTATCATAGAATCATAGAATGTAGGGCTGGAAGGGACCTTCAGAGGTGATCTAAGCCATGCTTCTGACTCAGGCAGGACCAAGTACACCTAGAAGATAGAGTAGTATTTTAAATGAATCTGATAGAAATAAGAGCTGCTGTTGATGTGAATAAAGGTGGATGTAATACTGGCTTAAGATGCACTGACAAAACTGAGGTTAAAAAAAAAAAAAAGACCTCTGCGCCAAAAAACTTTAGATGCAAGAAAATCCATTTTAGGGAAGAAAATAATATAAAAAATGAGAGGCCAGTCAAATGAAGGCAGGCCATATAAACAATTAGAAACCTTAGAAAATGCATCTCCCACAGCCTCAAGATGAGGAGGCTTTGTCTGGACTGAAAAGAAAAGAAGGGTAGTGTCTCCTTTAAGGGGCTCTCCCTTGGGAGTAGAGAAGGAGGCATCATGTGAACTGGTGGGCGGTCCAGTGTAGCTCAGGTAAGCCACTGGCTCCTCCATACCCGGAGGAGGGTATATAAACCCTGTCCCTCCAGCCTGAGCCCCATCTCACACCCAAATAGCGGCTCCTACCCTCCCACTCCTGGGATTAGTGTATGATGTGGTTTTTCTGGTCTGCTGTGGGCATTGAGCTAGTTGCCTTATTTGGGACCAGGAAAGAATTTTTCCCCCACTTCCATTTTTGCTGAGATGAAGTGGGTTTTTAGGCCTTCCCCACAGCAGCTCAGAGACTTGGAGGGTGTAACCATGCCTTTGTGGGTCACAACTGAGAATATCAAATTCAGAACAAACTGCTAAGAAATAGGGCAGATACACCCCCCAAACTGGGGATTATTCTCCCTTACGATACAACAAGCCAGCAACAAAAATAAACTTCTGTATCACCACACTGGCTAACAAGTCAGAAAAGCAGTTTCTTTAAGCATTCCAATCGTTGTATCACCACCAAAACCACTGGATTTAAAAATGGTTCTTTAAAACCAGTCTCATCAAACAAAAGGTTATTCTGATCCCAAAGGACTAGCCATACACTAAGGTTAATATACATCTCAGATCTTACTCAAAAATCTTGCTGTTGCCAAACCTTTAGTATCGAAAATCTAAAAGTTTATTTATAAAAAGAAAGAAAGGTGAGTGTTACAATTGGATAAAGGAATCAAATACATGCAACAATTGCAAAGTTCTTGGATCAGTCTTGTAGCAGTGGTGGAATAAACTACTGGCTTAAGTCAAGTCTCTGGTTGCTTCCAAATCAGTGGAAGGTCCTTGATCTCTTGGTTAGAATGTTCCCATTAGTATAAGTTCGTAGTCCAGAGGTTTGAACAGGAAAGAGGCAAAATGGAGGTATTACCAGGGCCTTTTATAGCTTCTGCCATGTGGAAGGAAACCCATTGTTTTAAACAACCCCCTCAGCACAGCTAGTGGAAAATCACAGGTGACAAGATAGTGTTTGGAATCACATGGACAAGTCACATGTCCATGCTTAGACACAGTAGAAGCCATTACCTGTACCTCAAACTGCTCATTCACAGGAAAGTCAATTCAGGGTGTCTTCCACTGTAAGTTAAATGTTCCTCGATGAGCCACTTAATTTGAATAGTCCCTTCAAGATGTGCAGGCTAAATACATTGTGGGCGTTACTCCAGGAACAAACATTTGAAATCCAGGTACAGAGCCAGTACTCATAGCTTCAAATACAAAAATGGCACATGCATGCAAATAGCATAATCATATTCAGCAAATCATACCCTTCCCATAGACATCTTACTTGACAACCTTTGTACAAGATGTGTTGCAAATATATAACAGTGTTTGCCATGGTGATCTAGATGGTCAGATTTTAATCAGATAACGTCACAGTGGGGTAGATCAGGAGGTGAGGTTCAATATGGTAGGTGTCCAGTACAGGTATTCATTCTGTAAGTGTTCTCGGTCTCTGATAAACAGGAATTGGAAGTGGATATAAGGCAGTCTTCCTTAAAGAAGATGGGCAATGGGATTGGGATTTCAAACATCTGATACAACAAGGAGACAGCCCTTTCTATCCAGCCCCTTAGCACTCATATCAGGGGAGGGTGGTTAGATCCCAGAAACCAGCTGGGAACCAGCTGTGGAGAGGAGGACAGGTGGAAACAATTAAGGAAAGAATGATAATCTGTACTATATAAATTATTGTTGGTTAGTTCACAAATGAGTTAAGTAATAAAGTTGCAGCCTAATTAAACCACATCCATTGCATCTTGTCTTTCTTTCTACCTATTCAGGACAAGAATCAGATCTTCAGAGGGTCAAGTTCAACAAAATATAATTAAGATAACTTGGTTCTAAGTCAGAGCTCCACTATTATTAAACCTAAAAGAAGGCAAGTTTTAAGGCAAGAAATAGCGTGGGGTAATTTTATCCCTTTTTAATGGTTTTTAAGAAGTTCTGCGCTGACGTGTTGGTCTTGTTTAACTTGGAGCATATGCTTTCGTGGGCTAATATCCACTTTGTTGGATGCATGCTGACGAAGTGGGTATTAGCCCATGAAAGCTTATGCTCCAATATGTTGGTTAGTCTTTAAGGTGCCACATGACTTGTCGCTTTTGCAGATCCAGACTAACACGGCTACCCCTCTGATTCTTATTTAACTTAATCATTTTTAAACAGCTACTCCTTGGCTAACATGGCTGTTTTCAAAGGTATTCATTATTAATATTTGTTTGTACTGTTCTGTTTTGTTCTTACTACACTTTTTCAACATGTGAAATGTTTTGGACCTGATCTGACTTTAGTTACGGACCCTGATCTCATATCCCAAGGATAAAGAAAGTTCAGCCTTCAGGTAATCTCTGAGGGACTCATTCTCTTCCATTGTGTCTGGCAAATGTCATTAGCACCTGTAAGTAAAATGAAACACTTTTGTCCCTTGACCTACCCTCACAGGTGCAGGCCCCTTGTAGATTATTGCTGCTGTGAGTAGAAATATTCTGTACCAGAAATCTGTGTCACCAGAATACAGTCACAATTTAACACTGTCACTTTAATGTTTGATTCTGTATCTAAATTTCACAGTTCCAGAGTATGGCCCATACCGTGGACATAATGTGTGGAGTGAAGTACTTTCTCTTTTAGGATATTTCCCGGTTAAAACATAAAAAAATTCAAGATTATTTCTATGACAATATTTATGGGACAGATCTGTGGCATGGTTAATTCTGTTTTGTACCATTGCAACAGTGCAAAGCAGACTTAGATCCAGCTTAAACATTCAGCTGAGGATTTCTGTGACATGCCAGAATCCTTAAGTAGTGTAGTAGTTTTCCACATACACCTCTCCACTGTCGTAAGCCCCAGTGTATGAGGCATTTAGAGCATATGGCTATGAGAAGGGAACATGTCAGAAGGCTTCAGTGCTCCAACAAACCCCAGCCATCAGAACATCCCGTTGGGGGCCATTACTGGTTGGCTTACCTGGCTTTTGGAATTTGGGGCATGAGTCACCAATGAAGTTGGGGGCCCTCAAAGTTAAATCACTCCCGTCCTTGATATTTGCATTATTGTGAATTGAGGCAATGTTATTTTGTCCTTGTTGCTACAATTAATTTAGGAAATTGAGACTGAAGTTTGGGATAGAAGACAACCCCCGTCCTAAATTATAAGGACCCCTCATAGCTCTGGGAATTGAAGTTGATGCTGCATAGTAGGTTTGTGTTCTCTTAAATGGATTGTTGTGAGAATTAACTAGACAGTGTGCTTTGAGGATGAAATGCTATGTATAAGTGCTCAGTATTATTTATTGTTATGTTAGAATTCATTAGGGATGGGCCTAGAAGGCAGTGTTCAGAGCTTGATTAAATTTAAGTTACAATTCAGATTTAACAACACTGAAAGCTCACAAACTGCTCGCACAAGATTTTGACCCAATGTTGGGAAAAAAATCACCTTACAAGATTTTGGGTGCATCCAAACCAAATCAAACCAAATTCTCTTCTGGGTTTAAATCTGACAGATTTGGAGCGAGGGAGTCAAATCAAATCCCATGACAATGAAAGGAGTTCTAATCTGAGTTTCCAGTTTTCATTCAACTCTAGTTTTGATAGAGAGTGTAAACTGGAATTTCATCTATTCTGTATTATTTTCAGAATTTGCTGAGCATAAGAAACGAGTACTGTAAATATTGCATAATTATCCAATACAATGCAAGTCAACTAATTCTGTCTCCTATATTTTTCAAGCTTCTCTCTTTTTAAAGGGTAACTTAGAACATGTAGTCATTTACACAGAAATACACTAATATTTCCTTCAAAATTTTTTTGAAAAATGTAGCTGTGTTTTATTGCATGAATAGACTCCTATATACTTTGTTTGTTTTTTCAGATAATCTCTGAGGATTTACAGATATTTCCTGTTTTCTCTAAAAAGCATGGAAATAACTTTTGGTAACTTAAGTGCAAAAATTACTAGGACATTGACAATACTTCTGAACCCTTGTCACTGTTTTCTGTTATATACTTAGGGTTCAGGCCTTTAGCCCTTGCTAAAGCAAAACTCCCATTAAACATCAAAGGGGATTTTACCTACATATGGCTTTAAAGATTGATCCTTCTATGATTTGGGAGTCAGTTATACTAATTTAAACTCAGAGTTTTTAAAAAAATAAAGAGAGAGAGAGAGAAAAATTGTTCCTGAACAGCTTGATTTACAAGCTTCATATCACATATAACATGTTATAGAAACCTTAAATGTAATCAAAATCAGATTATTAGTGAGATTTGGAACTGTGTACTTAATCCTCTGGATGCTTCATTGATAGCCCCTCCCCCATTCTTTAGCATTAATTAATGCTAATAATTTTTTTGCATGAAAAAAGAGTAGAATATGAGGGTTTATAATAAATGCATTCCTGAAATATGAGGACAAGTGTCAGTTGGTGTTTTATTCTGTGAATTTTGACACTCAGTCACATTGACAGGGCTTTGAGGTATGGGGGAAAAACTGGGCCTGGATAGGCAAAGAGACTGGGGCAAGGAGCCCAGGAGGCAGGAGATTGGTCATGGAGCTGGAAGACTGAAATTGGGTGAGAAACCTGGAAAAAGAATGGGACTAGGAGCCAGGTAAGGGAGAAAAGAAGAGACAGACTGGACAAAGAACTAGTGGGGGAAACTGGGACTAAATGGACACAGAGGCTGGGTCCAAGTTGTTGAAGCAGGAGACTAGGACAAGGAACGGGAGCGAGATTTGGATAGTGGACCTGGAGGAGGAGACTAGAATTGACTGGACAAGGAAACTGGGACAGGAGTGAGAAAAATGAAGCATGGAGACTGGGATGGTAAGGAGTATGATACTGGGACAGAGAGTCAAGATGGGGATAACACAGGTTATAGGGGATGGGACAGAAGTACTTCATGCTCAGAGGCATCAGGGAGAAAGAGTCTGTGCCCTCAAGAGCACACCCTCTCCCACCAGGCTGGAATGGAACCTAAGATTCCTGATACTCAGCATTCTGCCACTGATACTCAGTGCCACTGATAAGATTCCTGATACTCCATTCTGCCACTGATAAGATTCCTGATACTCACTCTGCCAGCAGAGATCTGTGAAACTTGCTGCCCATCATTCTCTAGTGCATAGACGGTGACAATGTACTATTGTATCATTTACTCCATTAGCTCAAGTGGCAGAGGTCTTTGCAGTGGATCTAAAGTTTCCACACCTGCTGAGGACCCATGTAGCGGGGGTTCAATAGGATGCCTCATGATGGAATTTCTGTTTTTTGGTTTGCTTTTTTTAAAAACCTTGGAATTCACACACACACAAAAACTATGTTAAAAGAGCATTACTAAGCTTTCAAGGTCAAACACATAATTAGGGTTGCCTGTGCAGTCTTAAGTTGCCCTCCTTGTGCATATGTATTATGATACAGTCTTTAATTGTTTGATCACATATTATTTTTTCCATGGGATTCCTGCCTCATACCATAGACAGGATGGGTCTGCCCTGGGGAGGAATCATAGCTATGTAGTAAAGGAGGCTACTGTCTGTAGGACTTAGATCACCTGACTTGCTGCAGAAGTTGGGAAGTAGTAGACAATGAGGCAGGGGACTGCAGAAAGAGAAAGGAGGGTCTCAGGGTTAAGGCAGTTGAATGCTTCCCTGGAGAACTGGATTTTTTCCCTGCCTCTACCACAGAGTTCCTGTATGATTCTGGGTAATCACTTAAATCTAACCTTTCACAGGTGGTTGCTAATTGTGTTTTCTTCTTTTTCTGATGCCCAACTTCATAAACTGGGGTCAGATTTGCAGACTTTCTGAGCACTCACAGCTGCAACTGAAGTAAAAAGGGGGCTGTGCTTTGAACATCAAAAGTGCGACATAACACTAAGTACACTGAAAAAAAAATCAGGTCCTAGGAATCTCAAATTGGGCACCACAAATAAGTGGGTACTTTTAATCAATCTGTGCCTCAGTTCCACATCTGTAAAATGGAGATAATATCAATCTCCTCATCTCACAGAGGTGTTATGAAGATAAATTTGTTGCTGTTTGTGAAACACTCAGAAACTACAGTGATAAACACCATACAAAAGCCCATGAGGAAATTAACAATTCTATTTGTACAGCAGGCTTTGAATAGTGTCCAGTAAATAAGGCCTAGGGGTACACATTGAACAATGAGGAGAAAACAGAATATTTTTATCGAATACTGAATAAATAATTAAATGAGCACATCTATTCTGAGCACTGAATGAGGTAGGGATCCTGTGAAAAAAATACTATGTGCTCATGTAATTATAAGGATTATATCATAATGCATAGGAACAGGGAGGCCAAATTAATTTGCACAGACAACTTTAATTCTGGCATTTCCCAACTTCTGAGTGCTTTATTTTGTAACCTTAATAATGTTCCGTTAATGTTATGTTCCTATGTAATATATATACAGTACCTACCTCCCCTAATGCATACATTGCCAGGTTTTTTATGCATATGGATTATAGTGAAATTGTGAGATTGGAAATGTAATCAGAACTTCTATTACTAGGAGACTAGCACTCTTGAGTGTTGTAAAATCATAAATGATGATTAAGATAAAAAAGTGATAATTTAGTCTGATGTTTTCAAAGATGTCTAAGGGAGTTAATCCAACTTCCATTGAAAGTTAATGGAATTTAGGTGCCTAACCCTTACACTCCTTTGAAAATCCTACCCTTAATGAGATAATTCGATTTTTAGTTTTTAATAACTAATTACATAAAGATAAAATACCTGGACATATTTAACAAAGATATACATTCAAGAATCTGTGAGCCACCATCTGATCCAGCAGTTGATATTCAGACCTATTGCAAGTAATGGTTACTATGGAATTTGCAGTACTCTTTATGTTAATACAAGTGTACTTTAAAATAACGTCTTCTATTCTGCAAGTGAGTACTGGTTCCAAAAGTAGTTTAGATATAGGAGCTCTCTTTTAAAGCAATAGACTCTTTAAACGGAAAAAGCTTTTCAAGCATGACCATGGGTAAGTTAGGAAAATCTGTTAATAGTACAGAAACATTAACAGGGCAAAAGACAAAACTGTAAACATTTTAATTTCATCCTCTATATTTTAATTGTCTAGTTTACTGGCAAGAACAATGAGTCTTGGGTCCTCCATACACATTCATGACATATACTGTACTATAGTTTAGCTACATTGTCATACTCAGTTTTCCACTCTCCAAAATTGTATACGTTTATATGTATGCATATGTACTATTGGCTATCGATCGAGCGATACTTGCAAAGTTGTTATAGCCATATAGATATGTTGGTCCCAGGCATGCAATAAAGCAGGTCAGGTAATATCTTTTATTGGACCAACTTCTGTTTGTGGAAGGTGCAAGTTTTCGAACTACTCAGAGTTCTGCTTCAAGTCTGGAGAAAGAAATTAGAGTGTCCGAGTTAAATACTAATTGGGACAGATAGTTTGGCATAAGGTGTAACATATTGTAGGAGGGCCATTAAGGATTAGTAGGCAGGTATGTGGTAAAGATTAGTGTAATGAACCTGGAAACCAGTGTCTCTGTTAAGTCCATGATTTTTGGTGTCTAGCAATGTTATGAATTTAAGTTCCCACGCTTGACTTTTGAAGCTGTTGTACATGTTTTCTCTAAGGATGAGCACTGAACGTTCAGATATGGAGTGATCACTTTGTGAAAAGTGTTTGTCCATGGGTGATATCATGTTTTCATCTTTTATCATTCTTTTGCCAGAGTTCATTCAAGAGTATAGTGATTGTCTAGTTTCACCAACATAGTTAGTGGGACATTTGAAGCAATGGATGAGGTACATGTTATAGGCATGTGTAGAACCCATGAATCTTGAAAAGTGTATTGTAGGGGTATTGATCATGGTAATAGTAGAGGTATGTCTGCAGGTTTTGTATCTGTTGTTCTGGCAGTGTCTGGTGCTGCTTTGAGTTGGTACATTTGGAGTTTGGGGAGCTTGCTTCTGATGATGAGTTTGATGAGGTTAGAGATGGTTTGAAGGCCAGAAAAGAGTATTTAGGAAAGATTTATTTCATAATGTGCCCCCCCCATCAAATATTGGTTGCAATTGTTATATGATACCCCATATGGGTTCCTCTTTGGGGTAGTAGGTGATAACTAGGGGTGTGCACTTAGTGAGGGTTTTTTTTCTGTATTGAAGCAGATTCTCCCAGGGTATTTGTGTGGCCTTTTCCATTAAGTGATTTACTTTTCTGGTGGCAACTTATTCAGTGAAGATGGTTCTCTGTGTCTTTTAGATATGTATCCTCTACTTTCTTTTCAGAGTAAATTCTGTGGTATCTGAGTGTCTGGCTGTATATAATAGATTTTTTAATGTGTCTAGGGTGAAGGCTGAATCTGTAGAGGTAAGTGTAGTGATCTGAGGGTCACTGGTACATAGTCATTTGTAGGGTTCCATTGTTGAAGCTAATCATGATGTCCAGGAAGATGATGCTGGTGTGAGAGAATTCTAGAGAGAGTTTGATGGATGAGTGATAGTTATTTCCACCACAACTTCAATCAGCTTAGGTCTTCTGTCTAGAGGCTAAAAATATCATCAATGTATCCATAGGTGCTGACTTCTATTGGCGCCGCAGGGTGCTTGACCCCCCTCTGTCCCCAGTCCTGCTCTGACTCCACCCCTGCCCCTTTCTCTCCCTCCCCCATTCCAACCCCTTCACCAAAGTCCCCACCCCAGCTCTGCCCCCTCCCTGCCCTGACTCCTTCCTCAAATCCCAACCACGGCTCCACCTCTTTCCTGCCTCCTCCCCTGAGCGTGCCACATTCCCGCTCCTCCCCCTCCCTCCTGGAGCTTCCTACTGCTGTTTGGCAGTAGCAAGCGCTGGGAGGTAGGCAGAGGAGCTGGGAGGTAGTGCGGTCAGAGGAGAAGGCAGAGGAGGAGGTGAGGTGGGGAGCCTGGCTGTCGGGGAGTACAGAACACCCAATAACAGCTCTGTGGGTGAAACCAGACAGTCACTACACTCTTGAATCGACTCACACAGAAAAATGATAAAAGATAAAAAGATGATATCACCCATAGGTGAATACTTTTCACAAGTAATCACTCCATATCAAATTGTTCAATATTCATCCTCAAAGTAAACCTTCACAATACTGGCAAAAGATGAGACAGAAAATTCATAATGTTTCTAGACACTAAAAACCATGGACTTAAACAGAGGTATTAGTTTCATGGCTCATTACATTCATGGCTCATTACAACAATCTGTAATATACACCTGCTAGCCCTTAATGGTACCCTTCAAACCCCTTTTGCATCACAATCTAACCCCTGTTGCCCACCCTCTTCCAAGTGACCTCTTACAGTGTGTTGTACCTTATGTTTGAATATTTTTCCTAACTTGTATTTAGCTCAGATACTCTGATTTATTTCCCCAAAGCTGAAGAAGAACTCTGTAGTTTCAAAGCTTGTACCTTCCAGAAATAGAAGTTGGTCCAATAAAAGATACCTTATAGATAGATAGAATTCAAAAAAAAATCATCTATAGAAGGAGAACATTAATGTTGAGTGGTAACATACTCAAAAGTCAGGATAAGATATGTCTTAATTATGCTAGTTGTTTATACACAATTCAATACAATCTTTAATGTATCTCCCCTTTCATGATTCCTGTGCATATTAGGGTTGTCCACAAGACTCTTCCCTCAATTGAAGATATCCATTGATTCATGGACTTTCAATACACAATGAAGTCAGCTTTGCATGTACACAAACTTCAGCCCTCCCTATCTGCCTTCTCTTTGAGCTTTGTGAGAAAAGCCCATTCAGAACGTACTGCACAACTGTTGTGCTATTTTCAAGCAGTCATAATTCAGTGAAATCAAAACCAGTTTTTACCAGAACACGTAAAGGCACCTTGTCCGTGCCAAATCCCAGCTTTCTACCTCTGCCACAGAGATGCAAACAATATTGTAAGTTTTTGTTTGTTTTACTCTGATATCATTCAAAAATGGCTGATTAAGTTTGATCAGACTTTAACTTGAAATTCACTTTTAGGTGCAGATCAAGAGTGGAATTAGCCCAATAGAGAAATTCCACCAATGGAGTCTCAGAATTATCAGACTGGATCCTTGATGGTCCATCAAATCCAATATCTTGTGTTGAACAGTGGCCAGTACCAGATGCTTCAGAGGAGATGTAAGATAACAATAGGTAGTTATAGGATAATCTGTCTTCAGGGAAAATTTCTTCCTATCCCCCATTTCTTACTGGTGAGCTTATTCCCTGAAGTTTTAGGAGTCTATACCCCTTCCAAACCTTTGTGGCTTTTTTAATAATTAATGTAGTAACTTTGGCTATCTTTTTCATCCATATAGCTCTTTTGAGTCTGGCTAAGCTCTCGGCCTCAATGATATCTTATGACAATGAGATCCACGGTCTAATTATGAATTCTGTTAAAAAGTATTTCCTTTTATCGGTTCTGCATTTTCCTCCTTTCAGTTTCATTTGGTGTTTCTTTGTACTGGTATTATGAAGATATATAGCAAATAGAAGTTCTCGGTCTGCTTTCTCTACACCATTATTCTGTGTCCTTCTATCAAGTCCCCTCTTATTCCTTTCCTTTCTGAGGTAAACAGTCTCAATCTTATAGTCTCTCTTTATATGCATTTTTTCATGACTCTGATAATTCCTGTCAACCTCCCTTATTCTCCTGTATCCTTTCAGACACTGGAAAGAATTGAACAGATGAGGAGTACCATTGATTTTTATATTGGCATTATATATTTTTTTCATATTCTGCGTATGTCTTCTTATATTTTGTTTGCTTTTTTGACCATTGCTATGCATTGAACAGAAAACACAAAAACATAAAAGTTTTAGAACATTTTAAGTCAGGATTTTGTACCTACTGATAGTGATCTCTCCCACTCCAGAAATAATAAATAGTAGTCATAGTATTTGCAAGTAATCTGAGAGTGATTACTGATTTATAAATGGAAATGGAGGAAAAAGTCTGGTTTGCATTTGAGATGGGCAAACCTCGAAATTTTTAGTTCACTTTGGATAAGTACCTTAACTTTTGGATGCTTCTCTGAACTGTTTCCAAACTATCTGAACCTCTTGAGTCTGCAAAATTGGTTTGGAAATGTTGCAAAAACAGTTTTTTTTTTCTGAGACTTCCAGTGCTTCAAATCTAGTTGAAAATACTGCTTGAAAAGGCTTCCATGCTAGTTAGACACTAGCACTTCCAGTCCCAGCTGGATCCAAGCAGCAGAAAATGAAAATAATTTTTAAAAGAATATTCAGCAAACTTTATTGAACTGCTAAATGTTCCATTCAGGTTCAGTTTGATTTTTTGGCAAAGAATCAGGATGATTATATTTCTTCTGTACTGGTTTGCATTTCACTGTACAAAGTAGTATGTGATGGAATTTAATTCTGTAACTTTTACAGTTAAAGTATTTTTCACACAAAACAGATAAATATTTTCAGATTTACTGTAGTTTATACAATAGTCCAGAATTAAGTGTTCATGAATTGAGGAACTGATAGCCCAAGTTAAAAAAAGCAAGCTTCTTCACAACTTGATACATTCATTTCGGTACTGATTTGCAACTTCCCTGCTATCTAGTGGGAATTATATTCCTTTGTAAATATAATGATATAAGAAAAAACATTTGATGGAATATATAGACCCTTAAGTGAAAATTCATCCTAATACAGAGGGGCTATGCTAGGTACTCCACAACTCTTAAAACCAATGACAGCCATGTGTGTGTCTCTTAGGAAACAACTGACTACAGTCTTTGTTCATCATGGAGGCAATCTATGCCATCTCTGACTTGGCCAGAATGGGCAAAGGGAAGGGCAGGAAAACCCACATATAGTGTGTAGAGGGATTGCAGTCACTGTTTCATCTCATTGGCTGAAATTGTGCTAACATAGGTCTTGTCTACATTACTAGGGTAAGTTGACCTAAGTTACACTACTCCAGCAACGTGAATAACATAGCTGGAGTTGACATAGCTTAGATCGACTTACTGTGGTGTCTACAGTGCACTGCATTGACGGAAGACACTCTCCCATCAACTTAACACATTCCTCTTGTTCTGGTGGAGTACCGGAGTTGACCAGAGTATGCTCTGCGGTTGATTTAGTGGGTCTTCATTAGACCCACTAAATCGACCCCCACTGCATCAATTGCAATGTCGATCCATGGTATGTGTAGACATGGCCATAGGGACTGAGCTAAAGCTCTGTGCCCTGTCCATGTTGTGACTTCTGTTGGCTCCACCACACAAAACCTTTCCTTACAAATATTTTAGTCCATTGCTGGCTATTTCCTTTTATTACTCAACAATTGGTAATAAGTAATTAGTAAGTGAATTCTCATTTTGTGGTATCTCCTATACTACTAGGTAGAGTTTATTAACAAAAGGAATTATATTTCTGAATAAAATTTTCACCAAATGTACATTATTGGATTATAACCCTCATTTGTTCACTTTATTATGTATAAGGGAGTCGGATGTGTGAAAGTGAAACATCTGTATTTTATTTTCAAATTCTACAATATAAAAGAATATTCTTAGATTTTTTTGAAGGATTGAAAATGTCTTTGGGCTTTTCTTTTTGGCTGCATCTCAGTAACTATTCTTGTTCTCTTGAAGGAAGGAATATTAGGCCATTCATTACACAAGATGGAAGATTTAATTGCCAGGGATTCTTAAAGGTAAGTTAGTCTGATGGTCATACCCAGCCTTAAGTGATAGAATCAAGGGGAATCTACTTAGGAGGACTATACCTAAATAGACTGAGAAGCTGGATATTAAGCTGAGTGAAAGAATAGAGGAGGTATATGGAGTAACACCTATAGGATAACTATTTTTCTGCATGAAAGGAGTGACTATACATATTGCCTTAGAGAATGTTTAGACAGCCATTATTCAATAATGCGGTTTCACTGAATGAATTATTGTTGCTTGGGTAGTAGGAAGGTCAGAAAAAGCAATGTGGATGAAAGAGTTTGCAAGTCAGTGTGTAATACGCAGTTATTAGTGATTAGCATGTTGCACTGTCATAGCATATGAAGGTCATTGAGAAGATGCAAAGAACAGTATGTTATCAATGCTGAAGTTAAAGCTGATGATAAAGACAAGGACTTGGAATGGTATGTGTGTTTAGCCACAATGTGTATTTGGTTTCTGTTTCTAAATGGTGATGGTTGACTTGCAGTTTGTGGAATAAGAACAAAGGTCAGTGTTGCATTTACCTGTGTATTGCTCACTGTAGTCAACATCTTGTTATCGTATAATAAGGATAATGCAACTGCTACATGTATAAATACCTAAATGCATCTTGACATTTATTCACTATACAAATGAATCTGCAAATGAAACTCCATATGGATTGTAAGCTGTGTCTGTCTTGATCTCTTTAGAAATGTTGTTGCTGGGGAGTGATCCTAGGAGCAACCCTCCAGCTGGACTGATTCAGGGTCAGGGACTGCAGGGCTTTCAGGCACTATGTCCCTGGAACACCCCATCATGTAGACTGCTCTGGGGATGATGAGGACTCTGAGATTTCTGGGGGCGTGGCTCTATTCCCTTTCATGGAGAATGTTGAGGGTTTGGTCCTAATTAGAACATAACCAAATTTAAAATATTTAAATCCTCTGCAAAATGGAATTACTATTTGCCATCCAGCTCTGCTCATGAGAGGATACTTTCTTGCAAGTCTTACCGATAATCTGAAATGAAAAAGCTGCATTGTTAGGAAAATGTCTTCAGAAGCACAGGAATTGCTTTCTGAACTTGTGCAGAATTGTAAATTAATGGGTAGCCTTCTTTTGATAACTCTTGTACAGTTCGGTGCAGCTGAATGAAAATCAAACTCAAACCAGGCTTACTTTTGTCTCTCCTTATTTACCATAATTATCATAACTTTTTTACTTTGGTTAGCAGATGTTTCTTTGGTGCTCTGGCATACTTAATAATTTGTACATATATTAATTTGACTGGCAGAAAAGGCAATGTACTGTACAGTAGCTACTTTGTATTTAACATCTATAGATATGTAACATATACACTAGGAAGAACCACTCTGGTCTTCCAAACCTTACTCTAAAACATGTTTAACATGGAAATTTTTAAAAGTGATCTCTTTTGCTTTTCTTCTTTACCAATTAAAAGAGTTTGATTGGTTAGAGTCTAGTCACCAGTTCACACCAGAGAGGGAATCGTTCAGAGTCTAATATAGAGTCTCATGGCGTTCAGGTTGTAGCTATGACAAAGATATAAGCAATTAATTAGGCAGGCATTCTAGTAACCTGTCAGCATTCAGATGGTTTAATTAAAATCATGGAGCAATAGATTCAAGAAATGAGGGCCAAATACTTATCCCATTTAAATTCAGTGGCAAAATTCTCACTTCTGTGAGTTCAGAATTTAGCCCTAAACACATCACAGGTCCAGCACAGTCTGTTGTCTTCAGCAAACATGGTTCAAGCACATAATATTGATAATGTCAATGGTATCATGCCTTACATTTAGAGAACAATGGTGCTTGTAGGAAGTTTTCATCCCAGAACATATGCAAAACAGGTAATTTTCATGAGATATTAATTTTAAACTATCTGCTATGGGTGGAAAGGAAGGAAGAAAGACTTTAAACTGATTTTTTAAATTATTTATTATAATCCTTCACTGTTTTGCTTATATGGTACAGTGAAAATGTCTGAAGTAAATTATCATACTTTAGACATACAAACATTTATAGATCTAAAAGTTATATTATTTTTGTGTTATTATAAACATACACAAATATGCAAATAATACATACAGTTGTCTGAATAACTGATATTTTGGTTTGCTGGCTGAATGGAAAAATCAAAAATAAAAATCAATTCCGACCAAACCCACCTTTTCATTTGAAATTAGATATTTTGCTGTCATTTGTGTTTTTGAACATTTTAAAAAATAAAATTACAATAAAATTCAAAACAAAAAGAATTTTAAAATTGAAAAATCAAAATGCATAGTTTCAAATATGACAAAATGAAAGATTTTGATTTTTAAGAGTATTTTTTCAATTTTTTTTAACTGAAATGATTTGGCAAATTAGACCTGAACTTGCAAAATGTTTTGGCTGAAAAATTTCACTCAGCTCTATTTCTTGGGGATAAATGGCCATTTCAAAAGACAGGGAATAAACAGAAGACAGTCTGTGGCCACAATCCCATTAAGAGTGAGTGACTCTGGCCTTTTTGATAGAAGGCAATTCTTCATGAGTTTCTCTGAAGAACATTTTGTACATGAGCCTTTGCTGACAGATACATTATAGTTAGGACAATATCAACCAAAAATAACCATTAGTGCTAACTATTTCTTTTCAAAAATTATCAGTTGAACTAGATCTATCCAGCAAAGAGATGGCAGAAGGGAGGGGGAAGTGTGTGCACGTGTATGTGTGTGGCTGAATGTGGAGGACAGAAAAAATGGAGAATTGGGGGAGTTAAGGTAAAAAAAATAAAGTTCTTTAAAAATCATATTGATGTAATATGGGGCTATAAACACTAACTGCTTGAATCATAATTATATGGCTGGCCCCTGATGTCTCTGTAGGACTATGTTAAGGTTGTTTGGATGCCCTACCTGTGCGTTTTCGTACCTTAACATGTTTGTATTTTTAATGTAATTTTAATTCTGAATTTCCAGGGTTCTAATGCTTGTTTTGGGGATAACTACTACCTCCCTGTAGTGTGTATATAATGTTTTTAAAAATTGCAAAATAAAATATTCCACTGCATGCACACTTCTGTCCTGATGATAGGATGAAAGAAAAAACATATTACAGATGTTTGCCATGTGGCTTAATGAACTATTGGAAGACACTCAGTTACTACAGTGGTGAGTAAGTATAAGAATCTATATAGCATAAGTAGAATAGAACAGAATGGAATAGTGTATTTAACACTTAATTTCTGATAGGTACTCTCAACTTGAACTGTCTGGATAACCATAATTCCATTTCACAGCAAGCTTTTATGTTTCAAATTTTGGTTTTGCTCCAAATTGGAATGAAAACAAAACCTTTCAAACATGTTTACAAACAAGAATTGTGTCAAAGAATTGGTTTTCAGATAAAAAAAAACTAAACTTTTTTTATCAAAACCATGAGTTTTTCAATTTAGGTCTCTCAATCAATCAGTCACTTATGAAAAGTTACCAGAGAGCCCTGGACCAGCCAAAAGTTTGTTGAATCCAGTATGTCTCTGCAAAACACTTCATCAAAATGGCATATTCCAACTAAATGAAAATGTAAATGTTCTGAACAGCCCAACTCTCAACCTTAAAGTTTTTGTCAGGGAACAGATAGTGCGTGTGTGTGTAGGCAGGTAGATGCAGATATATATGATATATATTAAAATGTATATTATTTATTTTTCCAGCTGGAGTCACAATATATGACAGGCTCTCACTTTCACAAGGTGTTAACTTAGGAAAGTGATATATTTTCAAATGTTCTTTTATACCTGTATCTTAACTTCAGCCCAAACAAGCTAGTTTACAAGAAATATAATATCTTGTATATTTAAGAGCTTTGTTGTTCTAAGACTACATTTATTAAAATAAGAAAAGCATGAATTGGTGCCCATGCTGCTGCCAGTTGAGTAACAATTCAGCCAGTCTGTAAAAGTCCTTTAATGTGCCAACCCAAGGAGGGATGGAGAGCTGTTGGAGAATGTGAATTACTTAAAATTAAACTAGTTAAAACATGTAGAAAATATACTGTAGAGGACAAGCCTGCATAGGCAGAGAGATGGAATAGATAATCTAATAAGTCTTTTCTATCTCAAACTGCTATGGTTCTATGAACAAAGTCATATTCTCCTATGGCCTGCAATGTGCAAGTCTAGAAAAATCTGTTTTTTTCAATCTGCAGCTAATCACTGATTTATTTTTAGTGGCCCTTGAATTTTAATGGTCCATTGCCTCTTCAACTTTCCCTCGATAACTGACAGATGCATGAAACAGAATCAATACTCAGGGCTGATTTAAGACCTAAGCAGGAGAGGAAGAAGGGAAAGTGGATAGGGTGCTGGCTTGGGAGTTAGCAGATGTGAGTTCAATTCCCTCCTTCTCTACAGATTTCCTGTGTGACCTTCAACAAGGCATTTGATCTCTGTATGCCTCAGTTCTTCATCCATAAAATAGGGATAACAGCAATTCCCTACCCTGTACAGATATCTAAATTAGAAGATTGTGAGGTGTTTGGAACCCATGGAAATGGAGGCCAAATAATAGATAGCCATCATAGATAGCCAGCTATTCAGCTTCCTGAATCTGAGGACAGCTAAAATAATACCTCTGAGAAGTCAGAACTGCTCCAAGTTCTATCACTTTGCAGATTTCCACCTCAGCAGAGGGCTGCATGTGCAGTCAGAAAAGAAGAGTTCAGTGGGCCCAGCCTTCTCACGCTCCAACTGTGCACATGCAGCTTGGGTAAGTACCGAGGGTGCCCCAACCATGTCTCGGGATGGAAAAATATCCTCCTATTGAGGGAGAATTCCAGATCACTGCCCTTGGGAGGCGGAAAGACACCACTACCACACCATGTTGGGGGCTGGGCCAAAGCGGCCTTGTCTAGAATTGGATTTAAAAATGGGATGCTAGTACATGCTAACAAGCCCATTTCAAAAGTTGAATGTAGACAAGGCATTGTATACATGTACTATACTGATCAAGTTAAAGCCTAAACTTCCTGCAGATTTTACCTTGACCAGTTTAGCATATGTTCTAGACAATGTGTTGTCTTTTAAAACGTATAGTTAGCTAACATATACCAACATTACCCCTGAAAACCTAGTCAAGACATGGCCAGGGTGGGAGTGGGACTACAGGAACAGAGCCAGGAGGAGCCCCATGTTGTAGTGTGTCTAGGGCCCCAGACTGCCTTAAATTGACTCTGTCGATACTATAGCCTTGTTATGTATTGTGGTACCTTTATTTATTATCATTACACCATCTCAGATGTAACAAGTACATGGGTGAATAAATTAATCTCACTGATGTTATTAAAGTCCTCTACACATTTGCTTTTTAGCAATTTAAGAGGTAATTTGTCCTGATATATTGTAATGGTTCCTTCTTGTACCGATTGATATGTGCATTATTGCTCTTTCATGCCAGTAGAACTCTTGTGTACATAAGTATGTAATCCAGTAGATAGAAATATATTGTAAAAGTGAAACAATAATTTTATACAAGAAATTAATAGAGCTCTAATGGTTCTCACTTCATAGGTAAAGAGAAAACTAAGAACGTTCACATTTTAGAGCCCAGGAATCAGGGAATATATAAGAAAAGTTTAAATAGGACCTATGACTGATATAATAAAAACAACTAATGCCAGATAGTGTGCAGTATTTGACTTTTTTTCCTATAAGTGGGTTGGCAAATTACAAAGTAACCCTGATAGTGTTTATTAATTTTATTGTTCTTTATAGTGCCTTTTACCTTACATCCAAGCACAATGATGGCTTTTAGGCAAGACCAAAATAGGCATTTTCTTTGAAGGAAGCCTAGTTGTTAATCAAAGCACATCCTTTTTGAATACCGCATTCAGAGGATTCATGTTCCTCCTTACCTCTGGCAGTGGTTTTCTGGAAAAGCATTAAGTGGGTTTTGCTGACTCAGTGGTGAAGCTGACTCACTACCTATCTGCCCCACTCCCACTCAGATATAAGGGAAGCAGAAGAAACCCTGGAAAAGAGAATGGTAGGGCTTGGGATAGACAAGTCCTGTGGGAAGCATGCATAGGAGCATCCAAACCTGAGGCTGGGGCTTTATGAAAAAATATTTTGTAATTACCTTTTTGTTAATAAACTAGGTTTATTAACTAGGTACTTCAGCTGCTTACACCCAGACATACAAGAATATTAGTCAATATTCTTTTTAATAGCGGATTTCTCTTTCATGATTATCTATCAGCCATCCTTGATTCTCAGACATCATGCCTGAGGCCAGCTTTTGTGAGCATGTTAATTAGGAAGAAAGAAGAGAAGAGAGACCAGGTACCTTTACACCAGAGAGGCTTGTAACTTTAGTACAAAACTGTAAATCCTGTGTGCAGATATAGCTAAGTGCCACAATGGCATTTCATAATAAACAGTGGTTTAAGATTTTAGGCCTGGTCTACACTAAAAAATTTGGATTGGCATAAGTATGTCACACTGAGGTGTAAAAAATCCACAGTCCTGAGCGGCGTAGTTAAATTGACCAAAGTCCCCATGTAGATAGCGCAAGGTCAATAGAAGAATTTTTCAGTCATCTTAGCTATCACCTCTTGTGGAGATGGATTACCTATGCCAACAGGAGACTTCTTCTGAATTCTGTCCTGAAGTGCTATATAACGTTTTAAGTGTAGACAAGGCCTTAGATTTTATCATCTCCTAGAATGCAAAAATGAAACGGATTCATTTCATAAAGTTGCAAAGAACCTGTTAGACCCCAGCACATAATGGTGTGCCCAGGTTTGGCCTGGAAGATAATGAAATGTGTTGTACTATTTGACGGACAAGGAAGTAACGTCAGTAGCTCAGGTTTTGAGGAAAGATTTTTGGTGAAAACTGTACATGTTCACAGTTTCTGAAAGCATCATTACTCCATGCTCACCATAAGCATGTGGTTTCTGAGGTGTCCATATTTTGAATTAATCCAAGTAAAAAAATATTGTAAATATTGATCAAATCTGAGTTTCATTTCTAAAAAAATGAGTCAACATTTGCATTATGGCAAACTCTGAAAAACATCAAAATCTGTGTGGTATTTTGCATTTGATTAAGAATGTGAACATTTTCATGTAAGAATGGCCTATTTTTGAGTAAAAATGCCCAGAAACTGTTCATAAGCTTGCCTCAAAACTTGTGCTGTTTTTGTTCAAAATTAAGACAGTTTCCAAAAACTAACAAAGTCGCCCCCCAGATCCTGTTTTTATTTTTTTATTTTTGGCTGATGGTGGGATGTACAGGAAGATGTTTTGCTGTACATTGTGACTTTTTTCTCCATGAAAATGACAATAGTTTGGCCTTGGACATTTTTCAGGAAAATTCTTCACATGATTTGGTTTACTATTTTCTCAAAGACTTACCTGGGCATTTTTCCAAACATA
This sequence comes from Dermatemys mawii, assembly GCA_007922305.1. Lineage (NCBI taxonomy): Eukaryota > Metazoa > Chordata > Testudines > Dermatemydidae > Dermatemys > Dermatemys mawii. Next base: position 23,849,047 of record ML677364.1, read on the forward strand.
GCCAAAGAAAAGGGCATCCTCACTCTTAGATAATGCTCATAGTGCATACTGCATGCTCATTAATACAGCAATTCTCTAACACAATGACAGATAAAAGAACTTTCCTTTTATTGAACTAAATGCTGGTTTTACATAAAATAGACCATAATTCAGAGTCTGTAATGTCTACCGAAAGGTTAGACTCGTTATGATCCAAATAGCTGAGCTAATAAAAATTATATTTGTTACAATCCAAAGAGATTAACCGGCCTTAAGGGCTTAGCTATGTATCACACTTTTCAATTTTTTATAATTAAATTAACATAAAATAGACTTGACAAATAAATGACTATATCAGAAACAGTTAAGCTCTGTTTAACCAAAATAATTGTTCTATTTACATATATCACTTTTGTGTACTTGGCGGGCTAAAGAAAATCAGATCTAGAATGAAATTCCTTAGACAACTACAATCAAGTAACAGTGTCTTATCTCCGTATTCAAATTCTTCATCTGTGGGCCTCAGACACTCTGAATTGTATAGTTAATGACTGAATGTCAGCATTCCCTGTTGGTCCCATCCGAACTATCACTTCAGATCCCCTGCAAAGATTTATGCACATGTTTAAATTTACACATTGTGAGTAGACCCACTGACTTCAATGACTTTAATGGTGCTAGTCACAGAGCATAAAGTGAGTACAAACATGTCTTTGCAGGTTAGGGGGTTTAGTGTCTTCACCACATTTTCAACATCCATCCATCTGCTACTGTCATGTCTCCCTTGGAATATGGATTATGGTAATCTTGGATCCCAGAACTCTAACTCTTTAATAGTTTTAACAGTTCATTAATGAAGGCTATATAGTTTATTCAGCAGCACTGACCTTCCTAAAAATGTCCTCACTCTCCATAAACTATGTCTCTACCTATTAGCTTTCTAGCCCTCTTTTTTTCTCCCTGTTCTATTCACTATAAATCTGTCAGCCTTCATATTCAGAACCTTAATTTTTACTGTCCCTCATTTACCTCTACCAAGAAACAACTAGGTGTGAACAGCATTTCTGCTTGTAGTCTTCTCTGCAATCACCCTTTTGAATGAAAGATCAATCAAGACTGTAATTTTCCATCCAGTTTTATTAGTCTTTTTTTCTGTCTCTTTTGAGGGAGACATAGGGAGAGATTTTTCTGGTAATTTTTTTTCATGTGGGCATTTTAAAGAGGAAACCGTAGCAGCAGAGAAAATGTCTACAAAAAAGAATCCACTTGTCTGCACAATATGATGATAAAATAGAAGTGTGAGGCGTATTAATGAAGAGATCTTTGTGCCATGCCTTCATGAATAGGGTAAAATAATGAAATTTATGTGTAACCTGGTTTTGCAAAGCTCAAAAACTCTAGTTACTGTGCTGCAATGTGTGTTTGGAAAGGCAAACAATAGAGAATAGTTTATACCTTCTGTTCAATAATGGGCAAACTCTACTTAAATGTCTCGGGGCATTGTCCTGTAATTAAGCATTCTGAGGCCATGTCTACACTTACCAGGGATCGATGCTGCTGCAATTGATGCAGCGGAGATCGATTTAGTGGGTCTAGTGAGGACCCACTAAATTGACCTCAGAGCACTCTCCGGTCAACTCCAGTACTCCACCGAAATGAGGGGAGTAAGGTAAGTTGACAGGAGAGCATCTCCCATCGATTCAGTGCAATGAAGACACTGGGCTAACTTGATATAAGCTACTTCAGCTCCAGCTACATAGTTCATGTAGCTGGAGTAATGTAACTTAGGTCGACTTATCCAGGTAGTGTAGACAAGGCCTGAGAGTGTACTAAGGCTCTTTCCTTTCTCTTGTGAGAAAATGGCTTTAGAACTGCACTCTCAATATGGTAATGCTATCTAAGTTGCGATTCAGGCAGCAACATAATTAGGGAATGCTCCTTCTGCAAACTTTTTTCCAGAACCTGAACGTTATTTTATAAACGTGTGTGTTTTGCCTTTGTTTCGTGTATGGCAGAAATTATAAGCTTTATTCCTAAGATTTTATGTCTAAATTATAATAGGTCCACTTGAGCTATGCAAAAATATCTATTTATATATGACATGTACTCATGAAAAATAGAAAATTTGACCAAGGTATATATTTTGCCATTTTTAACTGAAGCCACCAAACCTTATTGCACAGACTCGTTTTGGGGTGCTGTAGAGCATCATTAACCCAGAGGGAGATTCAGGAATGACTGGGCTTCGGAGGCTCAATTCTTCTCTCATCTGTTCCAGCTGCAGGGGCAGTGAGCAAGCTGCCCCATCTCTTCTCTGCAGCCAACCGGATCTTTCAAGATCAGTGATGAGCCAGATCAATTAGTAAAAACAAAAAGGCAGGTGGGAGGGAAGCAGGGAAGGGAAACAAGACCAAGGCCACATCACTACTCCCACCTCTGGGGTAATTGCACTGTTGAGACTTCCTGTCCCTAGAGCACAGAGAATGAGACTGCCCCTAGCTTTTGCCCAAGGAGTGAGTATTGAAGGCTTCCTGCAGCCTCATTTGTTCCCCTCCAGGTGCATCCATGCAAGGCCCAAGGACAATCTAGCCCATCTTTATCAGAGCATGAGGCTGAAGAAATTAGACAAAGTTACATTGAAACTGACTGCTCAAGAAACCAGCAGCCAAAATGATGCCCCAGGACATCACACTGTTCCACTGGTAGTGCAGCTCCTAGAGATGGCAGTTTGTATTTATTATTAATTGCTATTATTATTTATGTTATTATTATTTAATTTTGATTAGTTGGTTTTCAGGGGGATCTCCCCTTTTTTCTTTAGGTCTAGGCCTAAAAGTCCTAGTCTTCAGATAGTATTTAGAGCAGAGAGGGTTCATGGAAATTGGTCTCTAACATTTTAAAGCCATCTGGAGTATAAGTCTCTCAAAAGATGTTTTGAAATATTTTATTCTTGCCTGGCAATTACTGGTCTCTGAGATCTACCAGCCTGGGACTTTTGTATTTTTCTCACAGAAGGAAAGGCAATTTGGGGGGGGAAAACAACACTTCCTGTGTTCTCCCACACTCTGAGATACATTTTCGTAATGCTTTGCTATTCTGAAGATAAAAAATATGATTTCCCCAACACCTACACATTGTTTCCATTCATTTCCTTCTAGTGTTCACCCCCTAAATTCATCCCTGCTTGTCTGTCTTAGCCTTCTGTGGCAACTGACACTTTCGTGGGTTACTATCAGAGCAATATAGAATACATGCAACTCGGAGCTATTCAGAAGCTGCACTAAGTATGCTGATTTTGAGGTATTCTCTCTGCTCCCCTTTTCTCAGCTTTATGTATTTGAGATTATTTTTAACGAAAGTTGAGATCCTAAGCTTCTTCACAGCCTCAACTAAGCTGTGTGATTCATGTTTCAAACTCTAATTTTTTAGCCTCAAAAGCAGAATAAAATACTGTCATCTGAGTTTTTTAGTGACTAACAAGTAGTGCATGCTTTTTCAGCCTTCTCTCATAGGTGCTAAATTAGAATAAAACTCATTTCCACAGCAAATGAAAGCCAATAAAAAGAGTATAGCGAGAGGAGGATACAGAGCAGGAAAAGTGCATGATACCAAGGTTTGAACTGAGTTTGTAGTCTATAATGATGAATTATGTATAAATATTATTACTATTATAATTCCATGCCAGAACTCTTTAGTGGTATGACAGACCACAGCACACTAAAGCCCTCCTGCTGTTTCTCCCCTCTGTGCCTAGTACATAATGTGCATTATTCTCTACATGTTCTGCAGTGGAGTTGTTCATCTCTAGCTAACAGATGAATGGGTGTCTACTCAGTTCCTCTTTTAGCTCACAGAGCCATGTAGCTCCTCTGCTGTTTTGTACAATGGACTATCTAAGTACTCATGTAGAGCATTATAGCAAGAGACAAATGGGCACGTGAGCTGAGGGCCTGATCCAAAGACAAATGGGCATGTGAGCTAAGGGCCTGATCCTGAAGACAATGGATGCTTCTCCATTGATTTCTATGAATTTGGTCATGAACAAGGAAATGTGCTGCTAATTTTTTCTATAAAAAGAAAGGGAGGAGGGAGACCTTGAGAAGTTTAGGAAGGATGAAAGGCTGGGAAAGGAAAACATATGGGGAGCTTAGAGGGAAAGGAGAGGAGAGCGGTGGAGGTAGGTTTACAGACTTCTGAGGGAAGGAGTTTTATATTAAGGATGGCAGGACAATCCTTTGAGAGGAAGTTACAGGGGATAGTGAGCAATGAGAGAGGGGAGGGGACCCTGAGGTGAGGCACTTAGCCTGAATCGGGGTGCGGGGAAGAAATAGCATGTCATCTCCATGAAACAATATAGACTGGATTTATTCTGCAGAAAGCTAGAGACAGAAGTCTGAAAAGACTTTTAGGATTTCTGAGGCAAATTCAAGCTTCAGTCTGAGAGCTCTCTTCCAGTGGATTTCCATTGCTTTAGTCATCTTGCTTCCATGACACAAACAGCTGTTATGTAATTAGCTTCCTCAGAGTGCACAGAGCCAAAACTGATATTTTGATTATTCAGTTTCATACATTATTTCTAAGTTACCTGTAGATTCGAATCCTGTAATGAAATAGTGGGCAAGGGAAAAATTAAAATATAGGGTAGTATAATGTCCTGAGGCAACAAGTAACTGATGTAATCAAAAGAATGACAAAACAGTCATAGTATATCTCATCCTTGTTTGGGCATTCTATTTGCCTTAAAAAAATCAGGTATAGAAAAACAGAAAATTACTCAGTGCAGAAACAACAGCATTTAAATTGTGTTTATAGGGAATAGTCACTGAGATTTTATTTATAGGAATATACTTTAAGGAGCCACAGGGAAAAAACATACATTACCGTAGCACTTAAAAAATAAACTTTTGGTTTGTTCCCATAACTCTGCCACTGTCATTTCTGTAAAGTATCTGTGAGCTGTAAAAACGTTCTGGGAAATGACATGTAAATGAACACACCATCCTATTTTGTTTCTAGAATCCATATACAGGGTTGCCTTAACATGTAGCTTTTTTCAGTCCAGGCTGTTTTGGTAACCAGGTTTTGAATAATGACCAGTACAATTAAGGTGACCAGATGTCCCAATTTTATAGGGACAGTCCCAATTTTGGGGTCTTTTTCTTGTATAGGCTCCTATTATCCCCCACCCCCATCCTGATTTTTCGCACTTGCTGTCTGGTCACCCTAAGTGCAATCATAAAAGATTAGACCAGGGAACAGCAACCTTGGCATGCAGGACCACAAGGTAAGCACCCTTAGCGGGCCCTGCTGGTTTGTTTACTTGCCATTTCACCGACTGCTGCTCCTACTGGCTGCGGTTCTCCGTCCGGTCCAATGGGAGCTGTGGGAAGTGACGGCCAGCACTGCGCCACTTCCTGCAGCCCCCATTGGACCAGAGCGGCGAACCACGGCCTGTGGGAGCCACGGTCAGAGAAACAGTAAGTAAACAAACTGTCAGGGCCCGCTAAGGGTGCTTACCCTGCAGTCCTGTGTGCCAAGGTTGCCGATCCTTGGATTAGACAAAAGAGACAATGCGGTCTCAGTCCTTTTTTTTAGATATGGAATCCATCTATAATATCTAAATATTGTTTATGCCATGATATTAGAGGATACTTTTATATGTATCAGGGATGAGATGGCCTCCAGTGATTTTTTTAAAAATTGCACAAAAATGTAATTATATGTTGGTTTGAAGAAATGGATGGCAGTGTAAAGTATTTGCTACCAGAAATGCTAAGAGAAAGAATGAGTAAAAATAATAAGTACTGCTCAAGTGCAGCAGAATTCAATAGGGTGTCTACTTGTGTTTGGAAGATTACTATATTCATAGCTTCATTTATTTGGGGGAAGTAGAATTTTAAGAACAAAACAAATTGGAACCAAAAATGGAAAAGATGTGATTAGTAGACAGCAAGGCAGTGAATGATTTGTTTCACTTCCCAGAATCCCTCTCTGCAGCTTATCTGAACACTTAGATATGTTTATTTCCAAAAAAAAAGAGCACCATCCTAAAGGAAGCTATGAGATGGTTTTAAAATAAAGGGGGAAATTGTATTATAACTCAAAAGAAAAATAAACAGATGATTTGGGAAGCTTTATTCATTTATTTGGGCAAGCATTGTGAAAAACATTTAGGCACTCTGTGTGTTTAAAAAGTAATAAATAGCTATTGAGCTTACTTCATAAACTTGTCAGAGTGTCTTCATTTTATTTTCCTGAACAAACTGAATTTCTGTACTGCTCTTCCCCAGCCAGTTAATAAATACATCACCCTAAAAAGTGCTGTGGTATTAAATTTACAGCAGATAAAATATGGATGAAGTTGCTGTGCTTCAGGTACGTCAAGTGTGATTTAATATCTCTCACTACCCTTATGAGGAGTAAAAGATTACTCGGCTGCTCAAACAGCAAGATGGTGACCTTTGCTCCCAAGTAACAGCCACTCAGCAAATAGTACCAAATGAAGAAGTAGAATAACATATAGATTTGCCATAAGAAAAAATTGATCTAAATCCATATATCAAATCTGCTGATCAGAGCTCTGTGGAAAAGTACCTCATAATCTTTAGTATGCAATTGCAAAAACTTTGGGTGGAAAAGAAACTGTGGGTCTTATTTTAGAGTAAAAGATTTCTTGGGGCAAAAAGGTTAAGAGGACTCTGCGAGCACATTTTTTTTGCACTGAGACATCTTCAGATAAGAGAATACCCGCTGATCTATTAGATTGTCTAGTGATTTAAAGATCATGATTCTTATTTTGTTGTTTCTCTTTCATTTTCTGCAAAAGAATGGAAAAAGGTGTAAGATCTTCAGAATTTCCATGGCAGTAATTTATAAATGAAGGTGTTCCTTTGGGAAATTTCATAATAGTCTGATTTAATTTATTTCTTTTTTTATAAAAAAAAAGCTATCTCTAAAGGTGATAGAAATCCCCAAGAGGATGTGTTTGTTAGCAAAGAAAATAAATTCTTGTGATTTACATTTTCCTTCAAAAATGGTGGGTGAATGAAACTGTGCGGCTCTGCACTTCAAAGCAAAGGGAATGAAGAATTTTCAACAACAAAGACAAAAAAATGAAACAGACAAATCATTCTGCTGAGTACTTTTTAACCTAAAGTAGTGCATGTTAATGAAGCAACTGCAGTCTGTATAATAAGGGTTGAAAAGATATTCTTTAAAGAGTGAAAGTAAAATAGTAAACTTTTGTAATTAAAGCCTTTTATTCCTAGCTATAGAAGAAGTTAGAACTTTGGTGCTCCCAGTGTAATCAGGAAAGTCAATGGAATTACACCAATAAACCTGTGGTAAATAAGAGAGGCATCAGTAGTAAATAAGCTTCCTCCCATATTATTTACAATTTAAGAAAGGAATACTGCATGGTACTTTACATCTTGAAAGCGATACACCTATATTAACTTGTTATCGTTTTGCATATGTAATTTGAGAATCTAAGTGCATGTGTGTCTCTACAAATGGAAGGCCTTGATTGCGCCTACAAATGTGAACAGTACATGATTTTTTGCTGTGCACTTGTTCTGGAAGAGGTTACTTGCTTTACATGCCCAGGCAAAAAGAATATAACATTTGTTTCAAATATCAAATGCAGCTATATCATTAGTGCTGAATCACGATCACTAAAGAATATTTGTTATATATATTTTATATTATTAACCACATTTCTCATGTATTTTCATGAAAGGTGGAATTATTTAAGGCTGAGGATTTTAAAATAATGTGATTCTGCAAGGTCAGAATGATTTCTTTGCTTTCATATGTTTTTTGTCCCCAATTAAGACACTCCATTAGCTTTTAAAACTGCCCTGGTTTGGTTGATCAAGATTATACCCACTACTCACGCTAGCCCAGATGTTGCCCATTCAAACAGACATCAGTCCATAAACCTTTCTAAACAAGTGCTTTCTCCATTCTGACTACATAGTGGATTTGCTTGGGCAGGATGACATTTTCGTGAGAGACAGATGTGCATGCTGCAGTAGAACCATGGATGCTCATAGCTTCCTTATAGAGCAGATGCTCCCTTGAGGATTCTTATACTGTTTTCTTTGTGTTTGTAATAATAAAGAAAAAATATATTCCCCTTTATAGTTGGGATGATTTTTAAAATTAGCAGTGATGAGGGATAGGACTTTCTAGCAAGGATTTAGAAAATCTCTGGGAATTGAAGGTATGCAGGTACTATGAATCTTTTAATGGCACATCACTTCAAACAACATAAAAGCATTTTATTGGACTTTCTCCCCTGAACTGGCAGCACAGATCAAACACAAGAGAGCACAAGGGACAGATCTGAAAAGGGGATAATGGGCACATAATTGGGGGACGGGATTAGGTTTTACAAAATAGATAGCTTTTACAAATGTTATGTGTCTGCTTCTGAATTTTCACAGATAGTTGTAGAGATTATTTATTAGAAGCGTTTTACTTCCTTTTTAAATGTTTATATAAGCTGTCCTTTAGAGAAACTAAATGTTAGGGAATGCAATCCATACACTGATATGGGGATGAGGTGGGGGAAGAAAATGACTCTCCTGGACATCTGTTTTATTAATCTGGAGGAATGGGTGTTTGTTTTTTCTGTATGACCGATGCATCATCAGTGACGTCATCTGTTACAACATTTCTGATCTCAAATGGCTGCAACATAATTTCACATAGCTGTTCCCTGCATGCAAAATAGGCATTCATAGATTTCAGATTCATATACTTCTCACTGCTAGATGATATCACTTCCAATAGCCAACAGCCAATCACAATTCAAACACCTAAACTGCAGATAGGACCAGCCCTTTAGAGTTTGCATACTGATTGTGGGTGTTTAGATGAGACCGGAGGGTAGCATTTGGTTGTTGCCGTTAAAGTCTGTTAAAGAAAATGAAAAAGCAAGGGCACTAGTACTCTGATTCTGGTTGGATATTGCTTGTATGAGTTAGAATTATGTGATAGACATTCACCTGCAGGCCATTGTTCTGAATTTGAGCCAGTGTGGCAGTGGCTAAATGTCATTAGCCTCTCTCGGGTACTTTGTGTTATGTGAAATCAGTATATGGTCTCAGTACAGTTCCTTATGTCCAAAAAAAGAAAAAAACCCAAGACCCAAAAAATACCCAACCTAGTCACCCTCAGAAATGGCATCTGTATGGCCTGAGGCAGTTCAAATCTCCAATGCTTGGCCTATCTTTTCTCCTGTACTGCTTGTCACAGGACAGCAAAATCATTGGCAAGGCAGCATGGGGATGTTTCACTGCTGGCACCTGTTCTGTGCCTGCTCCATGATTAAACACAGGACTTTAGTTTTTAGGCCTATCAAGTTGGTACCTTTTTATCATGAATGTTAATAACTACATTTTCTTAAAAGAAAAAGTTTGACTAAAAGATGAAGTAAAAATAGTTTGTCAAGGACACTACCCACCTAGAAAAGCACGTTTGATCCTTCCTGACTAGAGAATATATCTCTGGAGGTATATTCTAAATCTAAAAGGCTTTGCTGCACACAGAGATTAAACAGATCAAATCTAACCGTTTTAGAAACTATAGTATTATTATTCCTCTGCAGGGATAGTGAATGTGCTTTCAGAAAGACAATGTCATAATATTTTTTTTTTATTTCCCAGCAGGATTAGCTGCTCTACTGGGAAAAACTATCCCTTTAAGAGTTACAAGAGAAGCTGAACAGTCATGTGCCAGTCAGAAATCTGGAATTCAGAGTGATGGGTAATTGGGGAGACAGGTGAGGCCAGACTGAGATGCAGGTGGAAAGATCTGTAGATTAGGGAAACAAAGAGAATATCTAAAGACTTACACAGAAGGGAAAAAAAGCGATTAAAAGCAAGAAACTGGCTGGAAAAGACAAAAAGTAGTAGAAAGAAACTATTAGAAAGGAAAAGTGAAGATGTAGTAGCAGAACACCGGGAGGATCAAAAGACTTTTACAGGGGTTATTGTAAACAGGAAACTTGACTTCACAGTTGTAGATGATATTTTATTAGCAGCATGTTAGGGCACTGCCTTGTCTTGTCCTTGAGACCTGACAACACCTTACCTGGACAATCAGCCTTCCAACAGTAAGAATCTATAGACTGGAAATAAGCACAGAACCTTCTAATTTGTCCCTAACTGGGGTATGCATTTGCTTTGCCTTTCTTAGCCTAAAAGGAGACTTCATCAAAGAACATTCCAGCATCGTGCCTGCTGAAGGATGAAAGTATTGAATCAAATGATACCTAGGAAGAAACCTCCAGCACCACAGGTGGCTGCTGTTGAGAACTTAGTTGTAAACACACACACATAGTTAGTAATTGATCCTGGAAGGTGCTGATCTCCCCTGGGAGGCAATGAACACCCTTAAACACTCTGACTTCAGTGGGGAGTTGTGAGTGCTCAAGACCTCACAGGAGTGTTCAGCAGAGTCCCTAGGGAATAAATCCTACTGAATGCTCCTTTCTCTCCTAACGGGTAACAATTTCTGTGCATGTGTCAGAGCCTTGTCTGATCCTGCTCTCTCCCTCTCGTTATCAATTACCTGTTTGCCACAGGTGGTGGAAAAGCACATTCATCCATCAGACCACCAGCACCTCCTCTCTAATGCTGAGTCAAAAATAACAACATAAGCATTAACAAATATTCCTGTGAATAAAACCCATTGATTCATTTTGTGTTTGCTCACTCAGAGCCATCCAGGAGGGTCAGATTTTATTCAGAAGAATGTACACAAGAAAGCCAAAGCTCAGCAAATACCAGCACAAATAAATATCCATGTAAGTATTTTCACTGGGAATGGCCATTTTGAATGCTTTTCGTAGTACAGGAAGGAAGGGAAGAAGTTAGGAGCAGGAGGGGAAAAGGTGCTTCAAGAGAGCTGTAGCAGTTAGGAGGATGCAGTGTGTCTATCATCACCACCTCTAGGAGAAGTGAGAGATGGGTTTCTAGTCTGGTGACAATTTAAAATCTGGCTGGGTGTATGCATTGCAGTTAGTCAGTAAAGAGGTAGCACTTGCAGCTTCAGGCACTGCCTTTAAAGGTTGGTGCTGCACCATGGTAAGCATCTAACTCCGGACTCCTGGCACAGAAGGCTATTCAAGCCTCCACGGACAAGGACAAGTCCCAGAGCCATTTAGTTTCCCTTCTTGCATATACTATTTAAGAGCTGCCATGTCACTTTTTCCATGTCATGACAAGAGCAACATTAGTAAGAGCTACCCATGTATACTAGGCTGCTGGCATTTATTTTTTATTTTACAAAGAGTTCCAGGGAAAATGTTGACTTATTTTGTTTAAATGTATCTGTATGAAGAACTGAATGGATTGTGCAGTATAAAATGGTATAAAATGCAAGAAAACTAAAATAAACCAAAAACCTGCCAGTTCTGCCAGTATCTCTGAAAGCTAACTCTACACAGTAACACAGTGCAGCTGTTTACCCCTTTCATTCTATCTATTCTGTAAAAATAACAAAACTGAGAGCTGCTGCTTCCTTGATTTTATTAGCCTATTCATCTATTTATTTATTTTGCCTCCAGTTTTTTTCACCCTCGATGTATTTTTAAGACTGTAGCCACATACTGCTTCACTTTCCAAGTACTGAGACCTATCTGTCAAAAGCTGACTGGAGTGGGTGGTGAAATACAGTAGGAGGTGGCTAGCTACACCGTTGCACTATTAAATTACCGTCGGGCGAAAGAGAGTAATCTCTTGTTTCAGCAGCAGATACTATACTACTATGGACTGTAAAAACCTCAAGCACTCTGAAATAGGCTGTCATATGGAGCGCCATAAATTATATCCATCAAATATTCCATCACTCATTCACTCTGGAGTCTTATTGTGGGCAGAATAGTCTGCTCAGGAGAAAGCAACAACCAACTTTCTGATTTCTTTTCAATTCACCTTCTTAGCCAGTTAACAAGGTGAGGCTGGGAGAAGTTTTACTTGACCATAAAGTACAGCTTTACATCTGCATATTTAAAAGTTTCAGAGCTCAGAGATTGCTTCCCTAACAGCAGCAGCAACCGGCAGTACTTGTGTTAAGAACTTTTAAAGTGTAGTATCGGTGACTTTCTTTTCATCTCCAGGGAACAGAACATTTGACATTAAGTTAAAATCCTAAATAAAATATGAAAGCTGCCAACACAGTACAAAAGTCTTTCCGATGGAATATATGAAAAGTTGCTCATAAGTTGCAAATGTCACTAATACAGTATGAAAATTGCAAAAATGTATATGAAAGTCGCTAATGTGACATGAAAGAACAAAAGTCTTCAAATTACATGAAAGTTGCTGATCCAATATGTTAGTCTTACTGTTCTAGTTACTTTCTATCGGATCTTTTTAACAAATTCCTTTTCAAAGTAATCTATGATAAAAGTCTTATTATATTATCAATTTTCATGAAGTATCAGAAAACTGTGTTTCTAGTTATACTGAAGGAAGGTTGACCTCATTAGCAGATTTTGTAACAGCAGTGGCTTTTTCCTCCTTTTCCTTTTGTAAAAGAAGAAATAAATCCCATCAGTCTAGCCTAGCTTTGCTTTGATTCAAATACATACTAAGTTCTTAATTGTGCAATTGGAGGTGTGGATGGACCCCTGAACTTCTTTGGAGCCCTATTGATTTCAGTAGGACCCTGTGTGAGCCTAAAAATGGACCTGCATTGAACAAATTGCAGGATTGGTGCTTAAGAGCTATTTCAGATCTTCAGCTTCCTCCATCACCAATAGAAAAAGCTGCTAGTGGACACTGAGGAAACTGTGAGGAGGAATAATCTAGAATTCTAACACAGCTGGCTTTAGATTTTTACAGGCACATTGTTGTAATGTGTTTTTAAAGTGCCTTTCTGAGAAGCTTTATTTCCTCCCCATTTTCTGTAGAAAGTCTCTGTCCTATGCAGGTCCACTTTTAGGCTCGTAGGGGGTTCCAATGAAGTCAGTGGGGCTCCACAGAGTTCAGGGTCCATCCAGACACCTCTAATTGCATATTTCGGTATGTATCTTAATCAAAGCAAAGCTAGGATAGACTGGTGGGTTCTGTTTCTTGGCACTGGCCACATCTAGGGCTGGACTGGCTGGCCCTGATGAAAAACATTGACAGAACTGGATTCTCAAGTCCTATATTTTTCTACAGAACAGATACAGTGTAGGCACTCAGATCAGGTACAGATATGGTGATTAGTATGGTATAAGGTAGCAGACAGTCGGATGGATGAATGATGAATATTAGCCCCAATGTGACCTGTTAGGTCTAAGAGTGTAGTTCAGCCTCCATTTTCCCATGCAATCCTTGGCCTCCTTGCTGAGGCTTCAGTAAGAGTATGTTCTCTGAGCTAAGTGAAAGGTTTATGCTGGTGACAAAGAACTATCCCAAGACTTCTCAAAATAATGCATCAATTGACATTACATTTACGGCTTCATTAACAGTATTCATGTAATTATTATATCAATAATAATAATAATACACCAGAATTAAACAATATATACACATGCATTATTTTCCCATTAGGTCCCCCTCGCTCACTGAGAACCCACAATTTGTTATGATTCCCCCTAGCAGACTTAACCCCCGCACACACACACACTCACTCCCAGTTATTGGCCAGTAAATTAAACATTTTGTACATTTAATAACTGTTTGGATTTGCTCCTTAAAGATGATATATAGTATAATATTCTGAATAAAAAAAACTTTGAAGCTAATAATCAAAAGATTAAAGAAAGGATATCTTTTAATTAATTTCAAACCTTGGATTGAGTATGAAATAGAAACATGAAAAAGATTCCAACTGGGAAGGACTGGTAACTGAAGAATCTCCCCTTTCTTGAGGATTACCATTTAATTTTAAACGTTGATTTGAAATAAAAGATGGTACAATATCCAAGAAAAGACATATTTTGGTTGTAAACATAGTAGTGATGTATAATAAATGAAATATATAACATTCTCCTTGAGGAGTTTTTTATTTTATTGTGCAATCATGCTATGGGAATTATTTATACCCTTTAACTTGACTCTCAGACAAAACCTATCAGGTATATTTCTGTAATCAGTTTTTCCCTTTATTGATATGGCTGTATTTACATTTCTGAAAATTGTACTATGGCATCATGTTTAGGATTTTGCATCAGCCAGTTTTTTTTATACCTACATTTATGAGAGCTTGTAATGGGTGGTGTAGATTTGTTCTGAGTAATCATCTAAATGTTCAGATGCTTGTTCAAACCTGAACCCAACCTACGGAAACCCTCATCCTGGCTCATCCCAAAACCCCACATGCATAATCTACCCTTTCTTTCCCATGCAGTCATCTGTCTGCCCTCCACTCCCATTGCAGTCCTCTCCATTGTGACTGGCCAGTAGCGGGGGGGTCTACAGTAGCTTTTCCTACTAATTTGTTTTGTGCCTCATTTAGAGCTGGGCAAAGAGAGCAAATAATTATTAACACTTGGGGGAAGTGTGTTCTCTTTCCTTTTGCATTTTGCTTACCACAAATACCATAGTAAACAAGTTTACTGGTAGGCATACTGGATGAAAAATTTTAAGAGAATAGCAAGCACATTTCAAAGTTGAATTTGCGCCAGTGACCTGATTCTAAGAAGTATGCTCATCCAGTTAGGGAATGGCTAGAGAATGAGGCCAGTGTATCCAATTAAAGTTTTGTATTTGCTTTGGCAAGTCTTACCCTTGCTGACTGCTTGTATGTCATGATCATGAAGAGAGAAGCAGTCCCTGAGAGAGCCTGATCACATCCCCTGAGACTTTGAAAATCAAGATCACATGTCTGATGGGGAGTTGATGCACTCTCTAGAGCAGTGTTTCTCAAACTTTTTTGGCTACGGAACGCTTTTTAGCCTGGTATATGTTATGGAACACTTATAATATTATTTTGTAGTCATTTGGTTTTCAAATAAAAAATTGCATTATTTATGCTCAGATATATTTTATTTTATAAATTATAGTCATTCAAAAAGAGTTGTAAACTACGGTTCAAATATGCCAAATTTAGAAATAAAATAATTTAAAATGAAATTAATTTTAAATTTAATTACGATTCTTTCATGGAACACCTATTCACATCGTGCGGAACACCAGTGTTTCATGGAACACAGTTTGGGAAACACTGCTCTAAAGTACTAAGATAGTAGGCTCATATTGACTTGTGTTGCATACCAGGCAGACTGGTGCTGCATGTTCACTTAGGTATCAAAAAGGTCAGTGTCTTAGAAATACCTGTAATAGCGTCGATTAAATCAGTGGTCTGCAAACTGGGGTGCGTGCACCTCAGGGGGTGCGTGAGACCATCCATGGGGGGCCGCAGCAGCCCAGCTGGAAGAGCCGGGCGCCATGGCAGGGACCAGCTGCGGGAGGGGCAGTTACGGGGGCAAGGAGGGGGCAGTCAGGGGACACGGAGCAGGGAGGCTTATATAGGAGGTAGGGTCCTGAGGCACAGTCGGGGTAGGGATCCCAGGAGGGTGCAGTCAGGGGACAAGGAGCGGGGATTCTGATGGGGGCAGTCAGGGGCAGGAAGTGAGAGGGAGTGGATGGGGTGGGGTTAGGGCAGGGCTAGGTCGGGGCTTCCCCCGTGGGGATGCAAGTTCAAAAAAAAAAATTCTGCTAGGGGTTCCTGATCAAAAAGGTTTGGAGACCCCTGGAATAGATCTTTTGCAGAAATCCTATTTTGAAAATTATGTGTATCCACCGTTCCCTATTTCTGTATGGTGACAATCCTGGTCATCCCACCTATGTCCTCAGTCCTCTATTTCTGCAGCTCTAACTACAAGTGTGTGTGAATGGTAAAATTCACATACTTTAATCAAAATCAAACCCAAATTGGACTTTGCATCAGCAGTCTGGGTTTGAGGCTCATGTCAGGGTCTCCCATGTTGTGCTAGCAGAGCTTGGGAATGGTGAAAAAGTGTGTGATGCATTGCTAGGAGTCCATACTGTGATCTGGTTATGAGTAGCACTAAAGTTTTGGGGTGATAATCAATTTTAAACAATGAAGTCATTGGCTTTCATAATACAAGTGGGGGCACACAAAGATGGCACAGAAAGTTAAAGAGGGAGAATTTCATGATGGATATTCCAGATCTTTCATGCTCTACACTAATATGTCAGGGGACATAAGAGTCTTCTGGGTATAAATAGTATAATCAGCATCCTCTACTACTGGGTGTTGCTGCAAGTGTTGTACACCACTCCCTGGTAGAGTTCTGGCAGGATCTACCAGGCTCAGAGGCAAGTGCTATGGGTACTCCAAGAACTAGGCTCTACTCCTCAGCTGGCCCCGGTAACATTCACAGATTCTGAGGATATTACAGAGGATTATTTCCCTAGGGCTACCAGAACCAAACAGTGAAAATACCCTAGCAAAATACTCTTTCTTTTAACAGCTACAAGAAAAAAATCAAAAGAGTTGTTCCTAACCCTGCTCTTTGGACAATCCAGTACAGGGCAAAAAGGTAACAGAGCCCACTTGGGGGCCCTGCCATCACAACTGCAGTTTTTCCTGTTTGTGGGCCATTGTGCTGTATCTTCCAGCTGTAACTTCTGCTGGCCTCCTCCCTGCATAGCACTCAGCTTTCAGTCCCAGATCTCAGGTTCTCTGCCACCCAGCCTTCCCTCTGCAACTAGCTCCGAGGCTGCAGCCTCTGTCCAGCCTGTTGTTCCAGCTCACACGCAGCATTTGGCTCTCTCCTGACCTGGCCTCTGCTGACCTCAGGATGTTACTTCCTTTTCTTGGTGTCAGGAGCTTATGGAGTCCTCTGTTGGCTGGATATTGAAGTGGGTGACACAATACTTCGCACTGGCTAGATCTCTTCCTCCATCCACAGTGCAAGAAAAGCTACTCTGTAGATCTGTATTGTGACTGGAATTTCCATTTTGCAGGAAATTCTACAATCGTTAGTTTTTTCATTCCAAATCAGAATGGAATGCTGAATTTCAAAATTTCCCACAAAAGGAAGTTTTTTGGGGAAAAAAATCAAACCATTTTGTTTTGATTTCAACTTCATAAAGACAAAATATAGCAAAGTAAAAATAAATTTGAAATGAAAAGTCATTTTAAAATGAAAAAACAAAATATTATTTTATAAAAATGTTAAAACAGAGCAGCATTCTAATATCATCAAAATGCTTCATGTGGGAGTTTTTTCAAAATGAAATTTTGTCAGAATCAGCATGTTCCCGCAGAACGTTTCTATGTCAATGACACATCATTTTCTGACCAAAAAAACTCAACCAACCAAACAAAAATTGTTGCAAAAATTTTGATCCAGTGTAGTAATCAATAATAATCCAATAACTGCAATGCAATAACAGTACTTGCCTCATTCCTGGAGGATCAGGATCACTAATAATAACTTACACTTATATAATATTTTTCATTGGAGGGTTTGTCTACACAATGAGTTAGTCTGCACCGGTGGGATATAAATTCGAATCTGTACCAGTGGCCTGTGTGGACTCTGCTGGTGCACACTAAAAGTTCTCTAGTGCATGTTAGCATAGTCTCAGGTACTACATTACCATGCACTAGAGAACTTTTAGTGCATGCTAGCAGGGTCCACACAGGCGTAGGCTAGAATTTGCACTTCACTCATGCAGACTTACTCATGATATAGACAAGCCCAGAGTATTCTAAAACATTTTGTATATGAATTTGGTCCAAAATACTGCTGTCAGATAGATAAGGATTGTTGTTCCCATTTTACAGATGTATAAACTAAGTCCTGGAGAAAGGGCTTGATCAATCTCCAGTTAACTTGAAAGTTGAAGGCACTTAGCACTTCACATGATCAGGACTTCAGAGAATAGAATAGGTGACATGAAGAACAAAACTGAAAACTCCTTATTCCAGTGCTTCAGCCAGTAGACACAGTAGACCTACTGTTGAGGTGTAGAAGGCCTGGAGAAAAGGTCTTTCTAACTGGCTTTGCTGCCAGTGGAACTCACTTAGCAGGTCCTTGATGCTGAAAAGGCCAGTCAGAGGAGGGACTTAAAAATGTAACTCTCCTGCACCCCGCCCCCCCCACAGCTAGAATTGTGGAACTGGCTGACATGTTGGCTGATGCAGATGCAACAAAAAGATAAAAAGAAGGTGGGACTAGGCCACCCAGATAATGTAATGATTCAGCACATTTCTTGATCAACCTCAGCCTCCAGGCTAGGACTTCAAACTACTCTCCCCTAGGAAACCCCCAGAAGAGGGCAGCAATGGTTCTGCTGTCTACCCTCCCTGCAGAGGTGAATTCCGCCCCACCCCCCCTCCAATTGGCATAAATTCCTTTGTGGGTGCTGCAAGTAATATGGTAATATGTACCTGCCTATGCCCTGAGGGCTGAACCTAGCCAAGAGGTCTTTATCATTTACTTGTTAATCATTATATGAGAGTTCTTTCCAAAGGCAGCTAGATTTACTGCTCTGTAGATTCTGTTTCAGACACAAACTGCACTAGTACAGTAAACATCAAAGTAGAACTTATGGGAAACCCAACTTTCAAACTTGGGCACCTACATTAGTGCACACGGTTCTCTTTTTAGCAATCTGATCATCACCCAGAAAAACCTGAGAAAGAAGTTTTAAAATGGAAAATATTTGAATAGGGATCTTTTTCTCCTACACCTTTTAATTATTTGTTGTTTTATTTAAGATGGGTTTCCCCTCAATATATTTTGAGAACAGATTCTGACACAATATATAAAAGAAAGTACAGATAGGAACATTTTCAAACAACATTTTTTTTTATATCTATTTCTTCATGTGACCAAAAACATTCTTAAACTTGTGTCAGGTAAAACACATATATGTGATAAAAAGATGCAGTACGATCACAGTAAAATAAAGTACTTTAAATAGCTATGTCTTGATAGGTCACAATGCCATATCCTCTCAGGATAGAAATCACTGATAATTTTTTAAAAAATCTCTAATTCTTAAAGAAAATCTTAACAACATAATTTAACAAGCCTGCATCTGACTTCAGTAGAATATATATAGTCAAAAATATTTACTTCATGGATGATTATGAGGATGATTTTAATTATAAAATTCAAAGAAAAAATTTTAAAAAACTATCACATCAGGGAAAAAATTGTATTGATTCCAAAAACTTCAGGGTTGATGTGATAAACTTTAAGCCTCTCACCAGTTGTGTGGCACCACGCAGAAATCTGCCAAAACAACACAGTTTGGTGCTCATTGTATCCTAATTGTTACTATAATGAGTTTCCTTAGATAGCCAAATCCTTAATCAGCCCTATCAAAACTATGTCTGCTCAGAAAAAGACTCATGTTAATTCTGCTTAATTCCTGACAGTGGTTAAGCATCATTAATACTCCATAATTTCATTGTATGTTATTGTAATCATATCAGCATATATCTCAGCAGATACAAAAAACTCAATAAGCTGTTCATGAATTATCAATCATGTGACTCTATTTCACTAAGAGACTATCTTCCATCACAGCCAGACCTCCTTTGCCCTCCCCACAGTCAGTAGCCTAAGCAGGTATTAATAAAGATCTCCTTTTTAAAATTGCACTGCTCAAAATGGTCTTTAAGGGACCCAGCAGTAATCTCAAGATCCCTATATTTTAGCAGAAGGCAGGACAGAGGAATTAATAAGAGCCTTTTCTGTGTAAACTGCTCCCTGCTCTAAGGCTATATCCTGGTGTCAGGGCGCTAAGAGAATTTTAAATGCACAGGATGGATTGTTTGTGTTGCAAAAGCGAAACAGGGGGCAAAGGCTAAGAGACTTGAGAAAATTGAAAGACTGCCAGGGATGCTGGGATGCAAATAGCAACAAAACAGGGATAAATGCTCCTGCTCACATATGCAGGAGTCCTGCAGAAAAAAAAAAGGTTATTAATTTTCACCAGGCTGTATCTTACAGCTGGTAGCTCAGCATCAGTTTTTGGTGTAATGAAAATGGTCTGAGCAGAAGATAAATGGTTCATAAAGTGGACCATTTAGATGCAATCGAGGCTCAATCTGGCCAGTGACTAATCACGTCCCCCCAGTAAAGCTGAATTCCACTAACAGACTTTTTTTTCCCCCTGCTGTATCAATGAATTGTAGTCAGGTCTAAGTTCAAGGCAGGCAGAGAATTATCTTGATTTATTAGCGCACTGCCTGGCCGTGCCACTCGCGCTGCTGTGGCTTTGTGGGCTTCTGCCCTGTTGCTGTCGGAGTGTAATTTTTACTGTTCCCTTGTGACTAGTACACAGCATCATTTTCAGCTGCTAGAAAAATGGGCTGCTTTTGCACCTGTAATTTTTCTTCTTTTGCTGCTGAAGGTATATAATATATCTCTAAAGTGCGTAATAAGTTTCTGAAAAACGTGTTTTTAAAAGAAATTGATTCCAATGTTTTATAAGCCTGAGCAAGGCCACATAAGGAAATGCACCAGATTGCAAAGGTATGCTTGGTTGAAAAGGCAGCCATTTCCCCCTTCCCCCCAACCCCCCACCCGTTTCCATTTAGTGAATTCAGACTTCCAGTCCAGGGTGTAATTTCAGGCATTTTCTATACAGTAGCTGCTTCCCATAATGAACTCTGATCAAATAAAAATATTGTTTATATTGAGACTTTACAAGTCCTGATTAAATATAAAATAGAGTAAAATCTCTCATAATGACATTTAATTGTGAGAAAGAAAAGATTCCAATATAAGAGCGTTCAGCTGCATTTGTTCAATGTTCCTTTGCATAATGCCATTTATAGATAGTTCAATTATGACATTATTATGAGCAGCATATGAGTAACTAACTGGTTTGTCGTATTTTTAGACCTATGGAGAAAGGACTTGGGTAGAGCTACATCCTCTCTGGTGGGAGTTTTTTCACAAAAGGCCCATTATTTCTGCTGAGATTTGCAATGCCAGTTTCTTTAATTATGCCTGATGTTTCACCCATGATCCTGTAAGCATCTTCACAAGAACCGGGAGTGGGGAGGAGGAAACCCCAGTTTATGTCCTTGAGAGAAAAGAATAAACTGACTGAATAATTTAAATATAGCAGCTAATATATTTTCTTCCAAGTCAGTTTGTTCTGAGCACTCAAAGAAGACAGGCTGTTTTTTCTTTTCCTCTGAAGGATCTGACAGATATGATAGGTAAACTATCAGGGCTAAACAGGCAAAAACGCTACTATAAACCCTAGTGACAATACATCTTCTATAGAAAGAGTACAGCTCCTCAGCTGGAGTTTAATATTTTTCTAGCTGTGTGGTTAGTTTTCTGAAGTGTAAGGAGGAAGCTGTTCATCTCTTGGCTGAGCTTGTGGATTAATTATTTCAAGACTGACCTCTCTGTGTTGCCCTTTCCCCATTTAGAACCCAGTAAGGGGATCCTTTGCTTATTCTGTTTTTAAGAATTTGTTACTTTGAACAGTGATGGAAGCTATAAGGCATACAGTAAGCAAGAAGCACACTGTCAGGTCATGATCACGTAAGTGTATATGTGCTGACTTGATTTTTTTTTCTTGTTCCACTTAAAACAATTCCACATATTCAGTGCCAGGACTCTCAGGCTGTTGGTTGCACACCACTGGTACAAAGCAGAAAATGCTGTGTGAGTTCATTTCACCATTGCCATTGTGGTGCAAATCATTCTCCAGCCACTACCAGTACGATGTGTTCTGAGGTTTAATTTGGCGTCATTGTGGGTTTCAATTCAAAATGATGTAGTACTGCCTGAAGACTTCAAAAACAATGAAATGAAATGACTCCAGCTTTTTCCCCTTGGGAGAATCCTCTAAACACATCTTAGAGTCCCTTTCAACATACAGTTTTCACTTCCCCTCGCCACGCCATCAGGGTCTCTGCATTGTACTACCTATCCCTCTAGGGCTAGGCAAAGGAAGGATAGGAATAGTTCCCTTCAAAGCAAATCAAGAGTATGTCCAAAACAACCAGAGAGAGATGAAATCAGACCTCCTCTTAAGGGATGAATGAACAGCTCCTCCCACACTCTCAGATTCTACTAATACTCTGAGCCAGCCAGAATCATTCCATTCACAGTTTTGTACCTGTTTTAGAACAGATGCTCCTGTTGTTGTTTTTTTATTTGAGGTTTTCTTATTATGACACGGAACCCCAGCAACACACTGACCAACACAGAAAAGGCTTTGGGGAACAAATTTGCACTCATGAAGGATAGCAGATTGATACCCCTTGGATATTGAATTGTCCTTCAAATAAGCAACAACATGGGTATCACTAAAGTAAGCCCCCCAGTGATGACCTGTCAATGTGCCTCAGCTCTGTTCTGAACAGGCTACCTCTTGCAGTGGTTGGCTAATTAATTTGTTTTCAAAATATTCAGTCCTGCTCAGGCTGCCAACAGGATATTTGCCAGATAATGAAAATTGTGGTGTCGTTTTTGTGACTTGGGTGCCTGCCTGCTCATTTCACGCAGGCCATTAGATGGTAATTTTCAGTCCCTATCAGAAAGAAGCCAAAAATGAGCCTCCAATTCAAACCCTTTTTAGTCTTGAGATGAGGAAGGGATTTAAACCCCTACAATTTGATTCTGAGTTGAAAGTAGTGAAGATTGTGTTGCAATTCCAATTAAAATGTAGCCAAAATCACATCATCACATCTGATCTTTATCACATTGCAAGATTTTGGATCCAAAATCTCACCAGATTTCCATAACATTGAATCCAGAATCTAACTCTTTTGAGCTTAGAGCCCAAATCACAAACCTTAGACTAAACCTAATCTTGATCAGGATTTGAACATGGCCTCCTCAGTCCATGTCTAATCATTCAACAACAAGCTGGGCAGTATTTGAACTGGAAACAAGAACAGTCCCTGGGATGGGAAAGACTCTACATCACTTTGATAATGCCCTAAGCCTAGACCAAACATCACTCACTAGATTTTTCTTTTATCTTTTTTGTTTATTTCTTTTGCTTCTGTGGAATAGATGGGAGGTGGGAGGATAAAGAGGGGTTGGTTTCTTTTCCAGTTTCAGAAATCATTCATATTTCTGAAATAGCTAATTGCTAAAAGAAAGTTCCATCTTCAGTGGTCACATTCCAGTTTAATATAATTGTATCCCTATTTAATACAAAGCAGAAAATAAACACAGCTGTAAGTAAGGGGAATCTATTTCAGTCATTTTTGGTTTATTAATGGCCAAATACTTTTTCATCTAACCACCCTCCCCCTACTGTATAACACCTTGATTGCATTGCTGCTTTATATTTACTTGCATAAATAACACTGCAGTTTTTCTGCTGGAAAGGCAGCTATTTTAAAGATGGCAAAATGTCAGCTCCTAGATGGTTGGTTTCATTTAACAGGGCTTCACATGAATTTATGAACTGTTCTGTAACATCTTCTGCCTGCGCCAAATGGCAGACTTTAGGCAGAAACCCAACGTATGTTTAGCCAATATATAATAAACGTAGTATTTACATGGTCTGTGGACCCTATTAGGAATCAAGAATTGTTGCTTTCTAAATTTACTGCTCTTTAATGCCTTTCCACAATATTCTAAGTAAAGTGTTCCTTGCTCAGAGAAAGCTACTAGAGTATGTGTGTCCTTCATTTTAAAATATCTTTAACAAAACTTTTGACAGTTAGCTTATTTTCTTCTGATGCTAGGGTGACAATGTAGTTTAAGACATTGTTTCCTGACTTTAAAGGTGCCTTGCAGTTTTTAAGAATATTTCTGCAGCTAAAGAAATTCTGCTGCAAACGTAGTGTATCAGTTCATTTCTTAAGCAATAAATGCCAAGCAGAGTGGTGCTGAATAAGCATGCTTATATAGAATTTCTCTTTGAAAAGCCTACTAGTTAGGCCCTATAACACTTCAGTTGATATTTCTACAGTGCAAACACAACAGTGAAAATTAAGTTGCCCCAGCAAATTCAGTTTAGGAGAAATTTGTTATGAATAAAATGCTGCTGCTGGCCTTAGAACATTGAATTTATCCACCAAATAATATCTTAGAAATACCACTTCAGAAGAAATCAGCTCTAAATAATTGATAAATTTGGTTTGTTTAGAAACCTTTTGACCCCTGTAATAGAAAGTAAAAACACATTTCAGTTATTAAAGTCACATATATTCCCTCTGGTAGGGGAAGCTTTTAATTTTAAGCTGGGCTCTGTGGGGGCCATTTGATAAAGCTTGGAAAAACCTTTTCAACTGCTGCTGGTGGATTTGGGTCAGCTTCCCTTGGGAAAATGGCAAAAGATAAATTTGTAGCTTTTCATAACATAAAAAAACTTCAGAGATTTTAAACATCAAGACCTATTGGAACTGAAAGACAGACTTTTCTCTTTTGTCTCTCCCCTCCCCCGCTTCCTTTTCCTCTCCAAAAGAACTTTAAATTCTCTTCTTGTAATTTATTTATATATATGGGTCTATAATGTTTTGGCTTCTCTAACTATGCTACTAGTGGAATTTATTAACATAAGATTTATATTTTAGATAGAAACAGCATCTATGGTGGTTTTATTTCCCAACTGTGCCGTTTCAAGCTACAGTTTTTAAGCAAAGAGAAACATTTAAGGTCCTTCTCCGCATTTTTAAAATACTCCAACTTTTTAAAATATATTTGGGTTTACAGACCTTTATGTTTGAAATACAATTTGATCTCATTTATCCTATATTATCATAATAATGATGATGAGTAATTAATTAATAAATTATGTGGATGCTGAAGGGATCGCAATAATTCACCTGACCTTTCCACATTAACTTTTTTTAAAAAATAAAAGTGGGGGAATGGAAATTTAATGCTCCTGAATAATGCTGGATTAATAGCCCTAAAGAATCTAAAAATCTAGTCATCCATTGGTGCACACATAAGACAAACACCGCAAAAGCAATAGCAGTACACTCTTCCCCATGCTGCCCATGAATCTCAAATCTAGAAGTATAACTAATTGTAGTTGCGATGGTATTTCAGGCTCCATGTCTCTTCAGTCCTTAGCTCCTGTAAGTGGCAACTGTGGCCTACAATTTGTGATGTGAACATATTTCCACCATGAACTGGACTGAGACCACCAAATTCACTTTACATAAACCACTGAGAAGCCGTCAATCAGACAGGAATAACTTTAATTCACTGCTAACCTGGGCTGGATTAGAACAAGTGGCCTGGAAGGGAAAATTATTACTCTTTTCAAGAAACATCCAATCCCCCTCCACATTTTCTTAAATAAATACAACCAAACAACTCTCATCTATAATATGATTCTATAGTAAATCACATTAATAATAGCAAATCAATTGAACCAGGGGTTAAAGTGGAGAACTAGATAGATGTGGCAAGACAAATGTACTTTCTGTTTGCTTTGCACAAGAACTGCATGGTGAATCTGGCAGTAATACTTATGAAAGTGCAGAGAACTAGGTGAATACTTGTAAAACTGGACAAGCTGTGATCCTCCCACCACCCATCTGACAATTTCCTGTTTTGCTTAAATTGAAAATAAGAGTATACTGCTATAAACTGGTGGAAACAACATTGTCTTTTCTTTATGCATTTTAAAGCTTGGTCACTATTCCCAGTGCAAGTAATTTTATTGCACCAACTTAGTGGTGAATTATTAAAAGGGTAATCATTCATGCTGGAATGAATGATGTGTGCACACACAGGTGCCTGCACTTGGCAAATGCAGAGCTCTGTGTGTGTGTGTGTGTGTATGTATGCTTTAACCTTTCCAACACCTGTCTTATTTGAATAAACTAGTGCTTGTTTTGGAATAGTCATCTGTACACACAAATGTCACCCACACAAGTCGAAGTTAGACCTTGAAAATGTATCTCTGGGAATATATGCAGTTTTGCATGTGTAGGAGAGCTGGGCAAATAAAAAATATAATGTGCAGATGGGCTTCCTGATCTGATTATTGTTGTGTCATGCTTCCTGTACTACACATCCAGTTAATGCAAAACAGTTTAATTGTAAAGTGTAGTATCCTTTTGGTCACTTAAATTGGTGACATTTGATCTTTCTATAGTTTTTATTCCAGTCGTTCCCAGTCTTTTTTTCTTGGCAGCTGACCCTCCCACATTTTTGGATAGATTAGCAGCTGGTTGTCATTTCTCATCTCCATCCCCTATTTCAAGTGATATTCTTTGTTTGGTGTCTATTTTTTGTGTTCCATGCGAAGTCAATATAGGATGCACTTCATCCTTTCTTTCAGCAACAACCATGTAGAAAATCAGATGCTATGACACAAATGTATGCCTTCATTATCTCTGTGTATGATGCAATGCCATCAACAGACACTCCCTTAAAAATAAATTTTGTCCTGGAATTTTCATCCAGCTGTACTTTATATTCTAGAAACTTAAATGGCCACCCTACTCTGCTATGCCCCATGGAAAGAAACTCTAAAGGATAAAGGAGTTCAGGAGAGCTGGCAGTTTCTCAAGGTGACAGTATCAGGGCCTTGTCTACACAACTGGCTGGATCGACGCGCAGAGATCGATCTATTGGTGATCAATTTATCACGTCTCGTCAGGTCACAATAAATCGATCCCCAGGGCTTGTCTTCACTACAGCGGGGAGGGATCGATCTTATGGCGATCAATTTATCATGTCTCGTCAAAACGCGATAAATCGATCGCCAGCACTGCCCCCATCGACTCCGTAATTCCAGCTTGACCAGAGGCATAAGCTGGAGTCGACAGGGGAGCGCATCGCTGACTGCCGCCGCCATGAGGATGGCAGGTAAGTTGGCTGCAGATACACAGACTTCAGCTACGTGATTCATGTAGCTGAAGTTGTGTATCTGCAGTCGATCCCCGCCCCTAGTGAAGACCAGGCCCCAGAGGCACTCCCGTCAAGTCCTGAACTCCAGCTCATCAAAAGGCTCAAGGCAGAGTCGACGGGGGAGCCCTCTGACGACCGCTGCTGCCATGAGGACGGTAGGTAAGTTGACCTAAGATGCGTCGACTTCAGCTACGCTATTCACTTGGCTGAAGTTGCATATCTTAGTTCGACCCTCCCCGCTAGCGTAGACCAGGCCTTAAAGACACAACTGCAGACAATCCTGATGTGAAGGAAAGATAGGAAAAAGAGTAAGAGGCCAAGATGGCTCTCTTAGGAGCTCTTTAATCACCTGAATATCAATAAGGAATCCTAAAAAATTGAAACATGGATGGATTGCTAAGGAGGAGTACAAAGAATAGTGCAAGCACATAGGGACAAAAGGCTAAAGCACAAAATGAGTTATACCTAGCAAGGGACATAAAAGGCAATAAGACAAGGTTCTTCAAATGCAGTAGGAGTAAGAGGAAGATGAAGGAAAGTGCAAGTCCTCTATTTAGCAGGAAAGGAAAGCTAACCGATGACATCAAGAAGTCTAAGGTGTTTAATGCATATTTTGCTTACAAGGGCTAATGGGGACCAGATATTTAACATAATTAATACTATTAATACTAACAAGGTGAAGAAAGAACGCAAACCAAAATAGGGAAAGACAAGGTTGAAGAACTTTTAGATAAATTAGATGTATTCAAGTTGGCAGGGCCTGATGAAATTTTTCCTAAGATACTTAAGGACCTAATCTTGGAACCGTTAGCAATTATCTTTTGGCTGGCTACACTGGGGTGGGAGGATTCAAACTAAGATACGCAACTTCAGCTATGCTATTCGCATAGCTGATGTCAAAGTACGTTAGTTCGATTTACCTGGTTGTCCCCACTGCAGCGGGACAACCAGGGCCGCTCCCACGCCGACTCCGCTTATTCTTCCTGCCGAGGTGGAGTACAACCATCGATTTGGGGATCGATTTAGCGAGTCTAGATGAGACGCGATAAATCAATTCTTGATACATCGAGTGCTAACTGCCAATCTGGCGGGTAGTGTAGCCATATCCTTTGAGAATCCGTGGAGGATAGATGAGGTCCCAGAGGATTGGAGAAGGGCAAACATAGCATCTATCTTTTCAAAAGGGAAACAAAGATCATACTCAAAGAGTAGTTATCGATGGTTTGCTGTCAAACTGTGAGGGCATATCTAGAGGAGTCCCACAGAGGTCAATCCTGTGTCTGGTGCTAGTCAATATGGATGTATTTCTTCAGTTTGGGATTTGCAGGGGGGAGTGAGGGGGCAGATAGTTCGGTGGTTTGAGCATTGGCCTGCTAAACCCAGGGTTGTGAGTTTAATCCTTAAGGGGGCCATTAGGGATATGAGGCAAAAATAGAGATTGGTCCTGCTTCAAGCAGGGGGTTGGACTAGATGATCTCCTGAGGTCCCTGCCGATTCTGTGAATATTTTCATTAATGATTTGGATAATGGAGTGTAGAGTGCACTTAAAAAATTGCAGGTGGCACCAAGCTGGGAGGGGTTGCAGGCACTTTGGATGACAGGATGAGAATTCAAACACTCTTGATCAAATAGAGAATCAATCTGAAACCAACAAATTCAATTCAATAAAAACAAGTGCAAAGTACTGCACTTAGGGTATGTCTCTTTTGTGAAACTTTAACAATTCGCCATCCCCTATTGTGAACCACCAGCAAGATTTGACACCTGAACACCCCTCTCCCTGCACTGCAGAAGAGACAGCTACTACTAAAGCCTAGCCCAGCCCAGCCTGACACTGTCTCTCCCCTACATCTGGAGCTGGGGGAGCCACTGACCCATTTGTTGCCCCAAGAGTGAGAAGTTAGCTACTGACACCATGTGCTGGGCCTGGGGGGTGTTTTGAGGTGAAATTTGGCCCCTCTCTCTCTCTCCCTCCCTACCTGAGGATTGGGGAGGCTCCTACCCCATGTAGTGCCCTCAGAGGGGTGGAGTTAGGTGGGTCATGTGCTGGCTCCTGGGGAGTGAGAGGGAGCCCAGCCCAGCCTCGCTGCTCCAGCTCCCTGCCCTGCTTACAATTGTCCTAGTAGCTCCTTTGTGTTCCCTATGCAGTGTGTGCTTCTGCTGCTGACCTGGCCTTGGAATGTTCAGTTCGCCAGACTTCTCCTGAGGAACACAAATAAGAGAAAAGAGGTGGCCATTTTTTTATCACTTTCTACTATAGCCAGAGCTGATTGGAATTGCAGGAGACAAAGGAAAGATGTTGAAAAGCCTGAGAGGACTTCCTCTGCCAAATATCAAAGACCTTCTACAATCAACGGAGATGTGAAAGCTTCTCAAAGAAAAGGTCACAATAATTCTTTATACTAGCAAGAATTCAGCAGCCTACATATAAGGGTCACTATCAAGTTCCTCTGTAATAAATTAGTGAAAAAATTTTGAGGAACTTCTTGAAAACTTCCTCTCTTTTGAACACGTCTTTGGACCAGTCAGAGTTTGACTATGGACACACTGCACATTGGATAGCAGGCACAAAAGCAACCAAAGAGCAGGGGTGGGAATCAAAGCAGAGGTTAAATGTTTTCAGGAGGTGTTTGTCATTGCATAGGTGTTTGTAACAGTTTGTTCTGCCTGGATAGCAGTCACCTATCAGAAGCAGGAAATGACTGTTTTTCTTGGATCTGAAGAATGCTGGGAAGGGGCCAATTTAGTTATGAGAAGTGCAGTGTTGGGACATAACTAGTAAATGATTATTGGCATGCCTGTGGCAGTGATGAGCTTGGCAGAAATAGAGGGGTGGGTCCCGCTCTTCCCCCCCCCACCACACCCAACTTTTAAAATATCTGAGAAAGATCACCTGCAGGACAAGTTTGGTTTGGGATGTGGTCAGAGGTGACTTCCCCACAGCTGAAGGAGTTTTAGAAAGGCAGGGTGGTGGCAGAACATGCCCCATCTTATTACACGGGTAGGAGCATACGCCCTTCCCCTCATAGCATGGAATGGACTGAGGTGTAATTTCCCATTTGAGCGGCCAATAATATCATTAGATGTAATTTTTCTACAGCCTTTTTCTTTCTGTTTCTGGTTGTCACTAGCTGAAGTTAAGTATGGAAAAGCAACAGTGCCCTGAGTGCATCTATTACCAGTGCACTGCAGACCCTGAGGTACAAACATCTAAAGAATTGGAGGGAACATGTATTTTGTGTGCGCTTGTGTGCAGAATATAGATATCTAATGAACACAGTGAGAGATTTGAAGATTAATTTTATCTAATGAAAAGACAATGATAGCTAATAGGGATTTTTAATATAGAGGAATATTAATGTAACATTGCATTTATTCGCTGTTTGTGGACAGAAAGAGAGTACATACCAATTGGACATATGCTATTAAAATTTCTTAAGCTGGAATGTGTCCTTTAAAAGGACACATCATGAGACCAAGGAAACGCGTCACACTTTAAAAAGAATGTTAAAATATATAGCAGAGGAGAGCAAGAAAACATTGGTTTCAAATGCAAACCATTCACTTTGATACATACCTCTGAGTGAGGAAACGTGAAAAGTTTCTTTTTCATTCTTTCTGTTACTCATTCCGAGTTGCAATACTTACAGTGTAATGTGGATTACTATAATTAACAGGTTACACGCATGAAAACATTATTTTTTCCTTGATGTGCCTCTGATTCCTTTATATTGTTAGCATTAATACAGTATAATAACTTCCTCCAAAGAAGAAACAACTGCTATGGGAGTTATTATTGAAGCTGATGTTCCTTTCTTTCAGTAATAATATTGAGAAATTGCAAGTCAATAAATAAAGCAATGTAATGACACTTCTACTTTCATAAAAAATAAGATTTAAAAAACTATGTGTAACATGCAAACATACACGCACACTACGTATATTTACAATATATTCCCTGTAGACTTTTGTCAGGAGAACATATTG
The DNA here is from genome assembly GCA_007922305.1 of Dermatemys mawii. Taxonomy (NCBI): domain Eukaryota; kingdom Metazoa; phylum Chordata; order Testudines; family Dermatemydidae; genus Dermatemys; species Dermatemys mawii. Next base: position 23,879,798 of record ML677364.1, read on the forward strand.
GGGACCTTTTGAACCTAGTAACTCAAAGGAGTGATTTTCTTTCTGGTCTGGAGAAGCAGTTTTAGATTAAAGAAAATTAAACTCTAATGAATTAAAATGTAAATGTTTCTATGTCTTTTGTGCTGTGATATTTACAGCAAAGATTAACATTGTTCCTACTTTTTCTCCACCAAAATACATGCCATGTGGCATATCCATAGATTTGTGGATTTTTTAAATAATATGGCATGCTGGTTATAATATAGTTAATGTACCAGCTGCAATTAACAGACTGTCAAAGGATCAACTAACAACTGCTGATAAGCTTCATTTAACTAATTTGAGAAGTGGAAGTTTGATTTTTTTTTTCAGGAAGGTAGCTTGTTTCCTTATTTCCTGTCAAGTGAGCCAACTCCTGTGACCTGTAGTTAAAAGGGTTTTTTGTAATTAAGGCAGCAAGTCTCCAAGTGAACAGTTCTCACAGTAGGAGGGGGCCGGGGGAAAGGAGGATGCATAACACTGCTTAACTAACTAAGCGGAGCTTAGCCAATACATTCTCCTTCAGGCTGGTTAGTATGCCATGAGCCAGTGGAATCTCTTCCTCCATTGGCTTCTTGTCCATTTTATGGACCACTGAGTCTGTTAAGATCTTGGGCAATGGCCCTATCAGAGGGTAGTCTCCCTTTTCAGTGACTGCCCACAGACAACTAGAAACTGATCAGCCATGTTATATCAATAACATTCTCACACCAGGTTGTGTAAATTGATCTTTTACAATTTCTCTCAGTGACAGTTTCTGTAGCCAACAAGATAAATCATTCCTCCTGTGGCTTTTTTATTGATTGCTGAGACCAGTATAAAAATTACACTGCTCAAGCTGTGAGGGGAGCATCCTCATAAAAGAAGACTTTCTGTTTACAATCAGAATATGTTTGGGTCCAGATCAAATACAAATTTACTATCCTAGAGCCATGAGAGACCCAGAATTTAATGGAGACACAGAACATTTGGAAAGTAACCCACATACATTTTAGAATACAAGTGGTGTATTCACAAAAACCCCCAAGTAATTTTACAATTTTACAAATGAAAAAAAATGCAAGCTTAGAAAGTCTTGTTGAGGTAAAGGCAGTCATAATAACAAACCATCTGTTAAAAACAGTGATGCATAAGAAGCAAAGCAACAAAATCAACCAAGGCACTTTTTGCAATTGCTTCTACAAACACTAACACAAATTGCTTTTTGATACCATTTTATCACCCATGCAAATTTTTTTTAAAGGGGAAAATAAGACTAGAGAGCTCTCTGCCTCTTTGCAGGGAAGAAACATCCTACAAATCTAGAAGATTTGGTAGCTTTAATGTGATTTTAGATAAATTGTTTTAAGCTCCTGTACAAAATAAGTTGTACTATTTTATTGAAGATACAAAGCTAGAAGTATACGGCATAGTGAGTTTTGTCACTGTTTTTTTAGCAAGAATTAAACTCCAGAATGTTTAGGATGGGGTTTTCTTTTTCATTTTAATTGTCATCTTAAAATATTAATTAAATTCCATGGATTTGTTGTCATACTATTAAGGCCTCGTGCTAACGTCATGTACAGCAGTACAAATCAGAAGTAACTTTGTTTACATCAAGGGAATTATACTTGTGTAAAACTGGTGTAAGTGAAACCAATCTCTGGCCCTCAAGTAGGTGCTACTTTGGCAAATGTTTTAGTAGACAGAAGAAAAGAGTGGGGAGCAGATTGTATCTGTGGCTCCTTCACTGGTTCACTCTGTGATCATGGGTAAAATGCTTCCTCCAATTTACAAATCTGTAAAATGGATTTAATAAACATAGGGGCAAATTATCACTCTAGTAACTTCATTTAAATCAATGGAGTTATACCAGAGATGAATTTGACCCATGTCACCAACCTCAGAAAATGGTAAAGTTTAAATTAATGTTTTCAAATTATTCTGAGATTCTTTATGATGGGTCTTATAGAAGTGTAAATTATATTATTAATTATTTTTAGCAGTAGTAGTATACAGGAATTTAACTTTTTATACAATAATGAAGTATTTCATGTCTCAGATATATAGACAGCCATGACTGATATCACCTTGTTCTCTAAATATGTAGCAATAAATGGCCTCACAAAGCCAAGCAACTCATTACTGATTCAAGATATTTTCCTAACATTCCAAAATTTTGATTTCTTTATTGATGCAATTGAAGTCTGTGACAAAGCTAAACCTAAACCTGCCTTTCTGTTTTGATGACTGAGGAGAGGTAAAAATCATCAAAAATGTTTTTTAAAAAAAAGTATTATTTAATTATGGCTAAGTTTAACTTTTGTCTTCAGGTATAAAATCATTCAAAATGCCAGCCCCAAAGAGCAGCTATTATTTTTTTTATTAGTATTTAAAATTGGTGTGTAGTCTTTGTTAAAATGAGGAACTTAGTATTTGGGCATCTGTCTGAAAATAGAGGGTAGAAAGAGATGATAGCCTTTGGCCCCTTGCTATTGAGCCTCTCCCTGGAGTTTAGAAGCAGCTCTCTTTATTTGCACAATGGCCAAGGCGGCTGATTCAATTAAATAGGACCAGGGGAAGGCAAAGAGGTGAAAATATTTTTAATAACTATTGCTCACTCTGCTACTGCTGCTGTTGTCCATATGGAGAAGACACTTGACCTGAGATAGAAGTTTGGGGCTGCTTCCCCTTTACTTACTCTCCCTGCGACTCCTAAAGCATTTCGGGAGGGAAAGAGCTGAAGCGGTAGTAGACAAACTTGGGCAGGAGGTGCTGATGTAAGGGATAATGTCAGAAGAGGGAGGATTTTTGTACAAACAACTTTACACGCTAATAGTGGCATATGAAAATGTTGTTAAGGAAATGTTTTGCCTGGCTTTTGGCATTGCATGAGAAAGTCCATATCACTAATTTGTTTTCTTGTGCATTCTTCCTTCATTTGGGTGCCTTACTTGGAGAAGTGCTGAAGAAAAGCACCAATGTTTGGTTTTGTTTTTTTCCTTCAGTCAAGAATGCAAAATAACTGGAGCTAATATTTAGCAGTATCCTCTCCATTTCCCTTAATCCCAGATTGTTACGACTCTCAAGCGGTTCACTGGAGGCAATTGTGGGAAAAAAGCCATTTTCCTTTCAGCTGTTCTTCCAAACCCTAATGAGTTAACAATTGAAATACAGAAAGTTGCTTCAGAGGTCAGGAGAGTATATTCTACACAATGGTTGCCGCATTTGAAACCATGACAGCACTATAAATTGACAAACTAAAGCAGAGCACTTGGTGGTCTGGAGTGGAGAAAAGAACATCACCAGAAAGCAGTAAAAGACGAGCCATGAAACTACACAGAGAAATGGGTGAATTTTTTTTTCAGATCACCTTGTTAGAATTTAGTGTATCAAAGGTCAGACGAGTAGAACAATAATAAGGTCCAAGGCTGAATAGCAATGGGGAAGCTTAACCCAGGACCTCGAGGTCAACCATAAGTAAATGTGGTAGAACATTGAAGCAGTGGTAGCCCAGGAAGAGAAAGTACAAAAGTCAAAGGGTTAAGGGGGAGGAGCCTGCCAGTCATCAATTAGACCAAGAGAAAGCCCAGTCTCAGGCACCTGGCATAGAAAAATAATTCCATCTCAATGAAAAGAGATTTCCTTCTGTGCAGATACATCTGTCTGGTTTTCAGGTTTTTTGCAATTTGAAATGCAGTCTGGTGAAGCTCTTAAATCCATAATAGATGAAAAATGCAGCCCAAATGGATCCATTTCCCCCATATATTATATGCAAATAACACACAGCAATGTTTTCACCACACATTGGACAATATTATAAGAAAAAGGCAGCATAAAAATTACCATCTTTTACATATGTGAACACACAAAAACGTCAAAGGGATTGTTTTTAACTTTTTTTAAAAAAGGCTTTGTAGTGAAAAGTACCAGTTTACTTATAAATTATAAGGAGGCTCCTCTGCAGATTTCTTGTGTAAATTGCTTTATGTAATCAAGTGTAATTTTACAATGGACAAAAATAGCTTTTATTTGCAAGATTAGTGACCAAAAAAACCCAGTCTGAATACAGCCCATGTCTTCCTTCCCAGAAGCGTAATACTGCACCATTTAAATCAATGGGAATTTTTGTGCCAATGACGTCAGTGGAGCTGGGTCAGGCTCAAAGTGAACTGGACAATTGGATTCCAGTAAATATCTCATTCTTGTTTAACTTTAATTGTCTGCTAATATGGACCCTTGACTTTGCTTCTAATACAGATCTCTGTAAATGGCTGTTACAAGTTTTATTTGTCTGTAGGTTTGATTTGATTTTTTTGTGCAGATCAACAGTTGGGTGCAACTCTAATGAACAGTTGAAATATTGTAAGGGCTTTGAGCATGTATAATATGAGCTTGAAGATAATAGTTGCCAGGTAAATTCAGCCAAGCTTTAAAAGTGCTTAATTTGTAATCCAGTACCCTCTTTTTCTGACATCAGTGTCTACTCTTAGTCTCAAATTTAGAGGAACTATATGGTCCTGGAATACTGCTAACACCAGCATAATTCTGAAAATGTCTCACAAGCTATAATAGAGACTACTAGAGACTACAGTATTCCACTTTCCTGTGAAGTGAACATGTTACTTTCCATTTACAAAAGGCCCATTGTGAAGGTATTGTGATAACTTTTTGAACTTCTTCCTTTCTGCCTCTTCTGAGTAATAGCATGAGAGGTACTATGAGAACTGGTCCTAATTGTTGAGCACAGAAGTATATGCTGCACCAAAATCAATCAAGCGAAAGTTCTGGGAATTGCATCGAAGTGGGAACATACATTGGGCAAGCTGTGCTATTCGATCTGAATGTCTTTTCGCAAAAGACTGAACCAGAGAAGCTCTCTCAGAAGAGGCCCCGCTTTTTAATTTTAATTTTAATATCCTGATGACTTGTGGTCATTAAAGATGCCACAACATTTTTTTGCCATAGTAACCTCTGTTAGCCCAGGTGTCCAGCCAAATTCCAATTTGCATACTTATATTCTGCCACTGATTCTTTAATTCATCCTGCTATTTCATTTGGCTGTAGCATGCTTAATGTATTGTCCTAAAGGACTGCATAATTATGATTTAACATATCTATTCCAGTAGCACCAAGGAGTTCCAGTCACAGACCAGGATTTCACTATGCTAAGCACTGTACAAGCACAGAATAAAAGGATAGTTTCTGAACCAAAGAGCTCACAATTTCAGTGTAAAACAAGAGAGAACAGGATTACAAACAGACAGGGGGAGTTCGAGGAAACATTGAAACAATGCAGGTCAGCAATCACAGTGTTCCAGTTCAGGGCAACTGCACCGATACCCCCCGTCGATGGCCACGCAAGGACACCTATTGTAGGCTTCCAGCTCCCTGACTGTCACCTGTCTTGGGCAGAAACCTGTAGCTCTTTCCCTTTAACCTGGTTATTCCCAGACTGAACAGCTCCCTGCCTTCAGTCTTATTCCCCAACAGACACACTGGCTTAGCAGGCCTGCTTTACTTCTCTCCTCAGAGATAGTACTCAATGTTATTGCCCCAGTTAAGTTACCACACCACTCTTTCTAAGCAAGCACATCTATTCTTGAAGTGAAAGCATTATGGAGAAATCATATTAAAAGCAGAGCCTGCTCCAGGCACCAGCAGAGGAAGCACGTGCTTGGGGCGGCACATTAAGGGGCGGCATTCTGGCAGCCCTTTTTTGTTTTGTTTTGTTTTGGTGGCATTCTGGACGGCCTTTGGGGGGTGGGCAGTTGCGCTCTTCATGTGTGGGCAGCAAAAAAGCAAGAGCTGGCCCTGATTAAAAGCCATACAAGAAGCTACACATGTGCTAATAAGCTTACCAGAGATTACCCTCTAACTCAAACTAGGACTCTAGTGGATGATTAGTCCTTCTAACCCCAAACACGGGTTTTTCCTGTGGTCACAAATTCATCACAGCTTTAGCTCAGAATGTTCTTGAAGTTTTATGGAGCCTTAGTGGGCCAAAGACCTTCCGGTCCTTCCCTACATATTGGGCCCCCTCCCTTGGACCAGAAGTGCTGTCTATTTCCTGGATCAGAGAGAAGACCCTGAGTCAGTTTAAACTCAGGCTACTTAAACAAAAATCCTTTCTTTGTCTGCTGGTCCCTGGAGAATCCAGTCTGAACAAGTATATGCAAGCCTCTCTCCAGGTGGGGGTAGCTGTCTGGAGGTGTAACCACCTGAATTAATTCAGCTAAACACTTCCCCTCCCCATTCTTAATTTATGAAGGGCTGTGGTCTCCCTTCCCCATGGCACTACATACAGCCCCTCAACAGTACATAAACATTTGCATTTTCAATACAATGAACTTCTAAATATTTCACTTCATTCAATAAGGTTTAACTTAATTCAATAAGTTCCATCCAGGATATTGTAGGATATTGTCATATCTGACACACACAGTTCACAAGCAGCCTAACCATTGTCAGGTGTCCTGTAGGTATCACGGCAAAGGAGAGTTTTAAGGAGGACATTGAGGTATCTTTGCTAATTCTATGGGGAGCTCCTACATGCATGAGGGTCAACATGAAAGAAAACACAAAGTGTTTGAAAATGTAACAAGGGAGTGATGAAGACTGGCTACCATCATTAGCAGAGTGGAGGAAGGAGTTGACCTCTTGATGGCTTTGAAAGATGATAGGGTGCAGATAGACCATGAAGGTCCTTGAAATGGAAGATAAGTGATAGAGGAAGGGGAGCCATGGAGAGACTCAAGGAAAGAGACAACATGGTTAAAGCACCAGGCTAGGAAAATGATCTTTGCAGCAGCGTTTTGAACTGAGCAATATGGTGCAGGGCACTATTGCATTTGTTAAATCCAGAGAAAAGAATGTTGCAGTAGTCGAGATGTAAGATTTACCTATGTGGATGGACATGAAAGGCCTTATCTTAGAGATGTTACACACAGAGAATCATCAATATTTGATATAGCCTGGTCAGGGCCAGTAGACACAGTAGGCACATGCGTAGGGGTGCCAGTGTGCTAGCGGCACCTAAAAATTAAAAGTGGGTTTAAAGTTTCATTTTCTGAGGAAAACACAAAGGTCAGCTGTAGACAGTGGGGGCATTGAAGATGCTGTGCCTAGGTGTGCTTAAGGTGTAAATCCGGCCCTGAGCCTGGTGGGAGGATCTTGACAGAGGTCTGAGTCAAAGATGATGCCCAGGCTACAGGCCAGAGTGAAAGGCAGGATGGTAGTGTTGTCCACAGTGGTCAAGAAAGAGGGAAGAGGAAGGAATTGTGCCTGTAGGGAGGGAGATTAAGAATTCTGTTTAGGCCATGTTCAATTTAAATCAATGGCTAGAAATCCCTGAGAAGAAGTCAGAGAGACAGGCTGAGATTTTAGTTTGGACACAAGGAGACAGGTCCGGAATAGAGCTGTGAGTTGTCAACATAGAATTGATAGCTGAATTTGTGTTTGCTAATGAGATTACCCAGAGATAAAGTGCAGAGGGAGAAACGAAGGGAACCTAGGACAGAACCCTGTGGAATCCTTCTCTCCTCAAAAAAGTTGGAGGGGGGATGAGTAGGATCCTCCAAACAACCTGCTGAAGGAGATTTTAGATGGTAAAAGGAACATTAACAGAGGCCTGACTCATGGAAGCCAAGAGAGGACAAGATATGAAGAAGAATGCGGTTGATAATGTCAAAGGTGGCTGACAGATCAAGGAAGATGAGGATGGAGACTGGTTCTGAGATTTGTCGAGAAAGAGGTCATTAGAGACTTTAGTGGGACTGGTTTCAGTAGTGCGCAAGAGGCAGAAGAGGTTTGGAAAGGATTTAGGATGGAATTAAAGGAGAGGATCTCCAGACAGCAGCTATAGACAGTGCGTACAGTGCATTTAGAGATGAAAGGGAAAAAGAAAATGAGGTGGTACTTGGAAAGGCAAGTGGGATCAAGGATTCTTTTTTTTCCCATGACGGAAGAGTCTAAAGTATCCTTCTATTGTGAGGTGGAACAGCCAGAGAAGACAGGTTTCAGAGTGGTAGCCGTGTTCATCTGTATCAACAAAAGCAATGAGGAGTCCTTGTGGCACCTTAGAGACTAACTAATTTATTTTGGCTTAAGCAGAGGTTAAGGAGAAGGGTAAGAGAGAGGATGACATTTGGTGCAAGGGAGATGAGGAGATGTGATAGGATGTTAATGTTGTTGTATGCAATTAGGATCTAGGCATTTGAAATACTGAATCTTTACTGTGAGCTGCTGGACATATTCTGCTCCTTTTGAATTCAGCTGGAGGTTTTCAGTACTTTGTGGGACTGGATCCTTAAACAGCTGCCATATCCCAGTTCAGAAGGAGCTACGTTTCAATGTTTGATTGATTCCTACACATTGGAAATGCCAAATTTATAGTTTATCCAGTCCCCATGGCTGATTCAGATTATGCAGCATGCAAACTTTCATATTAAAACCAGGTTTCTAGCCCACTATGGTTGAAAGGAAAATCTTTTGAATTGGAACTGATGCAGTCCTCTATTAAACAGCACGAACCAAAGGCTGAGTGAGGTATGAACTGATTTTGTTTGTTTCAATAGGGTGTTGACTTTGAAACCTATTGATGGTCCTTTAAAGGACAAATGTAAGGTAGGTATGCCTAATTTTACATACACAGTGTTTCAGATAAATCAATTTAAAAATAAACAAAGGGCAGAAATAATAGTAATCCTAAAAGTGTCTTGCATCATATTTTCTATACTGAGTGACGGTGAATGGAACAGTAAAATTACTAACTAAACCTTTAGTTACCATAGAAGGGTCATATTCTACTCTTGATCTATGTGCAAACCATCCACTGTCATCAGTGGGGGATACTGAGGATTTATGGCAGCAAGAATTAATATAAGAAAGTCCCAGGACAGTGTTATGCAAGAGCCTGGAGATCAGACTAGATTATCACAATGGCCTTAAAATCCCTGAATCTATGAATATGGACTGAGTTTAGTAAATGGCTCTAGATTTGAGGAGTTGGCTAACAGATAACAATTAAAAATGCAATTTGTCTCTCTCCATAGAAGCAATTTGGCACCCATGGCATACAGCATTCTTTTGCTGTATGAATATGAGATACCTTATTGTTGTGAGAAATCACAACTCCTTTCTCCTCTTCCTCCCTCTCACCCCACAAGTTTCAACTGAAGCAGAAAATCTCAGTTCAGAGGGAACATTTTAAAGAATGCTAATACTTTCACTCAGCATGTGAAACTGATAAGTCTGAGAGACTAAACACAAAGCGTGCCATTTCCTATGACACTTTTTAGTACAATTACAGGATTTCTTTGTGGAGGTACCATGGCATAATGGTATAATAAGGATAATTTGGCAATAAAGTTAGCTGTGCTGCTAAATAGTTTTCTAATTTAATACGTAAATACAGCTAGCAAAGGGTGCAGTCAGAAATATATACATGCGTGAATTTCTCACCCCATCATAAATGGACTTAAAATACACCATGGATAGTTCATTTCCCTCTGGTGAGAGGGTGGGGTGATTTGCTCTTGCTTCCCACCTGTTTCACTTCACCTAGAACATTTCTATAGCCAACAAATCAGAGGAAGGTACAGTTAAGTATAAGACCACTTTTGTATTAAAGTGTGTTCGTGTTAACAATGATGGAAATTATAGCAATAGAAGGAAATGAAAGTTACAAACAAAAGAAATAAAACAATTTGTTATTTACAATAAACAACAGGGGATTTTTGTAGGACTGAAGCAATCAAAAGAATCTTGCATCACAAAGCCTATCTGAACAAAAATAATAATAATTCTTAGAATTCAGACTTTTCATTTATTGAATTGTCTCTGTACAAGAAGCTGTACAGAATAACACAATATATACTAATGCTCTGAAATTACTCATGAAATAACCTAGTTGTAAAGAAATATAGTTTCTGTGCAGAATGGAGAACTGTTATTTTGTTGGTTCTTACACTTCTCACTCAAATATCTATTGTGTGCAGTTTTCTTCTCTGTCCAAGAAGTATTCTTCATGTTGTTTTTAAGAGTGTAGGAGTGCATGTAATGATTAACTGGAAGAAATAACTGTTTAATAATGCATCAGCATGTGTGGACCTAAACTGGATCAAAATCTTTATTTCTGCTGTTTTTCAGTTCCTTTTCCTATTATTTTTATGGAGTACTTCACAATCAGAAATGTGATTTCTTCTATGTTCACATCTGATGCATCTATTAGACTCAAAAGAGTGAATTTAACATCTTTTCAAGCCTTAATCACAGGTTGCAGAAATTCAATAATCACTGTCAGATTACAGATTCCTCCTTTTTCTATATTTGTAAATCCCTAGCTAACCTTATTCCACAGTTTGACCAAGTCACCATTTCAGCTGTGCATAGGTCAGGACAATATTCAGCCTCACACCCATAGCAAAAGAAATGTTCTCAGCTTTTGCCAGTGCTTCAATGATATTTGTAAATTTAAAAATGAAAACAAAAATTGCAATGCAGGTGCACATATGACTCCTGCTGTGGACTGGAGCACTGTTTGTAGTATCCCATTAATCTCTCCTTCATCTCTTCACTTTTAAGTGCATTGACTTTGTTCTGCATTTTCCTCCTGGTTTCTGCACATGCCATTTCTTTGTTGGTAGGGTTCTTTTAGACAGAAAAGGCAAAGATTTTCACCTTTCTGCAGTTTTATTACATGGGTTAGCTTTCAGATTCCTGATTTCTTTTAAGCATTTTGATGGCTATATTAAATGTATCGAAATTTAAAGGTTTGGAGTAGTTAATGTCAATTTTAACTAAGCTAAAGAAATTAAATTCTATAGACAAATCCTTTAGCTGCTAAATAAGTGCTTTCTCCAGTGTTCAGAATGATCCTCAATATTTAAGTGGTAAAGTAATAAGGCAGAATTCTCATTTGCAGTAAGGCTTCTTTACAACACTCTAGCAGTGGAAAGGAGCCTTAAAGTAGATATAAATAAAATTTATATTTACCTGCCAGAGCGGAGTGAAAGTGGAGCAAATGATAATTGTGCCCACATAGTTAACAGAAGTTAAATGACATTAAGAATTAGAGCTGAGCAAATATTATGTAAAGTGATGCCCCTGGGTGGTTGTTAGAAGCAGGGATTGACATCCAGACCTCTGGATGCTTTTACTGAATAAAGTAAAAGACTCAGATGTCACACTTTGTTTGTGGTCAGGTTCTAGAGGGGAACAGACAGACACATCATGTAAAGATGGATTATAAACCTGGTCAGAAAATGCAGATTAATTGAAAGTGAACTATTTTGTGAAGACATGTTGCCTTTAATGAAAATTCATTTAAAAATGAAAATCTGAAAAAACGTGTTTTGATAGTGTTGATATCTTCCCTTCCCTTTTTGTCAAATTATACTATATAACTATAAACTATAACAGAAAATGAAAGAAATCCAAATCAGAACAAGACATTTCAATTTTGTCAAAACAAAAGGTTTTCAACCTGATTTAAAAGATTTTCAGAATTTCAGTTTGTGAAAAATTCTAAAACTTGTTTTCATTCCATTCTGGAGGGAAAGAAATTTCAAAATTGTGAAACTCTTCCCAACAATGAAAAATCTGCACACCTTTAGTAGCTTTTCAATATTGTACTGTATTTTATGTTAAGTTTCCATGGAGTCATGCCAATGACATTTTGTTTGTACCTAAAAAATACATTTTCACCTTGTAGAAGAAATTCATCTGATGAAAAACCTTTTTGCACAGAGTAATACTGTAATAGCCCTTTCAGAGCTTCAGTTGTGGGGTTATTGAAGGATGTTGAGTGACAATTTAGACTTTAGAGCAAGTGAAGATGGATACTAGTTGGAAGCAGAGGAAGAGACAAAAAGGAGGAAAAGGAAATTGAAGAAGGAGAGCAGAAGTAGACCTACTCACCATCTATTTAGTCCCATTTCACAGAGATAGTAAGGTAACAAGACCTTTGGAACCCTTAGAAGGCAGCTGAGCTGAGGTCCCTATGCAGTTAACATGGGTACCTATGTGTACTGAGCTCACCTGTGGGCTCACCACAAGGATGATCTGGAGCACTTTGTTATCAAATGCAGCATCCATCATAAAAGGAATTGCCACTAGGGCCCCATCCAAAAGATCTTATATGTGCAGAGTATGAAACACTGTTCTTCTACTTCATAGACCTCCGGGATTGCTTCTTCATCCCTGATTTGGCTGTAGAGGAGAAGAGCCCCTTGAAGAATGAGAAGAAATTTATTGGGAGGTTGACTGCCTTTTTTGCTTGAATGATAGAGATGTAGGTCATTCTCTCCATGGCTATGTCATACTTCTCTTCCATCAGTATCCCTCTCTGAGCCTTTGGGGATTTCCCCAGTCCTGGGAATTGCCTTCCCATGCAGACAACCATCATCTCCTTGACCAGTTCCTGAGAGGTAATAAATATATATGGCAAATACAGCTCAAAAGCAATCCATAGGCTAAAATTTGTCTGTTGCATAAAACAATTGCTAATAATTTTATATAAAGGAGAGAGAGAGAGAGAGAGAGAGAGAGAGATTTGTGAAACTCAAAGTCTGTCGGAACAATTTTGAACAATAAAGAGAGTGAAATTATTTGGTTAAAAGATGGGGAACAAAGGGTAGGAATAAATGATCAGTTTTCACAGTGGAGAGAGGTAAATAGTGGGATCCCCCAACTATCTGTACTGGGATCAGTGCTATGCAGTATATTCATAAATGATGTGGAAAAGGGGATGGACAGTCAGGTGGCAAAGTTTGCAGACTATACAAAATTACTCAAGATAGTTAAGTTCAAAGATGACTGCAAAGAATTATAAAGGAATCTCACAAAACTCAGTAACTGGGCAACAAAATGGCAGAAGAAAGTCAGTATTGATAAATGAAAAGTAATGCACACTGGAAAACTTAACCCCAGCTATGCATACAAAATGATGGGGCCTAAATTAGCTGTTACCTCTTAAGAAAAAGATTTTGGAATAATCTTGGATAGTTCTCTGAAAACATCTGCTCAATGTAAAGTGGCAATCAAAAATCTAATAGAATGTTAGTAATATTTAGGAAAGAGATAAATAATAAGAAAGAAAATATCCTAATGCTACTTTGTAAAGCTATGGTATGCCTACACCCTGTCTACTATGTGCAGTTCTGGTCATCCCATCTCAAAAAAGATATAATAAAATTGGAAAAAGTACAGAGAAGTACAACAAGAATGATTAGTGGTATGGAACAATTTCCACATTAGGAGAGTATAAAAAGAGTGGGACTGTTCAGCTTAGACTCATAGACTTTAAGGTCAGGAGAGACCATAGTGATCATCTAATCTAACCTCCCATGCCACAGGACGTCACCCACCCACTCTTGTAATAGACCCATAACCTCTGGCTGAGTTATTGAAGTTCTCACATCATGATTTAAAGCCTTGACATTGCAGAGAATTCACCATTTATGCTAGTTTAAACTAGCAAGTGACCCATGACCATGCGGCAGAGGAAGGTGAACAACCCCCAGGGTCCCTGCCAATGTGACCTGGGGGGGAATTTCTTCCCAACACCAAATATGGTGATCAGAATTGAACCCTGAGCATGTCAGCAAGATCCACCAGCCAGACACCTGGGAAAGAATTCTCTATGGTAATTCAGAGCCCTCTCTGATCTAGTGTCTCATCAACAGCCATTTGAGATATTTGCTACTAGCAGTCACAAATGAGTCACATGCTATTGCAGGCAGTCTCATCATACTATCCCCTCCATAAACTTATCAAACTCAGACTTGAAACCAGTTAGGTTTTTTGCCCCCACTGCTCCCCTTGGAAGGCTGTTCCAGAACTTCGCTCCTCTGATGGTTAGAAATCTTCATCTAATGTCAAGCCTAAACTTATTAATGGCCAGTTTATATCCATTTGGTCTTATGTTAACACTAGCACTTAACTTAAATAACTCCTTTCCTTCCCTGGAGTTTATCCCACTGATGTGTTTACAGAGAGCAATCATATCTCCCTTCAGCCTTTGTTTGGTTCAGCTAAACAAGCCAAACTCCTTGAGTCTCCTCTTGTAAGGTAGGTTTTCCATTATTCCGATCATCCTAGAAGTCCTTCTATACCCCGTTCCAGTTTAAATTCATATTTCTTAAATATGGGAACCAGAACTGCACACAATACAGTGGATTCTGGTTAATTGGGACACATCGGGACCAGAACAATTTGGCCCGATAAAGAGGCTGCCCTCAATTAACCGAAGTAAATAAAAAGGGCCGCTTTGTTTCTGTTCTTTCCGATGTGCCCTGATTAAGCAGCTGCCCCAATTAACCGGTGGCCTGACTAACCAGAATCCACTGTATGCCAGATGAGATTTCACCAGTGATTTGTATAATGGCAATAACACTTCCCTGTCTCTAATGGAAATACTTAGCCTGATGCATTGTAGAATTGCATTAGCCTTTTTCATGTTTGCATCCCACTGGCAAGTCATAGTCATCCTGTAATCAGCCAATACGCACAGGTCTTTCTCCTGCTGTCACTTCCAACTGATACATCCCCAGCTTATAGCGAAAATTCTTGTTGTTATTCCCTAAATGCTATTACTCCAGTTTTCAAGGTCATCCAGGTCATCCTCCTCCATACTGGCAATACCTCCCAACCTTGTATCATCCACAGATTTCTTTAGCACATTCCCATTTATGTGACAAGATCATGAATAAAAATGTTAAATAAGACTGGCCCCAAGACCGACCCTCGAGGAACTTCACTAGTAACATCCCTCCAGCCTGACAGTTCACCTTTCATTATGACCTATTGTAGTCTCCTCTTTAACCAGTTCCTTATCCTCCTTTCAGTTTTCATGTTAATACCCATCTTCTCCAATTTAACTAATAATTTCTCATGTGGAACTGTACTGAATGCCTTACCGAGATCCAGATGGAACAGATCTACTGCATTTCCTTTGTCTTAAACCATCATTCATACTCTCAAAGTAAGAGCTCAGTCTGGCACAATCATACCTTTTGTAAAACCACAGTGTATTTTATTCAGCTACCATTTACCTCTATGTCCTTAACTACTTTCTATTTCCAAATCTGTTCCACAACCTTGCATACCAAGTTTGAAAAATTTGTTCCAAGACCTTGCATACTTAGATTGTCTTTAATATCCACCCCATCCTCAGTAGTTAGTAGTCCCATTCCTTCTTTCCTTGATTTCTTTTTATTTATATGGCTATAGAACTTTTTACTTTTGGTCTTAATTTCCTTTGAGATATCCAACTTGGTTTGGCTTTTGGTAGTTTTCACTTTTTCCCTAACTTTCTGACCTCCAAGAGGTAGCCTTCCTTGCTGATTTTTCTCATCTTCCATACCTTGTAGGCCTTCTGCTTTCTCTTAATAGCCTGTTTGAGATGCTTGTTCATCCAGTTTGGTCTGAAACTCATCCCTATGAATTCTTTGCCCTTGCTTGCGATGCAGAAGAGAGGGGCCTAAGGAGGGATAGGATAGAGGTCAATAAAATCATGATGTGGAAACAGTGAATAAGGAAATGTTGTTACCCATTCCCAGAACATAAGTACCAGGTCACGCAATTAAATTAATAGGCAGCAGGTATAAAACAAATAGAAAGAAAATACTTCACACAGTGTACCATCAACCTTGGAACTTGTTGTCAGGGGATGTTGTGAAGGCCAAAAATATAACTGGGTTCAAAAATGATTAGGTAAGTTCATGAAGGATAGGTCCATCAAAGGCAATTAACCAAGATGGTCAGGGACAAAACCCCATTCTCTGTGTGTCCCTAAACCTCTGACAGCTGGAAGCTGGGACTGGATGATGGAATGAATAATTCAATAATTGTCCTGTTCTGTTCATTCCCTCTGAAACATCTGGCATTGGCCACTGTCTGAAGACAGGATATTGGGCTAGGTGGACCATTGGTCTGATCAGTATGGCCATTATTATGTTCTTACGTTCTTATGAATATGTTATTTGCTATAACTAATTTACCCAAATCTTTCAAGAACCATTAAAATTCCAAAATGTGCATTTTATTTTATTCTAGGATAGGTGAATAATTCATAATTAATCATTTAAAATGATAAAAGGGGGGAAATTCACACAACACATAATTAGACTGGGGAACTCATTGCTAAAATTGATCATTGAGTCCAAAATCTCAGCGGAATTCAAATAACAGTTTAGATGATGATAAAATCCCCAGATGCAATAACTAGGATTAAAAAAGAGGAGTGGGGGTAATAAAGCCCCTGGTTGCTGAGTATTAGACACTCATTGGCTGTCTGGAATTAGGAAGAAGAACTTGGGGTCAGATGATTCCATAACTGTCCATTGCAGGGTTTATTGTGCTGCCTTCTGAAGCATCTCATCTTGGTCATTGTCTGAGACAAGATTCTAAACTAAAGGGACTCATAAATCAATTCATATGTTCCCAAAAGCTACATGATTCCTCTGTACAAGGTGATATCCAAAATGTTGAATAAATTTGTGTGGGCCTTCATGTGAAGCCTGTTACATGTACTGGATTGTTTTGACTTTTCAGTGAGCTGTGGTTTAAAAACTGTTTCCTGGATATTAAATAGGCTGGTTTGATGTCAGAAGTAGATTTTTATCTAGCTTGCTGTTGTAGAAAAATATGGGACCAGAACATCACTGAAAACTATTCAGAATTGGTGAACATGAAAATGATGAAAAACTGGACAGGAAGAAACTAGTGACAGGAGAATGGACATCCCAAGGTTCAGAGAGGTTCAGCATCCTGACTATTGCCTCTGTGGTTTTTCTCCAGATTTTAGTCAGAGGCCCAGTAGGAACATACACATTTGACTAGTACAAATTGCAGTAATAAAAGGTTTTTGTTCAAAGCATAGTTCTCCAGGTTAAACCTGTCTCTCATAAAGTGAAACACTTAGTACCAAATCCTGCAGCTCTAAGTCAGTCTTGAGTACAATGGAAGTAAAGAACTGTAGTCCAGACTGCAAGACTAAGCAAAGACTGCATAGCTCTATGGAGGATATTTGCTAGTTGAAAGTGTATGGGCCAGATTATAATTTTATAATTATATAATTATATATTTTAAATTTTAAATACACCCCTTTGTCCAAAATTGCTGCTTTTTAATTTTGCTTGTTCAAGGTGGTTTTTACTCTTTTTTGGCACAAAACACCTTAAAGGGAAATGCCCCTGTAAGAAAATAAAGCCTCTTTCATTTTGGAAATGTCACTGGATAATATAGAATATTCATTTTCACCCTATCTGAATGCATATTTAATTTCCCAAATTTACAGAACTGTCTGATACTATTAAAATGTTCCTACTTCTCATTATCCATCCTCAGTACAATTTTTTTCCTGTTGCTTTTTGTATTTCTCTTAAATTCCATCATTCATCAGTGTTCCTTACTTTACATTAAAATTTGATCTTGAGCCAAAAGTTCAAATTTAGGTCCAGAATTCCCCAAATCTCGGGAGTGTTTGTTGGATTCTTGTTCATTCCGTTATAGAGATATGGGCCAGGTACAACATCAAGACTAGTGGAAGATTTCTCAACTAAAAAAATTTCCTGTGGAAAATGGGGTTTTATGAAAAAAGGAAATTTCACATGGGAGGTTTCTAAATCTCTCATGGGAGATTTCAGAATAAATAAAAAAATTCTCTTAGTTTTTAAATTACATTTTATTCTTTTCTTTTTCAAACTGAAATTTGGGATTTTTTTTCCATTTCTCCTCCATTTTTCCTTTTGAATCCTCTCATCTCAGAGGATGAATGATGGCTAGATTTTTCACTTATTCTTGTTTCTTGTTTTCCCTTTCCCATTCTGTCATTTTTCAAAACTCCCTCAACTTTGGAAAAGTGATAAAGTTGCAAGAAATATGCTACTAAGCAGAGAGAAGATGTTGGAGGAACCAGCAGAAGCCAGGACAACACCAGTTGTCAAGATGGTGTGAAACTTTGGGATGTTTCCAGGCTTATCAAAGTTGCTGGACATGCAGATAAAGACTGCATACCTTACTTCTAAGATATGGCCTGGCCACAATGATGCATGATTTGATCAGCATAAGGCTGGATTATTTCACTTCCCTCTGTCCAGAGTTGACCCTGAAAGCGTTCCAGAAACTGTGATAGGTTCAGTAAACAGCAGCTTGCCTACTGAGTGGAGTTCCAGATTACTATCACACAAAAACTACATGCTCTGCATTAGCAGAACACCCAGTTCTGGTTAAATTTCAAGGTCCCAGCCTTATTGTGAGTTGAACATGGATTTAGGCCTGGCTGTCTAAAAGACTGCCTCTCTTACTATTCAGACATCTCCTGCCATGACAACTGTGTTAATCAGGGATGTTAACACTAGACCCAGTCACAATTTTTTTGACAAAATGTTTTTCCATCAGAAAATGCTGATTCTTCAAAACCCGAACTTCACAGAAATGTATCAATTTCAGTACAGATTTCACATAACCAGGATGGAAGCAGAAGACCTAAATTCAAGTGCCTCCTACACCTCAGGCAGAGTACGAGGTTTAACCTGTGTCTCCCACATACCAAAAGACCATACCCTTGGCCACTGGGTTACTGAATGTTCTGGGTTACAGGGCAATGTTCACTCTCTCCTGCTCCGGGCTTTTTGTTTTGTTTTGTTTTTTGTAAAAAAAATTCAGAAGGTCTCTGTTTCATTCCAATGCAGAACAAAAACAAATGTTGAAACCTCACAAAATGGCATTCTTGTTTTTTGGCCAGCCCTAGTAAAGACTAATAGAACCATATTTTAATTTTCTGAAGCTAGAGCCAAGGCATTCTCATCTCACCTCTGGAATTCACAGCTACACACTCAGTCCAAGTTTTCCGTTATGAGGAGATGAAAGACCATCTCTTGCAGTGAGCTTCACACTAAACTAGCAAATTGGGCCCAGCTGTGAACTGCATTCTCCTGAATGACTAGATTAAATTGGCAAAATTTCTGCTGAGTTTTGCTCCTTCTGGTGTAAATTATTGTCACATTGAAATGTATGTTAACTGATGCCCAGATACTATGGTAATGGGTGCTTCAAAAAAATCGTATAATAAAAATGAAGAGTATAAGGAAATGTACAGTATGCAAAGGGAAACGTCTGCCTATAGTCTATATGTACCAGTACATATGTTATTATAAAGCAAACTAAAGAATGGACTATGCTGTAAGGTTTTTCTTTGCTAAAAAATTTTCTGTGAATTTGTTCATGAAAGCTGCATCAATAAACATAATTCGTTGCCTCCATATGCATATTGTTAATTGTGTCAGATATCAGTTTAGTACCAGAAAAAGAGTTTGCTAGTGAACCTGCTAGATTATGCTTTCTTGTATCGTATACTGGCATCTAGCAGTCAAGAAAAGGTGCAAATATGATAAAGCTGTAAAATGTTGCTGAAAAATAATTACACATTATCTTTACATTAGGCTTGCTGTTTCTGAAAATGGATATATCATCATTCAAGATATACTGTAAGCTTCTTGAGACAAATGTATCATGAAAATATATGTTGCGAGCTTACATGCAAATGCATTCTTTCATTTTTATTCATATTTAATCACAAGTCCATTATTTGAGAATCAAGATGGGCTAAATCTAAATATGAAGCTTTTACACTGTCTTGTAAGTTATACTGTATGGCTTAATATTAGGATTTTACTAGGCAGTTACACAGTACTCTATTTTAATATGGAACACTTCATCATGTTCATTATCGCCCATTTAGACTCATGTAAATAGACACTCCCAGAATAACCAAGCTTTAAAATGTTAATATAAATGTTATGGCTTTTTTAATTGCAATAGACATCTCATTAAGTAATTTAATGCCAATGGGTCCTCTTAGCGATAAACAAAAAACATATTTGGCTAGCTTTTATATATAGCACAATGTAAGATGGATTTTTTGCTACAAATTTATCAATTTCCATTTCACTCTTCACATTGTGGTAGGGAAGACACAGAAGTAGACTCCAATAGTAGGCTTGCAACAGCAGTGCATCTCTAACGTACGTACAGCAATTTTGTTTAGCAAGACGTGGGCAGGGGGGTGGAGGGGGATTGGTCTGTCCGTCTGTCTCCCCTGGGGTCAGCACAACAATGCTAAAGTAACCAGTATCAAACAAACAAGGACTACCTGGATCATGACCATGATGGAATTAGTTCTTCACATAGATGGAAGTAAAAACATCTATGACATTTCATTAGCCTAGAAGGCAGAAACATCTGGATACTTGGTTCAGCTCATCAGCAGGAGAGCCTGTATTTGATTAGCCCTTCTCTCAGTAGTAGGCGTTACTACAGTCAGTGGGAATTACTAAACATGGTTTCAGGGGACTGACATTAATTTGGCTTGCCAAAATAATATGCCATTTTTAAGGAGTTTGTGTTAATTAGTTGTATAATTTGATGTGATGTGATTGGGTTTGCACAAAGAAAACCAGAATAGAGTTTGCTATTAGTATCTGCTGTAGGAGAATCAAGAGGTGGCACGTAACAGTGCACAGTACGAATTTTCAGTAGTGAAAGGCCTTAGTTCATGATCTAATTACAATGGGATTCCCTTTCTCAAAAGCTAAAAGCCTTTTAATTCATATTTTTTCTTTGGAAAAGATGTTTTAGTTTGATTAGTATACTATTCATTTTTATGCAGTTATCATTCTGTCACAAGTTAAGTCAATTTGGGTATCATAGTTTGGCTTGTTTTGTATAATCACACTTTAAAGTAAAACGAACATGTAAAATTAGAAAAACTGGACAGCACTTTTCATATAACTCCTAACAATATCTTCATACCTCTCTTCTCCTGTCCAGTCACTAGCTCCTGCCAGACTCCAATGGGCAATTTAGACTTCTTTCCTACTGACGAAATGCTGAATCAGAATCAAAGGTTTCTTCTAAATTGAGCTAAGTCATAAATGTGTAACTTGGGAGTTTAGAAATACAGGTGAGGTAGCCAAAATCTTTTTTGGAATGGCTTTTTACTTATAGTATTTGGAAACATTTTAAAGGCTTCGCTGAAATATATTTGTTGAGGCCTGTTTCTTGATTGGCAGCAGGTTTTCTAATTGTTCCTCAGGTCTTATATAGGGGAACCTGAGATTGGGGCAGACGGGGTTATGCTGTTGTTGATCTAGGACAGGGGTAGGCAGCCTATGGCACAGGTGCTGAAGGCGGCATGCGAGCTGATTTTCAGTGGCACTCACGCTGCCTGAGTCCTGGTCACTGGTCTGGGGGATTCTGCATTTTAATTTAATTTTAAATGAAGCTTCTTAAACATTTTAAAAACCTTATTTACTTTACATACAACAATAGTTTAATTATATATTATAGACATAGAAAGCAGCCTTCTAAAAATGTTAAAATGTATTACTGGCACGCAAAATCTTAAATTAGAGTGACTAAATGAAGACTCAGCACACCACTTCTGAAAGGTTGCCGACCCCTGATCTAGGATGATGAATCATCCTAGGTTAGCAAAGGGAATTAAGTAGGTCAAGAAACGTTGCTAGAACATCAGTGGGGTGGGGGGAAGATGAGGATAGATTCCCCATCCCCTACCCCTGACATTTTTCAATTTCTGTGAGGTGACCATGGATTAGCCATAGTATTACTGGCTGGCTGGGGCACCTGGACAATGGGGAAGAAGGAGGCAGGAAGGTTGTGTAGCGCAGTTGTTAAAAAAGGTCCCTTTGCCGGAGACAGTAACACTGGGCACCAGTACACAACTCTGAAATGGATAATTAGTTAACTGTTTTTCTATAATTGTCACCTGCCTTATCCATTTAGATTGTGAGATCTTTGAGGTAGGGACTGTCATTTACTATTTGTACAGTGCTCAGTACAATGTGCTCCCCAGCTTGGTTGAGACCTCTTTATGCTACTATAATAAATAATAGTAATAATAATAATAATTAATAAGAAACCTCTTTTCTATTATTCTAACTTTGCATATAAAAGATACAGGATATGGAAGATACTTTCACCTGTAAATAAGGAAACAAGTCTTATATATACCGTATGTCCATCTCCACCCCTTGTGAAAAGCACTATGATATTTTGGGTTGGCACCATTACTTAGCATACTACCTACCCCAAAAAACATTAGAGGAGTAGAACAAATTATTTGTCTGCCTCCTGGAAGACGCCAACAAGTGAGATGTCTTTTATTAGGAAATGGAGAATATCCTTCTAATGCCTCTTTAGCATTTTCATGAATCTCTAGCAACCTCACAAACTTCTCCAATAGGTCCAAAAACTTCTGAACCCCCAAACAATGCAGATTTTGTGGGATTTGGGGTTTACTTATAAAAGTTTCATATAGTCCTATTCGTTAGAATTACAAAGATTGTTATTACATAATACATGAAATGCTGTTAAACATTCAACCTATGTGAAAAAAGTTCCATCATGATTTCACACCTGAGAATGGGAGTCCATCAAATGTAGAAGAATGTGGGTCCATATTAGATTCTGCCTCAAAACCATCACTATTTGAAAGAAAGAAGAAAAGATCACTAGCAGGTGGCATTTAGGAATCTCAGACCCAGAAAGAATGGTATTAAAGGAAGTATAGGTAGTAGTGAGATTCAATTTAAGGAGCTGGCATTTATGTAAATAAGGGGGAACATATAATAATTGCAAGGTTATTATTCTATTGAATAACTCTAGTGACCAAAAAAATGAAAGAGGAAGAAAGCCACTTTATTCACACAAGCCACACTGAAAACTGCTAGATCGATTCCAAAGGATCCATGAATCTCCCCGCGGGTACCAAAGTCTGTCTCTCTGAGTGCACAATCAGGGTACCAGACTCCTACTGGAATTGCATCCCCATAATTCACAACTACTTGTTATTTGTCCCATATATATCAATGGGTTACAAAGATTGCATTTGTTTACAGTGAACAATTACTTAATACATATAGTACACTTCATAGAGTTTATACACAATAATGCTACTAAACTGGTGATTTAATGTGTAAGTCATTTGGTGAGCTTAAATTAAATACACAGTTACTGAGGAGACTTCATTTAAAGAGATATTGCAAGGTCAATGGTATTTAGAATGTAATACAAATTTAATTACTCATTTGTCAATTGTTCTGGAATATTAGTTTAGTGGACAGCCTTACAGAGCTTATTTTTATTGTCAGTTAAAAATTATTTATTTGAGCAGATATTCTCTATACTTAGAAACAAGAATATTGCTAGAATCATTAATATTTTTTTAATGATAAGATAAAAAGAAACATTTTAAAGATGCCTGTTTTATCATATTATTTTTGATATCTTGTAATACAAAATTATTTGCACCTCTGCTGATATAGCATATTTTAGCTATATCCCTGCTTATGTATCTGCTATCCTGCCTTATGAGAATTTTGTATTTCATGAAGTATGGTAATTAAAGAGGGAAAACCAACACATAGGCACTGTACTAGTAAAGAGCCTTCCAGGGACTGGAAGCAAACCTCAATTTAATGCATCTAAATATAATTCTCTCGGGACCAAACTGACCCAGTGAGGAGGAGGAGAATCTTCAGATACTATGGTGATATAAGAGAATGGATAGATGGAGAGATACATGATGGATTTTATTTTTGAGGAAAGCCATTTCTCTTTCTCTCCGTGGCATGTAGATTTGAGCAAAACAGGTTTCTAGCTCTGAGATGAACTATGAGAAGTAGTTTGAGAGCAGATGTAGAATACATAGATTTTAAAACTAGAAAAGATGTTCGTAGTAGAAGGAGGTGGGAAAGTTCCGCTTGATTCAACAAAGCCTGAGTTTGTTGACTGCCTGGGCACACACTGCAAAGCCTGCAGGTGAAATCCTGGGCCTGCTGAAGTCACTGGCAACATTTCATTGACGTCCTTTGTGCCAGGATTTTACCCTGTATGTTCACTCAGGATTTTTCAGAAAAGCAAGCTCAGTAGTGAATGTGTGAGTGGCTAGGAGCTTGTTTTATTGTCATTTTGTTAACATTACATTTATATTTTTATTATGATGTATGTTTTAAATAAGTTCCTTTATGGTTTGGGAACCTAGAGAATTGTGGTAGCAAATAAATCAGTTGGCATATAAATCAAAAGCTGCATAATATGAATCATCAAGTGAGAGAAAGATAAAAATCTGGTAGAAAAAAAATAAAAGAACAGGGACTCCTTTGTGAAAAGTAACATGATAGTAGTACAGTGGGCTGAAGTTTTACAAGCTATAAGTACAAAACAGACTCCATAAGGTTGCAAATCCATTTCCGTTACAAACCCACTCTTCTGATATGATCTTAATTTTCTGAAATTGGTCTGAATATTTCTATGCTTGGTCTTACTCCTAAAGTGAAGTGTTTTTTAATGATTGGATTAGACTCTCTTCAGTCATTTGAAGGTTAGGAAAGATGAAGAGAAGGCATTTTTCCTCATTATAAAAAAAAAATGAATTAAAACCATTGCAACATTCTTAGAACAGTATGACACAAAAATGGCTAGGCATTTAAACCTGAAATATACTAGGTACATGCATATATTTGCTTAGTTTAAAAACTATTGACTGTTATGTGACCCAATTATGTTCATTTTAAAATGTGCTGCCACTCATGCTGAGATGAAAATTCCTGTCCTGTTTATGAACTATGAACCTTTTCTCAGAATATGCCAGATTGAATCCTTCAGAACTTTAAAACTTCCGCAGTGATTTCCTTCAAACATTCCTTGATGTTTATATCTTAAAGATCTAAAAACTAAAAACCAAGATAGATTTGAGGACTCTGGCATCAGTAGCTTTAGAGTTATGTGTGCATAAACTTTCTGAGTCAAACACCTTCTCTGAGAATTCACAAAATGTTATATTTGAGAAATAGTAACAGGCAATTATTGTCAATAATTAGTCTGCATTATAATGCAGATGCACAAAGGGATTAGAGTAAAGTATGCCCAGTCAACCTTAGCTTTCATATTTCCTGACTTCTGCATGCTTTATTGTACAAGCTAATGTTGTCTGAATGAATATTTTGTATGGGATTGTATAGTAATGGCCCCAAATTAAATAAGTAATACAATTAAAAAGTGCTTTTCAGCAAACGTTTTACGAGTCATGAGGCAAACAGGATTCACCGTATGGGAAAATTTCATCCTGAAACTCTGTTACACAGCAAAGCCATCAGTTTTCCCTTGTTGCTATCTGAAAGAATGCTGTTACTTTCCAAAAGACACTATGCTCAGTTCAGCACTGCTAGTACCAAGGGTACCAAACTGCATGTTGCTGCACCAGGAGCCTTCTCTGGATATGACAAAATGATAGACTTAGTTTGCACAGTTACTTCCACCAGAGATTCTACAAGGGGAGAGCAACATTAAACTACCCTCTAGATACTTACTTTGGGACACCCCTGACTGACTGCAGGCTCCCTAACACTACAACAGCCCCTCCCCAAACAAAGTTTTCACTACTAAGGTTCCACCATCATGTGATATCCTGGCTTGACTGAATCAAACTCATTCACTCTATTTTTTTCCTCTCTTTTTTTGCATAAAAGTTGAGGTTTCCTGTACATACAGCTTGAAAGCAGCGCTTCCAAAACCCACATGCTCAGATCGCCATGTCTGGTCAGTTTACAAATCGACTGCATTATTTTATTTCCCATGAAGTTCCATACCCATCTATTTACCAGTCTTCAGTTGCTTTTGATGCCACTGACCATGTTCTTCTTCTAGTCTTATTCGCCCTCCTTCTGCCTTTCCTTATTTTGTTGTCTCCTCTCTAATTGCACCCATAGCATCTCATCTGGAGGATCCTCTTTGTCCACATTGCAGCTTTCAGTAGGGACCCCACAGGGTTTTGTCCTAGACCCCCTCCTTGTATCTGTCTCTCTTGGTGATCTCACTAAAAAGCATGGTTTCAGCTGCCATCTTTAGACTGGCAACTCACAGAATATCAGAGTTGGAAGGGAGCTCAGGAGATCATCTAGTCCAACCCCCTGCTCGAAGCAGGACCAATCCCCAATTAAATCATCCAACAATTTTTTGCCCCAGATCCCTAAATGGCCCCCTCAATGATTTAGTTTGCAACCCTGGGTTTAGCAGGCCAGTGCTCAAACCACTGAGCTATCCCTCCCCTCACCACTACCTCACCACTCTCTTCTGTCCAAACTACATTTTTGACCTTTCTTTCTGGAATTTCCTTTTGATGTCTAGCCAAGTTAAACTCAATATGGCCAATATAAGCACTTCTCCCCCTTTGTGAATCTCCATGGATACCATCATCATCTTTATCACTTAGGCCTGTAACTTGGATCTCATCTTTGACTGCACCATCTCTCCAAACTTACACATTCAAGCCTCTCTCAGTCAAGCCCTTATCATTTTCTCTTCTTGACCACTGCAACATTTTCCTTTCTGGACCTGACAAATGCCATCCTATCCTCTAAACTCCATTCAAAATCCTGCTGCAGAGATCTCCTTCCTGGCTCTTTGCATCTGCCTACCAGCTCTGTTTTCTCCACTACACCAAATACAAATGGCTTGTCTTCACTTTCTAGCCATGCCCTCCCTATTATCTCTTATATACTATTGCGTCATTGATCCCCACTTACACTCGGGTAATGATACTAGCCTCTATTGCCCAGTAGAAACATGTTTTCAGACTCACCTTTGTGCTTTCTTCCCTGACACCACTTCTCCATGGGAGGAGCTCCCCATACACATCTGTAAGAAAATACATTATCCTCCTTCAAAGCTCTTTAAACACACCTCTGTTGCAATGCCTACAAAACACTAGGTAGTTGGTGTGCTGTGACTATGGCTTATTACGCTAATCAAAATTATCTAACTCTTGTGCTTCCCCATCTGTTTGCTGTATCCACCAGTTGTCTTTCATTTTATACTTAGATTGTTAGCTCTTCAGGGGAGGGGTTGTCTTTTCATTGTGTCTCTGTGTCCAGTACAATGACACCCCAATGCCTGTTTAGGGCCCCTAGAGGGTACTACAATTCAAATAATAGATAATAATCATCATAAATAGAGAGGTAATTTTCATCCCAGGAAACTAAATTAGATTCCTGCATCTTAGGTAAAAATATCTGTGTTTGACAAATGTGCATCACCATTCATTAAAACTGTAAATAAGCATGTGTTCAGCTTAATGGGAAAGTAAGCAAATCTTTTCTTCTACTTTTCTTGGGGACTATGGTGGTCTTCAGGGGGAAGATAACAGGCCTGTCTCCCATCTGTGAAAACTTTAGGGGCCACTCTCCTCCTATGTCTTGAGAAGACTATGGCTACCATTATTCTCTGAGCTTCCCAATCTTCATTCCCCTCATGGAAATTCTTCCCTTTTGTTTTCCCATCTTTGTCTTGCCTTGTGAACTCTCCCAACTCTGTCTATTTCTCTGCTCCTTAAGGTCAATTAGCCTCATTTTCCCCATTTTCTGTTTCTTCTCCCTCCAGGTTTTGTCCTTTGCTGGTCTCACTGCACCCCGTCCCAAAATCTTGATTCTATAAGCAAGAAGATGACTCTGCTGATCTTGCTGTTGCAACTCTTTTGCTACTCAGTGTCTCTGGACCAGTTGAGAGGTTTCATTTCCCAGACTACCCCTCACTGCACTCAGTTCTTTGGCAATTCACCTTCTCTTATCCATCTTCACACTCAGCCCTCACTGAACTACCAGCCAATAAAGCCAGGGTAAATATGGCCTCCCACCTTTCCACTACCCAATGGAAGAATTGAAGTGGCCTCCATTAGATGTCTGCAGGTGAAGACTTTAAAAAGACAAAACCAAATCCAAAAATCAAAAGCTTTTGGTGGCCAGGCAACAGAATTCTGAAATTCTCAGCAGTGAGGCTAGAACATAGGCTGGAAATCCAGCAAGTGGTTAGGCAGGTCTGCTTCAACCTCTAGATCAAAGACAAGGATGTAGACAATGCCAGGAAAAGCTTTCATAGCAAAAAAACCCCTTTATTATAGTTAATAGGTCAGAGTGAAATTCTTCAGTTTATTCTATTGACTGAGTAGTAGATCTTAAACCTTATGCTAACAATCGGACAGATGCCCTGAAGAATTTCAAACTTTTCTCCAATGATATAACAACCAGAGTAACAGTAGTGTTGCGACTCACAGAGGAGATTTCTCACGAGACATTGACATCCGTATATGTTCATAGTATATTTCCATTGTTGATGGGATGGTTACTTAATTTATTTATTTATTAAAAGTCCCAATACAACTCCTATTGAAGTCAATGGAAATACTCCTGTTGACTTTAGTGGTATTTATAGTAATAGTAATATATGGTGTGAATTATTAGAAATCATTAGCTTTCTCCTTCTATGGAATAATGTTGCTTTGTTGGTGATCAAATAAATGAATCATACTAATTTGACATAATATGGACATTTCTTCCGGCTTCTGATTTTCACATTTATTAAGATACTTGCATATGTGTCTGTGATTTGCTTCAGGGATGCTGTTCCATTGTGACATCTGAAGATGATACATATATCACAAAACCTGTATGCTTTCCCTTTCATAATGCCAAACTGAAAATTACCACTGTGCCTTTTTCAGCCAGTTTCTTTCTATTGAGGATTTGCCTTCCTGGTCTAAGGGCACTGGAGTCAATGAAAGTCTTGAATTGAATTTGGATCAGGACTTCAATGGGAAAATGACTTTTAGACAACTGGCAATGATTTGCCATGTCACTGCTTTAGACACAATTATAAATTATAAATTGAAATGACAGTGATTTTGTCTTAGTCCTGATTGCATAATCCACTTAACTTTTAAGGCGTGATCAAATAAATCTCCTGGAACTAGAAGAGAATAGGACAGAAATCTTGATCCCATTGAAGTCAGTGGGAGTTTTGCCATTGACTTCAGTTAAGCCAGGATTTCACCACAGAACTTTAAGTGAATCCAGACAATGGGTCACATATGGCCTCTCTGGACTCTCAAGTCTCCCCCTCTTAAACATCATTTTCATGGTTACAGCACCCACATGTGAAGTCCCTCTAAAAGCCCTGACATTTTGAAGCTAGCCTGAGGCCCTGAGAAATCCTCAAAATATGCCGGAATTTCTGTATAGGCAGATATTGTTGAAGTTCCTTGAATATCAGGGGGATGGGAGTGGGAATTTGGAAGAGCAAAGAGAACCAGGTATGTGGGGGAAGGAGATAGAAAGAAAGGTTAATAGGGTTGGCAGATAGAGCCAGGGTTGGGGACAGGAGTACCAAGGAGCACAGGATAGGGGAACAGAGCAACTGTGAAAGTGAGAAGAAATGGGGTGAGCCAGGAAAGATAAGTAGTTTGTATGCTGTGTTCTCTCCATTACTTTGTGTTCTTTAGTCTGTTTGTTGTATCCAGCTGTTGTCTGTTGTCTCCTGCATAGATAGTATGCTCTTCCATGGACAGTCTTTTTGTTATATGTTTGTGCAATGACTATAGCAATGAGGGCTGGCTGCTGTAGACACGAACTCAATACAAATACTAAGAATTATTACTAATGAGAAGACTTAGGAGATAAGGGATTATTACCTTAGAAAGAAATCAGAAAGGAATATTATGAAAGTTTACAAAATAATGTATGGGATTGAGAAAGTAAATCAGAAACTTCTGTTGTCTCTGTCTTCCAACACAGGAACCCTTGATATTCAATTAAATTAAAAGGTGTTAAATTCAAAACTGATAAAGGAAATACTTTTACATACATACTTTTAATACTTGTAATTAGCCTTTGACATTCATTGCATAGGAAGTCAATGTAGCTAAGAACTTAGCAAGATTTAAAAAAAAGAAATTGGGTATTTTATGGATAACAACAATAGTCAGAAGTTATCATAATTAATTATAAAAATCATTTTCTGGAAAGAGTATTAAGTGTCATTCTTTGGTGTTTAACTCACTCTCTATTAACGATCAGGATGAGACATAACTGTGGGGATACTATCAAATACTAACCTACTGTGGTGTTCTTATTCCTTCCTCTGAAACGTCTTCTACTAGCTACTTTCAGAGAGAGGGTAGAGGACTAGATCAATTTCCAGTCTGATCCAGCATGGCAATTATTGTGTTTCTTGAGGAAGAAAACAGAATATGCATGCCTTAGCCCTGAGGAAAAAGGGAGTGGGAGAGGGATAGAGGAAAAGAGCAGGAAAGAACAACAGAGATCCTATCAACGCTTAGCATTTATACACCCATCACCTCTCCATCTGAGAGAGAAAAAGAGAAAGAGAGCAGGAGACTGGAGTTACTAGAAAAAAAATATGGTGACAAGGAGAGAAAAGAAACCTGATGAAAAAACCTGATGAAAGAAAATTAAAACTGAGGCAGAAGTAAAAGAATGGGAAATGAAAAGCAAGAATAGAGACAGTGTGACAGTAAGTTCACTTTAGTTTTATTCATATTCTAGCTTTACATTTAGGAGTGGTCCTCAAAGATGTGATTCATTGATCTGTATTTTTTGGAAAAAATATTATTGATGATCATTTTTCTTTTGCATTAGGATATAATTATTAGCCTATAATTATTTGTCTAGTATACCACCTATATACCCAAGAGATGGTCCCTGCACTCCATTCTACTTTATTGTATAGAATAAAACTGCACACACACACACACACACACACACACACATACACACACACCAACATTTGTTTCTTAATTCTAAAGTAACCCATGTACTAAACAAAAGGTTACTGTATAAAATGCATCTGGAAAGTATGTAAATTATGCTCATAAAAACAGAGAGTTAGCAAGAGATGGATGAACCACTATGGATAAAATAGGAACCAACCCAAACATTTTTTTAATGTTTGAAAAACTTTTAAGGGTTTCTTCTTTCATGCTTTCTAAGCACTTTTTCAAATTCTGATTTCATCCATAACACTGTGAGAATGATTATACTCAGTTTCTTTCTGACCCATCTGAACCCATAACCAGCTGGAATCTCACATGAAAGACTAATCTCATGTGATTTCCAGCCTGTTTTAAAGATGCATATTTCTGCAGCCTCTCATTTCTGGGAGGTCATTAAGGAAGCTACTTTCTGGTGTGAGGCTGGTCAGTGTCACCATATACCATATGTTTGCATTAATGATTATTTCTTTCTGATACCAGAGTGCCTGAATTTTATTTTCTATCCTAGGTTAGATCTGGTTGGTGGTTCAAACACCTCCTAACTTCATGATCTCCTTTCAAATTTAAGCAAAAGGCTTAACCAAAAACTGAAACAAGGTATGGAAAGAGGTTGTCTCTCAAGAAAGGAGAAGTATCAACTGAATGAAAATGAAATGGGCACAGTTGAAATGGTGCTTTACTCTGTTATCTCCAGTATAAAAATATCAACCATTCTATCTTCAGAAATGTTTTGGCTATTGAACAGGGCAGCTGAATCTACATTCTTTGCCATTCTATTTCTCAGACAAAAGTTGGGTCCTCTTCCTCTAACTTCACTGCTTCACAAATTCAGGTCTGTCCCCAAACATTCAGCGGCTGTATTACATCCTTCCCATCAGAGCCTTGCCTCTGTACTTTCCCAGCACAGCTACCACATAAATGGATGCAGAGACATTTTTGAACATGCTCAATTGGTCTACAAAAATTAGTAAAAATCATAACAATAAACCAAGACTTTAGTGAGAGTCTACATCAGAGATGGCTGTTTATTAATTTTCAGTCCCGCTTTCTTCTCTTCTACTTAGTGTCTGTCTGTGTTCTTATACCCGGTCCATCATCAATTAAGTGCCTATTAATTGTCAGTGTTTTGTCATAAAAAAAGCACTTCAGCCCCAAAAGATCAAGTGATTGGATAAGTTTTCAATCAGCAGCCAGACCTGAGGGATGTTTAGCAAAATTAAACCTCCGCAATGTTTAAGATTTGCTCACCATTTTTAAAAACATTTGTTAGGGAGCCCCATGAAAATTTGAACTTTAAGGTCATGAGTCTGTGACAGCTGGTATCAAAATACTTATGGACTTACATCCAGTCGGATTGGGTTGCGTGTTTGGTTTGTTTAGCTATTTGCTGTGCATGGTCTGATATGTGTGAGAGACAAAGATTCCAGCACAAATAAATAAAGCATAAACGTGTATTTAGTTGGGTTACTGAGCTTTTGTGTCACACTGTTTTGTCCTTTAGACTACCCCCCATTCCATGCCTCAGGGCTCCTGACTGACTCCTCATTAAGGCACACGCCTTCTGTAGCTTTGTATCTGCCTACTGCACTGTAGACATTAATGATTTACATTACTATGTTCATAATTCTTTAAGGATTTATTCACTCATGTTCATAAGAAGCTAATTGAAATCTCCTTCAGGATAGGTTTCAATGGTAACAATAACTAATAATACCTTACACTCTTATAGTACCCATCTGTACAAGGATCTCAAAGCATTTTGAAAATTCTTATTAATTGAACAACACTACACCCATGTAATGCAGGTACTTATTGTTATTATTACCAGTCTGGAAAACAGAGACACAGAGTAATTAAGTTGCTCAAGGTCACACAGAAAATCTGTGGCAGAGTTAGGAATAGAACATAAAGATCCCCTAACTCCTAATAATATCAACCATCATCCTATAATCACAAAATGACTTTTAAATCATGTTTATACTTTTACTTCACAATATATCCATTGTATATAATTGCAGTTTTTACAGCTATGAACTATACGTCATTTATCTTAAAATGTCACTTAGTAAGTTAACAAAGATCATTAAGGTATTTGAACATGCTGCATTTAAAAAGCATACAAGCTTGCAAAATGAGATATGTTGGTCTATGAAACAGGATGCATACCTCCTCAAAATAAGAATTCTATCTCTTTCCTATCTGTTAAGTACCTAATCATGTATCTAGAAACAAGAACCATATATCCTGGAAAATGTTGATTTTCTTGATGAGTTGGAATGATTTCATTCCAGTTCCCGCACTGACTTCCATTGGGAAATCCGCCAGGGGTGGAGAGGGGCATTTCAGAGAAAGCAGTTGCTTCTTGGCTCCATTCCCTATCCCACACTCATCCCTTAAAAACCTGCAGACCTCCAACCACACATTGTGTGCATAGCGGGTCTTCCCAGGACTCCGGAGAGAGGAAAGTATCCTATGTCAGCTCTGTTCTCCCTTTTCATGGAATCATAGAATCATCAAATATAAGGGTTGGGAGAGACTTCATGAGGTCGTCTAGTCCAACCCACTGCTCAAAGTAGGACCAACACCAACTAAATCATCCCAGCAAGGGCTTTGTCAAGCCCTAGGGCCTTAAAAACCTCTAAGGATGGAGATTCCACCACCTCCCTAGGTAACCCATTTCAGTGCTTCACCACTCTTCTAGTGAAATAGTGTTTCCTAATATCCAACCTAGACCTTCCCAATTGCAACTTGAAACCATTTCTCCTTGTTCTGTCATCTGCCATGACTGAGAACAGCTGAGGTCCATCCTCTTTGGAACCCCCTTGCAGGTAGTTGAAGGCTGCCCTCATTCTTCTCTTCTGCTGACTAAATAACCCTAGTTCCCTCAGCCTCTCCTCGTAAGCCATGTGCCCCACCCCTAATCATTTTTGTTGCCCTCTGCTGGACTCTCTTCAATTTGTCCACATCCCTTCTGTAGTGGGGGTGCAAGCAAAACTGGACACAATACTCCCAGTGTGGTCTCACAAGTGCCAAATAGAGGGGAATAATCACTTCCCTCAATCTGCTGGCAATGCTCATACTAATACAGCCCAATAGGCCATTGGCCTTCTTGGCAACAAGGACATACTGCTGACTCATATGCAGCTTCTCATCCACTGTAATCCCCAGGTCCTTTTCTGCAGAACAGCTGCTTAGCCAGTCAGTCCCTCGCCTATAGTGGTACATTCTTGCATCCTAAGTGCAAGACTACACTTGTCCTTGTTGAACGTCATCAGATTTCTTTTGGCCCAAACCTCCAATTTGTCTAGGTCACACTGGACACTATCCGTATCCACTAGGGTGACCAGACAGCAAGTGTGAAAAATCAGGACAGGGTATGGGGGGGGTAATAGCAGCCTATATAAGAAAAAGACCCCAAAATTGGGACTGTCCCTGTAAAATCGGGACATCTAGTCACCCTACTATCCTCCAGCTTATCTACCTCTCCCTCCAGCATATCTACCTCTCCCCACAGTTTTGTGTCATCTGCAGACTTGCTTTGGGTGCAGTTCATCCCATCATCCATTCATCATCCATCCAATTCATGCCATTCATCCCATCATCATTTCTGCTAGTCCTTTTTATCCTTTACCCTACTCCTTTGCTCCCCTCCCACTGTACAGTGGATGGGTGTCTATGGCTCTTTGTTATCATCTGCCATTGGTCAGTTTACATTACAGTCTTCATTCAATAGCAGAATATTGCACATGCATAAACAAAGGGAGGGGCTGATTTGCACAGCTCTTCTCTCAATTATCTTCTTTCTTCCTCACCGTTCCTTAACCACTATGCACCCTCCCTAAACTGATCCATAAGAGCTGCCTATTGACCCTTCAAGTCCCTTCTCGAGACCACTTCTGCCATAAGAAACTAGCCAAAATATGAATAGTATGAAAGGTAGCTGAGGAATAACTGAGGAAAGTCAATATTTTTGTCTGCGTAATTATACATCTAAATACACACCTATATATACAGCAAATATATATTCATGTATACAAAACGTTGTCTATATTTCATTGTCTCTCTTTCCCCAATCTTTATATGCTGTTTATATTCTTAAACTGTAATCTCACTGCGGCAGGGACCATGAATAGTTCAGTTTTCAGAAGATCTAGAACAATGGGACCCTGATCTTTATAATATAATATAAATAATAAATAAATGCTAATAATTTACATACACAAAAAGGCCAAATTCTGTCTGTAGAAATATATGTTCTGAGTCAAAAGAAATTGCATGTTTGTATCTGAGCACAGAATTTGGTCCAAAGCCCACTTGTAACTAAGATTGGCATGTGAGGACAAAAATGAGCCCATTGTCTATTGAAGGCTTTTTTTATTTTTTATTTGTTTTTTTCCTAGGACATGAACTATATAAACTGAAAAACTGAGTTTACCTTCAGCATCAAATGCCTGATATTCAGGTTTCTTTTTCATCCCTTGGGAGGTTTTTCTAGCCCTGGTTTAAAAGACTGTAGATACAAAATAATAATAACCTACATCAGTTCCTCCCTGGAAACTATCCCAGGAGAAAAGGTCAATGCATTGCATAAAACTCTCTGAGGAGCTCCTCACAGAGTTCCTCCTAAATCATTTCATCAGGCAGAAGAGGCAGAGGATTTTCCCTCTGACTATAGTTCCCACAGGATCATCTGGAGGCCCTGTGCCTCCATTCCACCTCCAAAGTCCCTTGTGGATTCCCTCAGTTCCCTTGCAATATGGTTGCATTGAATTTCCCCCAGCTGCTGCTGTTGCGTCTCAGAATGGCCTTCACTTTAAGGCCATAGCAGACTGCAGAACCTAATGCAGTCTCAGACTACATTAACTCTCCACCTACTTTTCTTCAGGGGTATAGCAGGAAGGTATACTTCTCTCCAGGGTCTTCCTCTCCTGCCTCCATCCTGTCCCCTCCCTGGCCCCACAGGATAGATGATAGAAGGTCGGTGCCATGAATGAGGCTTATTCTGCCACACTTCCAATGATTTAGCCCAAAGTTTGTTTGCTGCTGCTCCTCTTGGATACATTTCTGTGTGGAATATTCCTATTTAGAGCTTTAGAAGGAGTCGGACAACATTTTTACTACAACTGCTCAGAGTCCTCTGCTTTGGTTTTGAGTGGGGCTGATTAGATCCTAAACAGAGCTGATTTGAAAGTGTCAACTGTTACTGGCTAGCTAAGACTGGCCAGTTACTGGATGAACTCAACAGCCAATGCCCCAACCATTGGCTTTGATCTCCTGGTTGCTTCATGTCATTACGTAAGATCTAGCAGAGCTACACTGAAAACGCTGACCTTGCCGGATTTTAGATAAATGTATAGTCTGTGTTTTTGGTCTTGTTATTTTCATACTCTTTCATTCCCAAACACAATACAGAGAGTTAAGTTTTATTCATTCTTCTTGCAAACCTCCTCTAGAAGGAGAGAAGGGAATTAAGGAATGGGAGGGAATCTAAAACAACAGTTGAATGCTTGGCAACAATCTATATGATTTGATGCTGTTTTACCAACATTTAATAACATTGTGGAGAGAATAAAGCATCAAATGAGAAGTTGTTTATTTATTATTTTCAACTGCTGTGTTCATCTGATATGCATTACAGGGCTCAAATGTAACCACAATCATGGCTAGGAGGTGCACTTCACTGTGAGCTTGTGGGAGGTCTTGTGCTTGAAGACACTGAAGTATTTTGCTTTTAAATGCTCTGTGCTTAAAAAAAAGAGTTATGGGATTTAATTATAAATTGGTAGTGTGCTGACTTTTTTCAGGCGGAAGTTCCACTGTATGCTTGCTTGCTCGTTCGCTCTCCAATTTTCCCCTGCAGAAGGTTTTGTTAGGCATGTACATCCGTTTCAGAATCTAATCATAGACAACTTAAATCTTTCCAACGTTACCCACGTTAGTAATTGCAAAATAATAAACATGACAAAATTCAGATTAATAGGGCATCCAGTGTAACTCCTATTGAGGGGAGAGCCCTCTGGAATTCTAAGTATAATAGGTCTATGTTTATTTCTCAACCAACAGCATAATGTGACTGATTTACAAGAGTTTAACTCAAGTGTTAATCTGACAGTGACGAAGAGCTTCTCACTGGCAGAATCACTTACACTATCATATTAGTTGCCTCCTCTATTAAAGCTGTGTGTTCGATAATTGGAATGCTTTTATGTCTAGTGGTTCTGACAAGGCTCTCTTAAGGTCACATATGGGCGGTCTAGCTTGCTGCACAGCTGAACAGTGGCAAATAATTTAAACTGAGAAAGTATTGTTCTCCCTCAAATAGTGGAGCAAGGGCAGTTCAAGGAAAGTAAACCTCTGCACTGGCTACCTGCTGTTGTGTAGTAAAATAAGATGGACATGATACTGGATTGGGAGTACAATTAAATCTATTTTGCACCAATGTGTTGGTGGACAGATGAGTTTCCACATGGCAGAGCTTTATGATCTTTAAGGTAGACTGAACTAATAGATTGGTGTGGAGCGCACTGAAGTTACTAAGGATGAGAAAGCAAGCAGCAGTACATTTGAACTACAGGTTTCTCATATGCTCCACGTCATGCTGAGTTTTTATAGCTCCTGGCTTTCAAAAAGCCTGTTTCAAAGAGGTTTGCGCTAGACTGGGCATGCAGTTTTGCTCTGCAGATATTGTCGCTACCGATTTAGTGGAATGCAATTAGGAAGCCTAAATTAAGTGGTAATGGAGAACCAGCTCTTGAAACTGGGGTTTCCACGGCAACCACTGCTTACAATACAGCCTTCAGTTAGTTTTCCCACTTTATCTGCAAAATGCACAATTGAGCTTTAAAACAGCTTTGTGCTGAAAAGCGCACTGTAAACAACTGTTTGCAATGAGAGTTTTACACTGTCTTTAAATACAACAAGCTATCAAATAAAATTTACTTTTCCACACTAATAAAAAAAATCCATGCAGTGCAAAACAATAAAGGGTCCAGAAATTATTATTCCCTTTCCAATTTTATATATCATGCAGAAAAAGTTGAGCTCTTCTGATCCCTCAATTTGTCTTTTAAAGTTTGTAATTCTTCCTTAATTTTAAGTCACAAAACTCTATATATACCTTCAATCCCTTTATGAGAGGTATTTGGCATTTCAGTACAAATACTGTATTTAAGGCAATAGTAGTACTGTGCAATTATATAGTGCCTTTTACACTGATATAAACTAATTATGTATTTTCCCAGTGTTTCTTTCACGTCTCATATTATTATTACATCCTTCACAAAATATTCATATTTTATGACAAATCAGAGTTATTCTCTTTCTGGATTATGAAACATTCTGGATTGCTTTAAGAGAAATTCTCTTACTCTTGTTCTCACTCTGAGCTGTACTGTCCTTTCTGTTCATAATTTGTAGTCTCTGGATAGTGGCACTGCCTGAGATGTGTGTCTTATTTTTGTCATAACTAAACTAGGAAATGTCTTCAAACTTTTCTCTCTGTTCATGTATAACCTTATGTGACTAAATATATGTAGCATAAGACAAAGTGAAAAGGACACTATTGAGGTAGCTTTAATTATATATATTACCCATTTTTGTTGATGATAAAGTCCTCAAAACTGAATCTTCGAACTGAAATATATTTTTTTACTAAATTATTTTATACCACTGTGTATCCATTAGGCCCTGGATTAATATTGTAAGGTTATTCCTAAATGGTGAGTGATTGCCATTTATGTATTTTGTTTGTTTGTTTGTTTGTTTTCATTCCTGAAGCATTTGTTTGGAAAAAAAGGATAACCACAGAGAAAGTATGTCAAGAACTTTGCCAAGACAAGTTAGGAAAAATAGTCAAGGAGGTCACATTTTGGGCCTACTAGTCTTAATGGTATTCCTTTTAAATAGTATTTGTTGAAAAAAGTGAGACTGTTTAAAGATGTTACAGTCAGCCAGAACACACCTATTTTTTGTCTCAGATAAAATCCAGCATTCAAAGCAGCTTGCAGTGTTTCAGGGTTGATGTACTGTGTGTTATAGTAGCCACAGCAGTTGAGGCAGAGAGAAAGTGAAAGAGAAAGTGAGTTGTGCTGGTGCCTTTCACTAATGAGTCTGTGTGTCCGAGGACTATATGTTGGCATCAGCAGTCATGTTTGAATCTAGATTTGATATAGTCTGTATAGGCTTTGAATATGTCAGGCAGTGAAGCTTGCCCTTCACAGTAAGGGTTTACCTTCAGCAATGGTGGTCAGACTGCAGGAATTCAGATGTGTTCAAAACAGTCTGTTCTGTGCTGACCTAAAGCAGAATTAGGAGGGGGAATGGTTTGTTGAAAAGTTCACATCTCTTCCACACTGTTCTGTTACTAATGGGAGTTGCTGCCAGTAATAGTTAGGTAATAAAATATACATCCGTAGAATATATACAAGGTGAACAAATCAAAGAAGCAGAACTGATATATATAAAACTGATGTATATACCAATATATAATATTACTTCTGAAAACTACTAAAGAAATGCTTCCTTTTCCGTGTATAAGAACTTTCTGTAAAGCTAAATCAATGAATTAATAGGGCAATTTGTAATTATATTTTTATAAGACTGTTATTTAGGAATGAGTTTGAAATTATTTAAAATGATAATTTCTTTAATGATTTTTGTGACATAAATTATCCTGGCTCAACACAGCTATCTAGGAGGCAAGAGGAGAGATTGACTTGGTTGTCTTCCTCATTCTTACACAAAATCTGCTCATTTGGACTGATGTCAAATTTCAAAGAAACAAATTCTTGGAAGAAATGCAGAATGCCAGCATGTACAGGACTTTTGCAGGGCATCTCGTTTTAACACTGACTGTCTCTATTTTATCGAGGTACTAAAAGGACACATTGAAATTATTTTGCTCTGGCAACAGTGTGTATTGTGATGTGTATGCATTCAATTGCACTTGACAAATCTTTGGGGCAAAGAAAATGGTCTAATATAAGGAAATACCTCAGCATATTCTAAAATGACATTTTTAGACCAAACATGTGTTTGATTGATTTGCCTTCTCCGGAGATCCCATTTGAATCCAGGCCAGTGATAAGTATGGAAGCAGCCTCACACTGAAGGCCATACAGGGTCAGCAGTGCTTCCGATGGTATTTCCTGTACTGCAGAGTTCTATACCTAACTGTACAAATAGCTCCACATGGCATTCTGATAATGTGCCAGGGAATTTTATGATCACATGCCAAGTATAGTTGTCAGGTTCCACTCCACTGCTGTGTGTGTATATGTGTGTGGTTTGAGCTAACTTCAGACTGAGTAATTACCATAATCCAAACAGGGCCTTTACCATCTTATTTGCATTCAACCAGCCGTGCTGTTTTTATCAGCACCAGTACTGAATTATTGCAAAGTTTTAATTATCTTGATAACTCTTTTTTTTAATTCATTCTCTTTTTCCTCAGCTTGTGTTTGGATTTCAGCAAGCATCCATGTATGGCAGCAACCACAGTTCTGCAATGAGAAAAGTTTGCTTCCTCTTTCTTTATATCATAATAATTTGTAGTATCCTGGATCCCAAGGCAGATATTTTAGTTTTCAATAATTAATGTCTAACATTTTTCTCTGTAAAAGTAGTTCAAACTCATAATATTTTAGGTCCCAGTCCTGCAAACACCTACACAATGGAGCTTTACAAATTGGAGTAGCATCACTGAACTCAATGACACTACTCACATTCACAAAGCTGTGCCAGTACATAAGTGTTCGCAAGACAGGAGTCTTAGTTGTCATGTTTTCTATATTTCCAGAATTATTTTATTTAAGATTAGTAAAAATATAACATTACTTATACTTGCTCTCACTCAAACACTCAAGAATTTTCAGTATTTAAATGCTTATATTTGGAAATATTTAAATTCACATTTAAACTTTAAAGATAACCATCTATTTTCAGAAATCATTTCTCAGGAAGTACAGCAGCTAAATAATTCTGGGGACAAAATAATGTTATTCAAAAATCTGTGAGGGCTCTTCCATGCTATTTTTAAAACATTTAAGAATGTTTTTCACTCTAATGTGGATTAAAATTCTGTCAGGTATAAACTTTAATAACTGGGGGAAAAGTAGACTTTAAAGGAAACGCATCTATGTTCTGATTACATAAAAAATGGTTTCTGGTCCTTTTCTTTTTCAGGTGAAGTAAACATCTTAAAAATAAGCAGAATAAATATGTTTGTAAGCATAGTATATTAGAATTGTAAGTAGTTGCTCCTCTTGTATGAGGTTCCATGCATCAAATTACATCTAATTGCTACCAGTGTGTTCCTTGCCTCTTCTTGTGAAAGGTAAACAAATGTACTATAACAGTCATCAGACATTCATTTTGCTGTAATTTTGCCTTTATGGACACTTAACCCCTGCTTTCTTTTTAAAAAGTAAAAACAAAAAACAAAAAGCTTCAAGGTAAGAATCATTAGGGATTGCTCTTTAAATCCAGCAATCTATGCACACTACTAAGAATCAATGCTCTGTAAGCTGTCTGGTGTTCTGCAATAAATTCTAGCTTTTATAGACTTTTCCTGGACCAGGTGTATGCTAATGCCGTAGAAATTGATTATTTGTGGTGTTCTTATCACTGCTTAAAATATCTAATTGCTTTTTCTCCACAGACTTGGATTTGGCTTGCTTGATGGTGGACGATTAATGAAGGAAGCCCTAACTGGACAAATGTTGATCTCCTGAGACCATGTGTTGTTGATAACAGGTCTGATCTGAATGAGTTGAGTCAGATTTGATTTTAATAGAATTTAAAGGCACATGGAAGACACATACACTGGCTTTTTATCTAAATCTGTTGAGCTTCAAAAGTTTATTTCTAGGAAGCCTTAAACTTCTCAGGGAGGTTGCTCTAGGGTACAATTGCTGCTATGTGTGTTAGACTGTTTTTTTAAACCAGCTTTGTCTAGTATTGACTTTATTCATTATTACTTGCCCAAACTGCAGTGCTGACCTACAATTCATTGTTGTATTACTCTTCCTAGAGATAAATTACTATATTCTGATTTTAAAAACTGATAAAAATAAGGTTTAAGGTAAAGAAATGAACACGTCCCTTCATAGACTAATGACATGGCTGCAATTGATGTGATAATGGGGTGTTGCCACTGGGTGTTTTCAGATCCAGGATGGAAGCATTCTCTAAAATCAGCTAATCCACAGATAAGAAGCTAATGCAATTACTACTTTACACACTATTTTGGGCTCCCAAAAAGTCTGTTAACTGCACATTAGACCACTAAATGCCATATTTCTTCTCTACAGGATCATTCAGTTATCAACAACTATGCTATTAATTCACGTGAAGGCAAATACAAAATGGTTCTCCGTTGCAGAAACAATCACAAAAATCAGTCACTATAATATTCAGTGCCTGCTCTGAGTGCAAAATTCAGCTCAACATCAACTATGGAATCACAGCTAGCTATTCCTTAGTTAGAATTCTCAGGACTCTGGAACAGATAAACCAAAGGGAATGATATGAGTTCCTTTTTCAACACATTTGGTTCTGAATCTTCCAAGGATAGGTATCTGATCTATAAAGACTGTGCTCTTTGCCTCTGACCTTCCCTCTACATAAGAGGAAATACACAATCACAGGTTTCTGAACTCATTTTTAGGCAGGTGAGATGGAGTTATTTTTAATAGACTTATTAGGTCAAATTCAGCCTTGGAATAAGACCATTCCAGCTAATGAAATTATACCAAGAAAACCTTTACTCATCTGAATTTCAGGATTCATTTGACCTTCACACTCTGATGCAAGTCACAGGATGCCAGTCTGTGATCTTCATAGGTTATTCCCACTGGGGAAATAACTTTCCACTTACTGAGGTTCCCTGGAATTCTTCCATATGGAAGTGGGAGGAATTTCCCCT
Source organism: Dermatemys mawii (assembly GCA_007922305.1). Lineage (NCBI taxonomy): Eukaryota > Metazoa > Chordata > Testudines > Dermatemydidae > Dermatemys > Dermatemys mawii. The sequence continues at coordinate 23,922,364 of ML677364.1, forward strand.
CCCACCCTCCATTCCAGTGAAAAGAGGCTGAACGTTCAGTACCCTATAACTGTAGATTGTCAGGGTCATTTGGCAGTGGAAGCCATATAAGTATCTAAGATAGATATATATGCAAGGCTACATAAGGGGCAGGTTGGAAGAGAGTAGGTATGGCTACTCACCACAGAATTGCCTCTCCTGCAGGGATTCGCTACCTAAACTAAGGCTGACTTATCGCTTTGTGGGATGGAGGGCCCTCCCAGAAGGGGGCAGGATTTGGGAGTAGTAGTAGATGGAGGCCTTGAGAAACACAGATCCCCAAAAGTTAGTCCTTTGTACTGAATATTTTTTATGGTATAACAAATACCTCAGACTGCTTTTATAGACCTGATGTCATTGCCCATCATCAGGAAAGAGAAATGAAGTCTTCCATTTCAGGACACATTTGGCAGCACATTTGCTGAACTTTTTCCTTTCCTTCCCTCATATACAGAGCAGACCATTCCTGCCTGTAAGCGTCATACAGTGAAAACTTTCTTATCTGTTTGAACCCACGTGAGTCTTCCTTGATTCTGATTCCTAACTGGCCTGACTATATATAGTGCTAATTACTTAGGTATTTTCGATACTGGCTGATTATTAAGATTAATAAAGTTGGGTGACATGTTCTTTTTCAGTGTTGCCAAATGAATTTGTTACCTACGAATCCTCTTCTCGAAATTGTATTTACTTTAGGCACTCGGAGGTGTGATTAATTAGGTGTGATTAATTAATTAAACTACAAGTCATGATCTTTTTTTTTTCTTGTCACATAACATGTAAACATGGGGACACAGTGAAATTAAATGGCATGAGGTAGTTCATTTAGATGCAGTAAAAGGAAATACCCTATGCTGTGTATGGTGAGCTTATGGAATTTACTGCTACAGGGGGTCATTCAGACAAATAAGGTTACTAGGTAGAAAAGAGCATTCGCTAATTTTATTACCATAATTAATGGGCCCAATCCTGTATTCCTTGCATATCTAAGACTTATGCTAACTTCAGTGGGAGTTCTGGATGTACAGAGAATAAAATTTAGAGTCCTATTTGCTGCTGTATTAGCTAATAAAATAAGAAAAATAGGTTCTTAGGCTTCTGTGTATAAGCTAATGACCTGAGAGAGTCAGGAAGGAATTCAGCTCTCCATAGACAACAACATAGCACAATTGGCTTGGCCATTAGTTTTTAGTTTTGTTTCCTTTGCTTCCTCTAAATTATCATATACTGGTCATTGCCATTTTACTGAAATATATAGTTTGGGCTGGTATGGCAAATCTTCTCTTTCTGTGCCATAAATGCATATATATATATAGCTATATATAGATATATATACATGTACATACAGAGGGAGGGAGAGAGAGAGACTGAAAATAGGTTGAGATTAAGACATTCATCAATGATGAAGTATGGTTACTGTAAAGGTGTGGCCGCCTCCTTGATGGTCCCTCAGGGCAGCTCTGCAAATGGCCTCTTCCCTCAGTTTCTCTCAGTTCCTTAGATAAACTCGGTACAGCCTTATTATTAAAAGTCCATCCAGCTAAGTCCAGACAATACATTTATCCCAACAGTCCAACGTCAAATACAGCACTGGCATCTCTCAGCATGCCCTCAGGTACAACTCCAGTGTCGCTCACCAGTGCCCTTACCCACCCTATTTCCTTCCCAAGGAGGGTTCCAGCTTCTGCCTGTAAATATCAGTGGGCTCACCCCTCCATCATTCCCCAACCTTCAGTCCTCTGAGAGAGCCAGCGGACATCTCCCTCTGCTGCTGTCAACCTCCAGCCCCCTCTGGCCACGGCTTTCTCACCTGGGGTGGTTCACAGGTGACCCTCTGACTGCCCCCTGCTTTCTCCAGCCTGACCTGGCTCCCCTACTCAACCAGGCAACTTTCACCATCCAGGCTTTCACCAGGCGCATCCCCTCCCTGAAGCTCTTGGCCCAGCTCTGCTCTTCCTCTGAGCTCTCTTTACTCTCAGGGCTCTCTCTCTGTCTAAACGCTGGGTTCTGAACTCTCCCGCGAAACTGTCACTCAGGATCCTGCACTCTGGGTTCTGAACTCCCTTCACCAGCTTCTGAACTCTCACTTATAACTCCCAGAGACAGCTCTGCCCACTCTTCCCCTGCCATTAGACCAGACTAGGGTGCACATGGAACAGGAGCATGAAATCCAATATCATTTACGGACCAGCTACCCTCTTACAGTCACTAAAGTGAAAACTGTCCAATGAGCTTCATAGTCTTCCTTGTTAACAATATGTGCATTCCTCAGCCATTTCAAAATGGCAAAGATATGCTATAGTGTGACAGTTAAGCTAAAGAAGCTCTTGATTGCCCTGATCTGTTTCTATAGCTGGCATACCATTGATTGTTGAGGCCCTTGTTCATTAATGGCAATGGCATGGTTCTCTGATTATCATTTATTCAGTCACAATGGTGTGACCTAGAATCAGATTGTGTGTAATCCTGTAAAGAACTCAGAATTATTAGGTTTAGATATTTTAATCTTTGTAAAGTAAGAAGTCTGCTCATAATCTAATTGTGTTTATTTATTATTGTGTTTGTCATTTTACAGAGAGTTCGGAGTGGGAGGGGGGCTGCCTGTGCTATTTTGTTCTCAATTCACATTAAAAGATTTTATACCCCCAAAAAATCTTTCTTCTCAGTTATGAAAATACTTTCCTGATCTCATTAAGCCCAGATAAAAAGATTAAGTGGTGTTTTTGCTTTTTATTTGTGACGATACAAATTAGACACACCTATGACGAACTAATTACTATGTTTATATTTTTTGTACAGAACAAGCTTGTTAACTGTGAACATAAAGACATGAAGTAAGCAAAAACAAAGAGAAGAGAGGAAGGCCTTGCTGCTATTATTGTCTATGATATTATACACACACACACACGATGTGCTAATGTATTCTGTCTTGCTCTCCTCTCCTCCTCCCTTCCCCCACTTTAGGATCAATGGAGGAATAGGGAGGAAGATACACAGATTAGATAGATATGTTTGTCTACTTATAAGGTAGATTTCATATTAAATAAAATCTGTTAAAGCAAAAGTCATTTTTAGGAGATTAGACAAATTTACAATAGTTGTAGCCTAGAAACACTAGAATCATAGCTTATTTTCAGTAAAACTTATTTTAATTTATGACATTGAAACAGGGCCAGTATAGCATCAAGGACAAGACTGTGAAACCCTTACTGATGTTGAATACTACCTTACCCCTCATATAGTCCCAGTGAAGTTATTCACATGAGTAACTACTCAGTGAGGTGAATCAGAGGTTCACAATCTGGCCTTAATTTTTATACTTACTGAGTGGTGACTTGAAAATTCAAACACGCATGCAAACTGCAGTGTCTTCCAATGCTGTTCACTTTGAGTACACATTACAGCTATAGTCAATATCATCCCCTGGGTTTAATCATGGAAGAGTGTATTTGAAATTACAGTGGAGCCCCACTATAACGTGACAAATGGGATCCAAGAAATCCCATCCCGCTAAATGCAGGGTCGTCTTATAGTGGGGTCTCAGTCCCTGGCAGGCAGCAGGTGGGGCTTCTCTCAACCCCGTGCCTGCTGGGGACAGAGAACTCCGGGGCTGTAGACTGCAGCCCGGAGTTCTCTGCAGCCCCGAAGTTCTCTGCAGCCCCGGAGTTCTCTGTGAAAGCTGCTGGTGCCCACTGGGAGAGAAGCTGCTGCCCCGCGCCTGCCAGGACAGGGGACCCAGGGGCTGCAGGCCCGGTGTCCACTGCCCCCAGCAGGCGCGGGGGCTGCGGTTTCCACAGCCGCAGTCTGCAGTCTGCAGCCCCGGAGTCTGTCCCAGGCAGGTGCGGGGCCGCAGCTTTTGCCCCCTTCTGGGCAGCAGGGAGCAAAGCAGTGGCCCCAGTTCTCTGTCCTTTGCAGGCCCAGCCACAGCTTCTCTCCACATTGCCCAGCAGGGGAGAGAAGCCATGGCCCCCGCGCCTGCCAGGGACAGAGAGCAAGGACTTGGGAGTCACGGGATAATCGCGCTATATCCGGATTCGCGCTATACTGGGGCGCGTTATACTGCGGCTCCACTGTACTTACAATTTTAATCATCATGTTTGTTACTCAGTATTGCATCACATTTCACACAAGGAAATGACAACAGTGTAAATCACTTGGAATAACTGCAACCAGACAGAAATAATTGTTGTTTGTTTGTTTGTATGTTTTGGGTTTTTTTGTCAAAATGGTTGATGTGTATTGGCATTTGGGGGGCTAGGATTAGACACAAAAAGAACTATTCACTGTTACCTTCACCACAGCATTTTCTCCCCTTTGCATGCCAAAGTGCAAATCTGGGTCCCAACACTGGAGTCAGTCAGCTGCTTGACAAGCACCGTGATCCACCTACTTGCTCAACTTGCAGGACTGGGACCTTGGAGAACATACATGGCAGGTCAGGAATGTGTATAGTGCTGTACTCTCCACTCCTCTTCCATGCAGTACAGGCCAGTACAATTTGCACCATTGTTTCAGCAAAAATATTCTGATATAGCTAACCTGCCTTTCCTTACTCATAGCTTAGCCATACAATACAAACAGAACTGGAACTTTCTATCTGCCTTACATTGGAGCTATAGGAAAAGGGCTTCAGAATCATTTCTTTGGATCAAGAGACAGAAAGAGGCGCCTATCCACATGCCTACAGTTTCCATCTCTAGTCAAAATGGAGAGATCTGAATTGAATGTTGGGAGCTCATATATAGTTTCACAGTAAAAGTAAGGTAAATCATGGATGCCATCCAACATGCAAAAGGAAAACATTGGACCTTTATATCCCTAGTGGAAACTCTAATAGAATTCATTAGAATTCATGAAATTGTCTCTGTGGGATCAATAGTCCCAAAACCCAATAGCCCAACAGTGCCATTGCTCTGTTCCAAATTTTCTGTTTTATAATTTCATATATAAATTCACACTACCATTGGGAAGCACCAAGGCAGATTAATGAGTTCTATGGGGAAGTTGAAGCCTGTCTGTCTAGGTACGTACAGAGCACTCCATCACTACAGTAGCTGAGTGCCTCCCAAACATTGGTGGATTTATCCTTAAATATACCTGCATTTCCATTTTACAAATGGGGAACAGAGAGTTGACGTAAGTTGACATAAGTTGCCCCCAGGAAATCAGTGTCAGAGCCCAGAACTGAAACCAGATCCCCTGATTCTCAATCCAGTTCAAAGTCATCCTTCCACCCTATGCCAATGGTGAGGAGGTAGCACAAGCAGCATCAACCAACTGCAAAAACCTTTCACGTGTTTCACTGCTGAGTGCCAGTGATGGGGCCAGTAGATGATGTAATCCTCTACTATTGACTTATAGAGAGTGTGATGTTGCCTGCTGTGATCCTGGCCCAGCACCCCTGCAAGATCTCACTGACCTTTCTTTCAGTAAACTGCAAACATAAACATCTGTTCTTAGTGTGGTTTGCTGAAGATCTGATTAGTAAGATTATATACTCCAGGTGTGTATGTCTTTATACATGTGTATGTGGATACAAATATATATTTAAATAGGTGTGTGCATCAATATACATTAATGCACAGAGAAATTTAAATATGCATGTATTTTATTTTATAAAACTACAAATAAAAAGATGCACACAAATAAAAAGATTTAGATTTTTTTTTAAATGGACCTTCTATGTGAAACATGAGATCACTAATGCTCACATGGCCAAAGACTGCTAAATAATTAATCAATAGCAGCAGTGTGGCAGTTTGAAATGTAAATGTGATGGATGAAGGTGTGATGCTTGTCATCAAGCAGAAAATGATGTGACTAGAATGAATAACCTCCAGTACCTTCTGACTGGCAAAGCTTGGACACAAAGATAAAGTAAAGCCATCAGACAGTAGCTCAGGCAACCCCTAATTCTTGCCTTTGACCCACAGTTCACTTTCATGTCCTTGTCCCAGAAGAGATGTTTAAAAAAATGATGAAGAGAGATCTTGGGGTGAGGAAGGGGAGAGAAAACCATCTAAAGAAATGTTACCTGACAAGGCTGCAGGCTACATATTTGAGAACCCCTCTCTTTTCTTTATGTTTTCCTTTGTCTGTTAAAAAAAAATGAAGCTTCTTTTTTCTTTCCTTTCTTCCCAAATTCTCTAGAGCCATTCCTGCAAGTGGTTCTGTGACTCGGAAACTGACAACAGCTGCATGCAAAGGAACAAAGAATGAGACTGACAATTCGGAGTGTGAGCAGGTGAGAGAGACACCTCTTAGTTATCAAACTAGTCTGTAAAAAATTGCTCTTTTTACTCGGTGTACTAGAAATAGACCTGATCTAACTAGGCATTGATCCAAATTCTTTATTTGTACCAAGATGTGATGCTAATTTAATTTTTAGGTCAGCCAGTTGTCTGTAGCTTCTCCATTCAACTACTGTAAGGGAAGCATAGCTCTAAATTGGAAAGAGGGAAATCCATATAATTACTACACTTTAGTCTACAGGAGAATTTATGCCACTATGGTAAAGGGTCTACAAGTATGTCCACCAAAGAGTCTGTTTTCTGGGAGTTTATAACAGTCTGTCTGTCCAGAAACATGATGTGATAGGACTCAGCGAGGGAGAAATGTATTTTTGTAAATTAATAATAAATTATTTTTATCCATTTCTCCATTTTAGAAATGCAAGACTGCAATATTATTTACCAGTTTGGTTGCTTTTTTTCACAGTACAAGTCAAAATTATATGTTATTGTAAAATACATTTTGACTGGACTTAATGTGAACTAGGCTTTTTTACTTTTTTTAAAAAAAAGTCATATGTCCACTCTGTTAAGCGAATGAATAAATGTGATGACTTCACTTTATATGGATTTTTAGACTGTTCTGAAGTCTACATGATAAATATCCATTTGTAGGTAGAAGCTAATATAGTTATATAATAGGCCACTGAAGTACAAAAATAGCTTTTATAGTTTCTAACGCACAAAGAGGATATAAATATATGCAGTTAAGAGTTCTTTAAAAATCTGAAAATACTGTACATATTTCACTATTATAATGGCTTCAGTAGTCAACATTAAAGTTAATTCTCATATACTTCCTCGAAAGATTGTTTTTTCTTTTTTTCCTTTTCTGCGATTTTAAAATTATCTTTATATTATCATTATACAAAAGAAACAAGGAAGTGAGGAAATACAGAAGTTATTTATACAGAAGTAAAAGAGCCTAGTTTAAATTTAAAAAGCCAAGAATTTCAGAGGCAGCCCTAAAACAGAATGACTATTCTATTCTTTTCCATAATAAATCTTTCATTTTTACATTGGGCCATTTTTACATTGGGCCAGATCCTCAATGGCATAGCTCCTTTGAAGTCAGTGACCATTAATGTATTGCTAGCTAGCTAGTTATGCTATTTACAGAACACTAAACACTTTAATATCGAAGCACCGATTTTTCTGCTGATAGATCCTTTCCATAGGAGTAATACCATTGGTTGATTGGAGTTAAGCTTTGATCTTAATTTTATGGTATTTAATACAGTCCTTTAGTTTTTTTGATCCAGGGCCTGATTCTTGTTTACGCAAAGGCATCTTTACCCGACTTTTGCATTTTCCTTTATACCCTTTAAGGCCCGTTTATATTGCCAGAGTGGTGTAAGGCTGTCTTCATGTAAATGAGAATCAGGCCTCTGGAACTTTGTGATGTTTTTGATCACAAATGGTTTTGATGACGAGCATATGGATATGGATCAAAGGATAGTTGCCATACAAATTGTATATTTTCTGAAGGATATGCTCTTACATTTGACAGCCTCTGAAAGCTAGCTGGTGTAACGGTCTAATATCGGGTGTTGCTGGTCTGTCTCTCCACACCATTTTAATAATATTTGTTGCTTTCAGCACTCCCTTCTATTTCAGAAGCTGTATTGTAATTAATACAATTATATTAATGTCACTTGATGCAAAAGTTTATTTTATGTGTAGTTCTCAAAACTGTTTTTTCTTTAGTAAAAAATGAAAACACATACGTCCATCATTCTCAGTAAGGAGATTTCCCATCTACAGGGCCAATGTCTGTCCTCAGATGCACAAATACAGTTCCCTTTGATTCCAGTGAGGCCTGTGTGCATATCTGAAGACTGAATTTCACCATTAGTTTCTAACCTGATGGAAAGGCTCTATCCCAGGAGAGTGCTATCACTGAGTTTATTTATATCTATGTATGTAATTCTAGTAATACACTCACTGTGGTATCTAAGGTGGTAATTCTGGGTTCAGAAATAAAACACTGCACCTATCTGGGAGCTCAGTTACATAGCCCTAGTCTACACTATACAGTTAGGTCGAATTTAGCCACGTTAGTTCGATTTTAAACTCAATGCATCCACACAACCAACCCCATTTTGTTGACTTAAAAGGCTCTTAAAATCAACTTCTGTATTGCTCCCAGGCAAGGGGATTAGTGCTAAAATCAACCTTGCTAGGTCAAATTTGGGGTAGCGTAGATGCAATTCGATGGTATTGACCTGCAGGAGCTATCCAAGAGTGCTCCATTGTGATCGCTCTGGACAGCACTTTCAACTCAGATGCACCAGCCAGGTACACAGGAAAAGCCATGGGAACCTTTGAATTTCATGTCCTGTTTGGTCCGCATAACAAGCTCAGCAACACAGGTGACCAAGCAGTCCCAGAATTGCAAACGAGCTCCAGCATGGACCAAACAGGAGACACTCGATCTGACTGCTGTGTGGGGAGAAGAACCTGTGCAGACAGAACTCCATTCAAAGAGAAGAAATGCTGATATAAATGTCAAAATCTCCAAGGGCATGTTGGACAGACGCTACTACAGGGACACACAGCAGTGCCACGTGAAAATTAAGGAGCTCAGGAAAGCCTACCAAAAAACTAAGGAGGCAAATAGTTGCTCCGGGTCAGCGCCCCATACATGCTGCTACTATGATGAGCTGCATGCAGTTCAAAGGGGGGACCCTATCACTACCCCACCACTGTCTGTAGACACCAGCAAGGGGAGAAATCTGACATAACAGAGAGGAGGATTTTGTACATGAGGAAGAGGAGGAGGAGAACACACAGCAGGCAACTGGAGAATCCATTCTCCCAGGCAGCCAGGAACTTTTCATCACCCTGGAGCCAATACTTTCCCAAGACCCTGAAGACGGAGAAGGCACCTCTGGTGAGTGCACCTTTGTAAATACACTACAGGGTTTAAAAGTAAGTGTGTTTAATGATTTGTTTTCCCTGAAGACTTGGGATGCATTCGTGGCCAGTACAGCTACTGGAAAAGTCTGTTAATGCATCTGGGGATGGAGCGGGAATCCTCCAGGAACATCTCCATGAAGCTCCCCTGGAGGTACTCTGAAAGCCTTTGCAGAAGGTTTCTGGGGAGGGCTGCCTTTATTCCATCCTCCATGGTAGGACACTTTACCCCGACATGCCAATAGCCAGTAGTCTGGTACCATTGCAGCGCAAAGCATGGCAGTGAATGCTCCTGGGTTTTGGTCGCATTCAAACAACAGTTGGTCTTTATCACCCTGTATTAGCCTCAGAAGAGTAATATCATTCATGGCCATCTGGTTGAAATAGGGGAATTTGTTTAAAGGAACAGTCAGAGGAGCCCGTTCATGCTGAGCTGTTTGCATTTGGCTTAAAGGGATCATCCCTGATGATAGCCACGCAGTGCGGGGAGGGTTTATGCTGCACATCCCTTTGAAAACCGCAGCCCCTCCTTTTAAATAACCAACAGGCATTGCTTGATATTGGAAAGGAGGGCGCCACCATTCAAAAACATTCCCATGTGCTTTGAAGGCAGAAGAAGCCAACGCCGTGTACCCTTTGGCTTACCATGGCTGCCTGCAAACTGCATTCTGTTCCCCAGTCGTGTGTGATGTCTCATACCATACTGACAGGCACTCAATATAAAAGGCAAAATGCGACCTTATACCAAAGGCTCATGTGCTATCTGCTGTGAATTGCTTGACTCACTGTGAAAGAGTCTCCCTTTTGTTCTCTAAAATGTATCTTTTTAAATTCTGCTCTCATTTTTTTTCCTACAACAGGTGCAAATGTTTATATGTTCCCCCTAGCATCTCTGTCCCAGAGGTTATCACAGATTAGAAGGCAAAAAAAATGCACTCACAATCACATGTTTTCCAAGCTCATGCAGTCCTCCCGCACTGAAAGAGCGCAGCTGAATGCGTGGAGGCAAGCAGTGGCAGAGTCCAGGAAAGAATTAAGTGAGCACGATGAGAGGAGTCAGGATGCGATGAGAGGAAGCAGGATGCAATGCTCAGGCTAATGAGGGAGCAAATGGACATGCTCAAGAGTCTGATGGAGCTGCTGCAGGAAAGGCAGCAAGAGCACAGACTGCCACTGCAGCCCCTGTATAATTACCTGCTCTCCCCCCACAAGTTCCATAACCTTCTCACCCAGATGCCCAAGAACCTGGGGGGAGGCTCTGGGCACCCAGTCACTCCACTCCAAAGGATTGTCCAAGCAACAGAAGACTGTCATTCAATAAGTTTTCACTTGTAGTGTGGCTACAATAAGCAATGTGGCCATGTCCTTTTCTCCTTCCCTCCTCGCCTACCCCACCCAGGCTACCTTGTGAGTTATGTCCCTTTTTAAAAGCAATTAATAAAGAATACAGGGTTTTCAAACAATACTGATTTTATTTCCTTTGCAAGCTGTGATCGAAAGGTGGTTGGCCGTCAGGGAATTAGATTCAACAAAGGAGGTGGGTTTGCATCAAGAAGAAACACACAACTGTCATACCGTAGCCTGGCCAGTCATGAAACTGATTTTCAAAGCTTATCTGATGCGCTGTGCGCCCAGCTGTGCTCTTCTAATCGCCCTGGTGTCTGACAGTGCAAAATTAGCCACCAGGTGATTTGCCTCAACCTCTCATCCCACCATAAACATCTCCCCTCTACTTTGACAGATATTGTGGAGCACACTGCAAGCTTTGATAACAATGGGAATATTGGCTTTGCTGAGGTCTAACCTAGTCAGCAAACTGCACCAGCAAGCTTTTAAACATCCAAATGCACATTCTACCACCATTCTGCACTTACTCAGCCTATAACTGAATTGCCTTACTACTGTCCAGGCTGCCTGTGTACGGCTTCATGAGCCATGGGAGCAAGGGATAGGCTGGGTCTTCAAGGATAACTATTGACATTTCAACATCCCCAACAGTAATTTTCTGGTCTGGGAAGTAAGTCCATTTGCAGCTGTTCAAACAGACCAGAGTTCCTGAAGATGTGAGTGTCATGCACCTTTCCCAGCCATCCCACGTTGATGTCGGTGAAATGTCCCTTGTGATCCACCAGTGCTTGCAGCACTATGGAGAAGTACCCCTCATGGTTTATGTACTCGCTGCCAACATGGTCCCATGCCAAGAAAGGGATATGCGTTCTATCGCGCCACCACAGTTAGGGAATGCCATCGCAGCAAAGCCATCCACTCTGACCTGCACATTTCCTAGAGTCACTACCCTTGATAGCAGCAGGTCAGTGATTGTGTTGGCTACTTGGATCACAGCAGCCCCCACATTAGATTTGCCCACTCCAAATTGATTCCCAACTGACCAGTAGCGCTCAGGCATTGCAAGCTTCCACAGGGCTATCACCACTCGCTTCTCAACTCTTGGGGCTGGTCTCGTCTTGGTATTCTTGTGCTTCAGGGCAGGGGAAAGCAAGTCACAAAGTTCCAAGAAAGTGGCCTTATGCATGCAAAAGTTTTGCAGCCACTAGGAATCATCCCATACCTGCAACACTATGAGGTCCCACCAGTCTGTGCTTGTTTACCAGGCCCAGAATCGGGGTTCCACAGTATGAACCTGCCCCATTGCCGCCATGATGTCCCAATTACCACATCCCATGCTTTGAGGGAAGTCTGTGTCCATGTTCTCATCACTATCATCATTGTACTGGCGTCACCTTCTGTCATAAGTATGAAGTAGCCTAGAATTAGTGTTTACCTGTAAGGGGTTAAGCTAAAGGCAACCTGAGAGGTGGACAACTAACCAATGAGAAATTCCTCAAGAGACAAAGAATTTTGAGTTTCAGTTTCTCTCTGGGTTGTTTTTTTTTTTGTTCAACTCGGCTATGGGATGAACCACACCTAATTTTTTCACTGTAACTATAGCTTTTTATCAGGTAAGGTAGTCACTAAGTTTACCTTTTTTCTATCACTTGGAGGGTTTTCAGGGGTGAGTGTTGGCTGGGTGCTTCTTGATATTGTAAGATTCAGCAGAGATCTCAACAGTGGGAGAAAGTTGCCTTGGGGGAGAGGTTTGGGTTCTTGATTCTTTTGTTGATTATGGTAGATGCTGTTCTATTGATGGTTATAAGGGATTTATTCCTTTCTTTTTTCTTTTATTAAAATCTTTCTTTTAAGAATCTGAGTGCTTGTTTTCCATTGTGTAAGATCCTGGTTTTGGATTGGGCATGTCTCGCAGGATCAGGTGAGGCTTTTCTCTCAAGCTTCCCAGAGAGGGAATAAGTTTGAGGGTTTTGTGGAAAGAGAAAGAGGGGCTTCAAGTGGCCCATGTCCAATAGTTTTTGAGACATTCTCCCTTGATGGTGGCGGCGTACCAGTCCAGACACAGAAAAAGTTGTGTTCTGGGGAAAGACATTTTAACCCAAGCTGGTAAAATAAGGTTGGGGGGGTTATTTCTTTTTTCATGCAGGTCCTCACATCTGTACCCTAGAGTTCAGAGTGGGGAGGCAATCCTGACACCTTCTCACCAGGTTCTGCTCATACTGCAGGATAATGTGCAAGGTGTTTACAATGCTCACAACAGCAGTGGTGAGCTGAACAGGCTGCATGCTTGCAGTGCTATGGTGTCTGCTTGAGTAACCCATTAAAAAAAGGTGTAAAACGATTGTCTGCTGTTGCTTTCGAGGAGTGAGGGATGCCGGGGCGGGGAGACTGACAACATGTACAGAAAACCATACGCGACAATATTTTTTGCCTCATCAGGCATTGGGAGCTTAACCCAGAATTCCAATGGGCAGCAGGGACTGTGGGGTAGCTACCCACAGGGCACAGCTCCACAAGTCAATGCTAGCCACGGTATTGAGGACGCACTTGGCCGACTTAATGTGCTTAGTGGGGACACACACAATCAACTGTGTAAAATCGTTTCCTAAAAATCAACTTCTATAAAATCAACTTCATTTCCTAGTATCGACATACCCATAGTTTTGCATCTGAATATTAGTAGTAATAATAATAATAATAATTTGTAGTGTAGTAGTACCAAAGGCCCTACCAATCAGGGTCCTAATGTGCTTGGCACTGTATAAACACATCACAAAAAGGCAGTTCCTGTCCTAAAGAGCTTATTATCTATGTAATGAAATGTAATATGTAAATAATGTACATGCACATGGTATCATTTTTTTCCTATGGGTCTCCTTGTTAGATACCAGTTGCATAATTTGCCAACTTTCCTTATACTGATGCGAGTGAAACATGACACTATGGATCTCCCATACAAGAGGATTTTGTTTCTCTTCAAGAATTATACCAAGTCAACCATATATCATCATGAGGAATAACTGCTTTAACCCACAGTTGATTTCATATGGCACATTTCTCTAGTATGCATTTTGAACATCCTTACAAAATACACTATAGATCTAAAGCATGATCTCCTTTTCCGAAATGAATAGGTCTGATTACTGGTGTATTCATTTTGTAAAAGGTACAAAAGGATACCAATGTGCCTTTCCATTTCATGTAATGCCAAAGGAAGACCTTATTGCCCTTTTATTTCAATTCCCCCATCTGAAAAATAAAAACATGAGTTGATTATATGTTTTTTACCATTAAATATATTATTGCTTTTTGTGTTTTGACATTTAATTCCTCTTACCAAAATACATGGTATGAATTAAAAAATTGAAACCATTTATGTGTTTGATGTACCGTTCCCTTCTGTGTATTTCAAAGAGAGAAACAAAACAGTAAAACCTTAGAGCAGGTATCAATGACACCCTCTGAAAAGGCAGTCATTTTCACACTGAACAACCTATTACCCCAGTCTCATAGTCATTATTCAGGGCAATGTATCTTTCAAACCAATGGAAGTTTGGAATGAGTCAAAGCTGAATAGAATCTGCAGGTTTGAGCCTATAGCTGTAACTGTGCACTGAGGGGCAGATTTAAGGGTTACTGACCAGTCTGCAAATGAATTCTGGAGACCAAATGACAGGGTCTGCCCTGGAGCGTAAGAGGATTTGACCCGGGGATGAGAGCAGCAAGCAATCAAGTACAGCTCTGCCAGTGCTGGAGCAGGCAGGCAGGGGTGGTGGTGTTGTGCCAGCTTCAGGGGGAGCAAGCAGCCTGGGTCCTGGCACATGGACAGGAATCAGGTTTTGATCAAAAGATCTGAATGTGTATGAATAGAATCAAAGTTTGTTGATATATGTTTTGGCAGTCAGCTTTCTGTGGAGTAATAGAAACAATTACCTTTCCAGTACTGGGTCTCTCTTGCATTTATTCTCTTTTCTCTTCCTGCTGGTATATCCTCTCCTCAGTCTTTCTCAGTGGTTTTCCTTCAGTCTAACCTGCCTGTACTGTTAAAACTGTCCCCTCCCTTTTCTTCTGCCCCAGCCTTTCTCTTCTTGTGCTGTGTTCTCTCCCTCCTTTCTCCTGTTCTTTTAGTTTCTCCTTCTCTCCCTCCCTCCTGTGCTCTCTTCCTCCTCAGTCTCTTACGCTTTTCCTTTCAGCCCCTCACTCCTTCCATTGGCTCCCTACCTTCTTCTCCCTGGCAGTGCTATCCAAACTCCTCTCTCTCTCTCCACTCTACCTTCCGTTCTCACTCATTGTGTATTCCCCTGATGTCCCTTCCACACCCCCACTCTATCACTATCACCCCTCCCTCAGATGTGCACACACCTCCTTCCATACAAAGGGTATGTCTTCACTACAAACTTAGGTCGATTACCTTGCAGTCGATTTTTCAAAGCAGACTGTATAAGGTCGATTTTGTGTGTTCCCACAAAACACAGCAAGTCGGCAGAGTTCGTCCACAGTACTGTGGAAAACGTTGACACAGCGAGTGGTGCACTGTGGGTAGCTATCCCACAGTTCCCGGAGTCCTCAGCAGGCACCATTTCGAGCGGTGCACTGTGGGTAGCTTTTTCTGTTCCCTAACCCCCCCACCTCCCCCCACCTCCCCCCACCCCTCCCACTGTGAAAGCAACTGCAAAGGTTCCCGGGGCTTTTCCTGTCTGCAAAGTTCTGAAAGTTCCTGTCTGCAAAGTTCCCGGGGCTTTTCCTGCAAATGTTCCCGGGGCTTTTCCTGCAAATGTTCCCAGGGCTTTTCCTGTCTGCAAATGTTCCCGGAGCTTTTCCTGTCTACCTGGCCAGAGCAGCGAGTTGAGAGTGCTGTCCAGAGCGGTCACAGTGGAGCATTGTGAGTGCTGTCCAGAGCGGTCACAATGGAGCACTGTGGGACAGCTCCCGGAGGCCAACAAAGTCTACATGCATCCTCACTAAGCCATAGTCGACCCAGAGAGGTCGATTTCAGCACTATTTCTCTCGTCAGGGAGGAATACAGAAATCAATTTTAAGGGCCCTTTAAATTGATTTAAATGGCTGCCATGTGAGGACAGGTGCCGGTTTAGGTCAACTTAACAGTGCTAAAGTCGATCTTAAGTCGTAGTGTAGACCAGGCCAAAGAGACATTCTGCCATGATTTTACTCCCACACACTGCTGCCCACTCAATCCAACACACTTTGAATTTTTCCTCCACTCCTCAAGCCAGGAAATGAAGTAGGGCACAATTTTCTCTCTTCCACACCAGACGAGGGCTCTGAGACTGATGTAAGGATTACATCTGAGCTAGCCAGAGTGGATCAATTTGTAGGAAGGGGCTCAGCCTGTGGAAGGGGCAGGGAAGAGAGACTTACTCAATGCAGGGAGAGTAGCTGATTAAGTAGCCAGCTGGGAGGTTGGCAGTGAGAGTGAAGGGGCACACAATGTCATACAGCAATAAGGGAAAGACTTGGAACCCAAAGCAAGCAGGGAAGAACTATTCTGGCCATTTTTGATCTAACAATTATAGCTTCCCAAGATCACGGCAACTCAGATTGCGTTAGAGATCAGGGGTCTGGTTGGTTAGCTACTAATGCTGCCCCTGGGATCTTCCACTGTTTGAGCTTTTCAGTGCAATGAAACAATTTGGATTTCCATGCCTTTACAAAGAAATTGCATTGTGAGTTCACCTATGGATATAAAGGTGTGGTTTCCAACTATCAGCTTCCACTTGTGTGCTCACAATTCTGCCCACAGCGCCAGTATTTTCTATGGGTGTGGTGAGAGCTCACACAAAATTATGTGTAAATAAGTAGAACCTGAGATCTAGGACTGAAAATGAAACCCCTAATAAATAATCCTGACTACATAGCATCATGAGGAATAGAAACTAGGCCCTTCAGCAGGGAAACACAGCCATATACCAGTTGAGTTGAAGGAGTTTAAGCTGATGGTAGTAGTAGGCTTTTATCCCTCATGTAGTCCAACCTCTAGACAGTCTTGTGGTTAAAGCATGAGACTGAGAATCCAGAGATCTGGAGTCTGTTTCTGCCATTAGCTTTTCCACAGACCAGCTATGTAATCTTGGACAAGTCCTTTGGTTTCTCTGTGCCTTAGTTTCCCCATCCAGGGATAATACAGTAACTACTTCAGCGAGCTGTTGCAAAAGTAAATATATTCGTATTTGTAAAGTGCTTTGATATTCTCAGAGGAGAAGGTGCTATAGAAGTGCAAATAACTATTATCATTGAACTCAAGGTGACCAAAATCTTCACTGAGTTACTTTGGATATTGTATTTCTTCAGACAGGACACCCTACATTCTTCCCAGACAGGACACCCTACACTCTTTTCTTACTAATAAGATTAATTAATGCAGAACATATAGGTATCTCTATCTCCACAGATTACACAATGGATTTTGAGTAGTTCCTCCTTATTTTTTTTTCTGGAGACAATAGTGTCTAATAACTGCAGAATTTACTGCTGCTTAGCTTGAAAGGGAGCTATTACTCAAAATGTGGAACTTGGGAGCAGGGATTTCAGTTCAAATGGAAATTTTATGGAACAGATTTCACCCTATGGTCCTGAAATAAATGTCAGCTCTCTTGAGAGTTTGAAACTTGCTGTTTGTTCAGCCCCAGAAATCAGGTGATGAACCAGAACTTCAGCCCCTCAGAAACCAAACGCTTTATGCTTCAAAGAAGTTGGCTGGGGTTTTTTGTTTTGTTTTTGTTTTTTACTTTTTTATAATTTTGATAGATGATATTTTGTTCTGTGGTGAGATTTAATGTGTGTCGCTGTGGAACAATTTCAATTGTCAAAAACAACAACAACAAAAAGCAATATTTCAATATTTCTCCAAAAAAAGCTTCAAAGGTTTCAGATCTTTTTAAAATGTTTCTGCTTTATTTTGACGTGGCATAAAAGTTTTGTATGCATTCTCGCATCCGCTATTGTGACAGCTGTATTTAATGAGTGCAAAATGATCAGAAAAACAGCCTTTACTGTGGGTTGCCATTGCCAGATGATGACAGGATAGAGGCAGTACTGTAATGAGAGAAGCAGCAAAGTAGTTCATGGATCTACTGATGAGGTATTACTAGCCCAGTCATCTAGGTGTATCCTTTGAAAGTACTGCATTGGTCATGTTACCTGGAAGATTCAACCAGTTTTCTTTCCATGTAAAGCCTGAATGTTTGAAATTAAACTATATGTTCTCAGCCTGAGGTCATGAAAGTATTGAGTGTGACGTTATTTGGGAGTAAAACACTGAGCTCCCCTAAGAGAAAAAATAAAGTCCCAGTTCTGTCTATAAATACAGGCTTTTCCATAACAGTGATACTGAGCTCAAAATATAATCAGTGGAGATATAAGAAATGAAACATTACACACTTAGTTTGCTTCCTAATAAATATGCATATTTAATATCAGAGAAATTTAGACAAAACTGGAAGCAATATAAATTATATCTAAGTGGATGTAGAGCATTTAGGGTTGTTTTTCAAAGCTGCGCCTTTTCTGACTTCCTCTGGTGCCTGTTAGCTTATCGTGCCTTTGTACAAGAGATCTAAGTATCTCATTCTCTTTTGTGTCTCCATATGGCACCATTTCCCAGCTAGTCTTCCCTCGGTCATGAGATGACAGCAAGAATGGATTGTCACACTGGACCATTATGACAATTTACTCCTGGGGAAAAAATCCTCTGGGTGTTTAAAAGCTTTACTGTAAGTTATATTTGATTAATTTATGCTTCTACTGACAAATAATTAGGTCAGCAATTAATTTTAAAATGCAAATGTGCTACAGGCCTTCATGTTTTAAGAAATACCCTTTGTCTTAGGTTTGTACTTGTGTTAAAGTCTTACTGGATTTAGTTGGGTAGAGGAATGAAATTATGTTTTGTAATAGATTGTTTACTTGATTTTTAGCAAATATTGACAGCAAATGTTTATTCAGGAAGGATCATGTGTGGTCGCATTTAATAGAATAACATAAACTAGCAGTGCAGTAAAGAATCATCCATTTAAAACAAATATTTTTACACACGTCTGCTGCCAAATATCTGTCTACCTCAGTGGATCAGGCACAGACAGACAGACAGTGATGTCAGTAGCAGAAGGCTTTGTCAAAGTCTTTCAAGTCTATGTGTCCTAAAAATACAGAAAGGAAAATGTACTTACTAATGCTACTAGTTTTGCTCACAGAGTTCTATCTACCACTATGTCTTGGAGCTTTAGAATAAAATGAATGTGGATTAAAGGCCCAATCCTGCCTAAGTGAAGCTAACTGGAGCTTTGCTATGGCCCTTTAGGGGACTACGGCCTTTAAGACTGGGTCTTACATGATGGAAACATATAATATTTTATAAACTATTCAAAATTAAAGTGAAGTCATAAATAGAAGTCAACATACCATGCCTGAAGTCAATGACCTTCACCAATTAACAGGTGTTTTAAATCCACTTGAAAGAGGTTGCTTTTGGGGTATTCCATGGCCTTCACACTATAGTGGCAAAGATAGAGCCAATTATATGTACCGTGTAACTACATTGACTTCAGTGAAGTTCTTCTTAATTTCATTGGGGCGTGAGGGGAAGATCTAAAGTATGCTTGTTGCCTTTCCTGCTCCTAAAAACTTTAAGTTCCTATAGCTACCATTCTCTTCAGAACAGAATATATATACCTGCTATCATGACCCCTGGCTTTTCTAGGTTTGTCCTGGAGAGAGGGGTAAGTAGAATAATGAAGTTTCACTTTATATATAAGCAATGATCCTTTTTTTTTTCCTACCCACATTTGTGAGAAAGAAAAACACAAATGTAATTGGATTCATAATGCAGTTTGATTGATGCTGTCTGGAACTCAGAAGCCTGATATTCCCAGAAGGGAAGGAAGAAAGCTTATTTTCACTAACCAAGCATTTCCTACACCAGTTATTGCATTTGTGTTGTTTAGCTACTGTAATGAGCTGATGGGCCTTTTGCTTTTATAGTGGAGGGGATTGGGTACTAAGCTTGTTGGTGGAGTAAAGTGAGCCTGGAATGAGAACAGCACTCTCTATGTAGTGTCCAGTGCAATCTTGTTTAATGTGGGTTAGAGCAACAGCAGATTTTGCCTCATATGAAAGATCAATATGCAAAACACAGGCTAACCTTGCAAGTGTGAGAGAGTGTGTGGAGACCCTCTGTTGATCTTACTGAAAATAAGAACTAGAACGATGTTGTTGATGAAAGCTTGAGTTGGTCAGAAAGTGTGCATTAAATAATAGAAAAGAAAAGGAAATAAATGTGATAATGGAAGCTGATGTTCTGCAACTCTCAGAAGCTGATTCATAATAATGGGTAGACCACTGATACATCTGTAATATTGACAGCCTAATCCTGAGAGACACTGAGAACCAGAATTATAAATGCACTGCACCTCTCAGAATCTGGCCCTGTATTTATATATCATAAACCTGATATGAATATGCAAGACACACCTGAAATGTCATAAGTTTACATAAGGATGATTATTTCTGCTAGGTAGTACCTGTTTGTTACATGAAAAATAAATGAAAGTAATATGAATAGAGCACTGCACTCTCAAAGTGAAAAAAATAACTTCAATAAATTTTGCATAGGATTGTCTTGTTTATGCTTGAAAAATAATTCTGATCTGAAGAGGTGATTATAAAAGTGTTAAAGCTACAAAAAAAGAATTTTAAAATATCATAACCCTCTCAAATTAGATATTTTATTAATATACTTATATTTATTTCCATCAAAACTGCAGTACTAAATATTCCAGCTACTTTATGGAATTCTTCTGCTAGATTCATTTCACTCAGCCACTCATGTTCAATAGTTATCCCTTCATGTAAATAAATATACTGACACTGCCGATGTCACATAGTCTGTCTGTCTCTCGCTCCCTCCTTGGGACCTTAGGTGTTTTTCAGTGTGCTCTGGAGCAATGAGTGAGAATCGTTTCTTAAGATCAGATGGGCATATCCCATATGATGGATTTTCTGTAACTACAAGGGACAGAGACAGGCTTGGTGGATATTTGTTCTGCTTCCATGTATATGATCCAGCTCCCACTGAAGTCAATGGGAGTTTTGCCATTGATGTTGAAGGCCATATGTATCTAAGTTTTTAAAGTGATAAAAATAGTTCTACTAGGATTCTGCTGGAATCATGGTTGAGATATTCTTCCTAGGGACAAAAATGACCCAAGCAAGTGGTTTCACATGGTTGTTCCCACTCGAGCTGGTTGGAAATTTTTCATCAAAACAGTTTTCCAGTGAAAATTGCCTCTTTTGTCAAAATTGAAATATTTCAAATAAGTGTTGATTTTGACTACATTTGTTTTTCAGAAAACCCCAAAAGGAAGCACTTCACTAACCTGGAAACATCGTGTTTTAAAAATTTCAGAATGGAACATTTCAATCTGTCTTTTCAAAACAATGTTACAAAACTAAATTAATGGTTTTTATACTGGAAAAAAAAACTTTTAAAAAGTTGCTTAAGGGCGATATGGGAACAACATGCTTTGATTTTTTTCAAAATGAAACATTTCGTTTGGCCTGAAATGAATTTTTTTTCAGAATTTATCCCCTACCATCAAGTTGTCACTATTTATGTGTGCGCATCACCAAATCTACTTAGAACTGATCTCATGCCTGAAAACTTCACATTACAATACTGCACCATTTTGTTCATCTTTTCTTAGCTGTGGAAAAGCAGACATTACTGTGCAGTGTCCTTCTCATCCTGTGTATTTTATTCTCAACTTTTTTCAAACAGCACTCCTTTGCTAAACAAGATGGGTCTTCTGTCACTTTTGTTTTACATCTTCTCATTTAGTTTCTGCAGACCTCAATTAATAAGTGGACACAGACCGTTTCTGTTGTGTGTTAGCTTCTCTGTCCCAGCAGTAGAGCACAGTTAGGATCTGAGCCTTAAATTCTAAGATATTGATTCTATTCTCTAATATGTATAGGCACACAAAAGCCAGGTACTGTTTAATGGTAAAACAGCCACTTTTACAATTTGCAACAATGCTTCTTCGAGTAGCAAGATCACTACCCAAATGGTGGAGGTTCCAATGACCTAAGCTCAAAGCAATGCAACATGTGCAGCTGAAGTCAGACTAGGGTGACCAGACAGCAAATGTGAAAAATCAGGATGCAGGTGGGGGGTAATAGGAGCTTATATAAGAGAAAGACCCAAAAACCAGGACTGTCCCTATAAAATCGGGACATCTGGTCACCCTAAGTCAGCCCCCATGCTTTAGGGATCCCTCTTGTTTCAGGACTCCAGCTTTAAAAACAGAGAAGATGAGCTGGAGCCAGCAAGCCAAGGTTAACAACCGCATCTTTGAAGATTCAATCTCAGCAGTGTGGAAAGAAAGAGGGTGTTGGTAGTTTATCTGTTTTGCCAGTTTGGAAAAGATTCTACAGCTACAAAAGCTTCCAAGTGCCCAAGGACAAGTGTATCATCTGTGCCCCACTGGTGCTTCTGTAACTGCCATCAAAGCAGCTCAATGTTAAAGGCATTACCTTTAGAGAAGGAGAAAGTGGAGTGGTGCAGTAAATTCCAACAGGACACTGCCTCCTCCCTGTAAATTGCTGGGGAGTAGCATTCACCACCACATGGGAACCAATCAGGGAAGAGACAAAGAGGATGTAGAAGAGGGGAATTAGTTGGCTGGAAGGAGAGAGGCGGGAAGCGCTGAACTGAATGTTTCTGTACATTGATTGCCCTCTGGAGATGCCCTCAGAAAATGAAACCACAGTGCCTATGTCAAAGGTAAAACTTTCTCAAACCAAGCACAGCCCCTTGTTCCCACTCCATCCTTTGTCAATCCTCTCGCAGCACCCAGGATAATTAGCATGCTAGAAAATCCCAACTGGCAAAAATAAATCTCACAACCCCAGCTGTGCAGGTTACAGAAAAGTGCCTGCGACCCCACACATGTGACTTCACTGCAGAATCTAGATCCAGCTCTAAGGTGTCTGGTGTAGAGACCAAAGGAAGACAACTACAATTACAATGTGTGTAAATTAGAAGCCTTCTTGTTTCAAGCAGCTCTCATATCAAGTGAGCCCATTCTATATTTTTTTTAACTGGAAGGTATTAACAAAGATTGCCTATGGAAGATGCTGCATTTCTCGATCCATTCATGTCACTTTGTATTTTTACACTAGACTAGTTGAAAACTTTGACTCTAACCAACATTAAAGGCCCTTAAAAAGTAAATAGCATATCATCAAAAACAAATAGATTAAAAAGTGAACATATATAGCCATTATATTTCTTCCCAGCACAGCATAGTTTTCGGAGCTACCTAGAAGTATAAGACTGGCAGATCTGGGCCAGAGGTATGTAATGGGCCTTTTTGCTTTCCTTTCTTCCCTCTCCAGTAATATATAATCAGTTTTAGAGAACTGATAAAAAGAGACAAGAATGAAAAGTGAATATGACACATTTATGAGATGGATTTTTTTTATCTGTTTCTTAAATCCGGCACTTTTGTTTCAGATCAGATTACAAAAAAGAAAAGGGAGAACCACACCTTATAATGCATTGCAGTAGTGAATACACATGAATAGATGGATCATACTCTATCAGAGGAAGAAAATTCGCCAAAAAAATTACCTGACAAGTTGAAAAAAATGGTTCTATTATCTTTCCAATTCAATAAAACAAATAAACAAACCGTAGGCCTGGAGCCAGCAGAGGTTAAAAACATATTGTTTCCACATGAATCCCTATCAAAGGCACCTGAGTGAAGATTCTGAAGTTGGAATTTCTTTGTCTGCATTTTAAATTTCCATTAGCACTTTAAAAAAACAGGAGTTTATGAATCATGATTTGCTCCATGCTTCCCAATCCTGATTGATAACAAGGAGTGGCATTAGCACTATTTTCCCCCGTCATTCCACCAAAGCTAATGGAGTTGAGGATTTGTTACTTGATCTAATGGCAATAGCTTTCCAATAGACATGCACGGAATCATTGATTAGTTTGTCCGCTCCTTGTTTGCATTGGAACACTGTTCAATTTATACCAATTAAAGAATGCTTGGTTTGTGTATTGAAGAATAATTAAGGGATGGGATTCCCTATAGGCTGCTAAAAATGACATCTGACTGGAATGGTGATTACAGCATGAAGGCAGCATTAGTATTTAAATAGTCTGACTGCTCTATAAAATCATTACAGCATCTCACCATGAAAAAGAGCATTAGTTAATTTTGCCTATAACTGAATTATTTGTATGTATTTGCCTGGTCACTTTAAGCATATTTGACAAAGCAAAGCTTAAAATGAGTGTGCAGAGTTTGGTGTCAGAGGCAGCTAGAACACGTTTAGCATAATTATGATTTTATATATATAAATACTCGCAAATGAACAGCAGAGCTTTGTCAGAGAGACTCAGATGAATACAAAGCATAAAAACGAATTCGTTGATGAAAGAAAAAATCATAGGGGAAATGGCACGGTAATTATATAATAAAACTTTACACAAGAAATTCTTATCTAGCCACCACCTTGGTTCTCAAACCATTGCCCAGGAGTCTATGGAGCTCTTGCTGGTCCGCTGAATGCCACATCTTGAGACCCATGCAGTGAGTGGTTCGGGTGTGACCATGGGAAGTGGTCCAGGAGAGTAGATCTCTCTTGTGAATTGGTTCACAGAATGAAACCATTGAAGAACCACTGGTCTAACATATCCATGCCACGCTTTTGTAGACAAACTTGGTTTTCCATATGTTACAAGGGGGAGAGTGTTTAAATTAAAAGAAAATAAACGTTGGGGGAATGTTTTTAGCCTCCATTAATCATCCCTTCCTGACTTTTTTTTAAAAAAAGCTGAAAGATTACAGTATCTACAGTAATGGTTCAAAACAGGACAGTAACATGACTGTAGCATACGCTGCATGAGCCATTCCAGTACGGTATTTACTTTTCTGTAGTCTATTTAAATGTAGTATATTTATTTTACTATATTTAGTTACTGTAGTATATTTCGTAAGGTCATCTGCTCACTTCAAGGCCTCACATTGCAGCCACCATCCTTCCTTTAAGGATTTATGGGATTTCGTTTGAAGGTCATCAACACGCTCTTTAATTGATCAAAGAGTTCACTGTTAAGAAATATGATAAGATTCCTCCATCTAAGCCTCTGAGGGGAATAAGACTCAGAATAAATTAGATCTGAGTCATCCCACATAATTGTAGAACACAACCGCTGAGCTGCCCTCCATTTTGTTTAAAATTATAAATATTTTTTTAAAAAAGCCTCCTGTTTCTGCTCTGCGATAGGTCTTCACTGCTTTGCTTTGGCCCTTCAAAGTTAATGCTTCCTCTCAGCGACCAGCCAAATCTCCCTTTACAAAAAGGCCAATATAGAGGTATATTCTTCCCTCAACCCAGGCAAAGAATGCCTGTTAATTTAATAGGAACTATATATCCAGAAAAGGGAGAAATTATACCCTGGGGAGTAGTCATGGAAGATTAATGGTAGGAGGAGAAAAGTGATACAGTGCAGGAAGAACAAAATCAGAACCACCCATATGAAGCTGGGCAAGTGTTCATTTTTTAAAAGTCAGTCAGAATGACAGGAAAGCCTATTAAAAAATCAGGCCTGTTTCAGTGCATTTTTACTTACACTGGCTTTCAGGAGACATGAATAGAAACCAAACAGTAACTCTTTTTTTTTTCATACCTCCTCTCAGCGGTCTCACTAGCAAAGAAGGATTTAGCACTTAATTCCTGTACTTTTATGTGGAGAATTAGGAATTTGCATCTTAAAAGGAAATTGCTTTTCAAACTCTCATAAATTTTGGATTTCATTTTTTTTAAAACAGAGAACAGCGTTCTCTACCTTCATCCCCAACACATAATAAATAGTAATCTCAATTGGTTCTTCTCAGGAAGGAGTAGGCCAGAAGGGAAGTAGAGTTAGGCAATGAGAGAGGTATTCCCAGTTACTGCTAAAAGGAGGCAAGGTGTGTACACTGAACCATTCATTCAGTACTCCTCAGTAGGCACACGCCTTAGTCTTTGAATTGAAATCTGAAGGACTGCATGGCAGAATATTTAATTTGGGACAACAAGAATTTAGTTAAAGTTTGATCAAGGAAGTCTGGAAATCCTAGGACCCATCTGAAATATAATGAGTATTTCAGGGGGTTGTGATTTTTTTGTGAGGTGGTTGTTTGGGGGGTTGTTAGGGTTTTTTGGTGGTGGTGGCTGTTTCTTTCTTTTTTAAAAAATTTAAGATCATCTATCTGTTCTGGAATCAGCTACTTGGAGATCCAGCTGCGATCTATGATGAGAGTCAACATTTACAACATTTACAAAGACTTCTGGTGAAGCTCCCTTTCCCTTCTCCTCCCATAAGTTACATAAGCTAGCCTGAGGTTGATGACATGCAATCAAAAATTAATTGGCAATAAGGTTAGTACAAATCATCATTTGAGAAATTTACTCTCATTTTGGCCCTGCTTCTCTTTCTCGGTGTATCTCTGTACAGAAACTGATGGCTGGGTTGCTGAGTTCTTCTCATCCAGTCTGTGGTGCTCTGTCAACGAACAGTGATCACTTGAACATATTCTGGATTTATCTATGCATAAATTGCTCTTTTGCTAACATATAAAATGAGAGGTTGTTTGGAAACAATTGTTTGACAAGCTGTTGACCCTTCGCTTTTTAAAAGAGTTAAGCATTTAGAGTTGCTAACGGGTAATAACTACGAATAGCCATGTGCCACAGACTTCGGATCTGTAACCAGATTTAAAACAACCTAGTGCTCTAGGAATTTAGATCTGAGGTTTGGGTTTGAGCTCAACTCTGCAGGTGATAATCAGTGATAAGCAAAGCTCAAAAGATTTGGTTTAGTTCAGTTACGTGCAGGCATTATCAAAGAGAAGAACAGCAACCAAACTTTTCAAAAGTGACCAGTAATTTTTTTAGGTCTCTCAATTTTGGGGTTCCAAAAACAAGACAACTTAAAAGTCCTAATTTTTACAAGATGAATGATCAGCATTGTCTAAAAAATCAGGCTCCTTTAATATGTCTCAAGTTGGGCACCCAAAAATTGAGAAACTGAAAATCACTAGTTACTTTCAAATATTTTGGCCACCATCATTAGGCACTGCAGAGGAGTTAAGTAGCAGCTCTGTCTCGGGGAATTTATGCTATAAGAAGTCCTGGAAGTGCTCGTAAAATCCAATTTCCACTCTTAAAAAAAGGTGTCATGAAATTGTAATGCACTTCAAAACTCTGCAATAATACATTGTAAGCTATATTGTGTGGACCATTACCTTAGAATAGTGTTGCATTTATAAACAAGGGCAGCCTCATAGTCTTTTGACTGTGAAAGGTCCATTAAGTAGTACCATCCATTATCTTTGCATGTGAAAGGAGATAAGAATGATAAGGTGATCCAGGTAAAAATTCATTTTCATATTCAATATTTTAAAGGTTGTATAATCTACTGGAAAAAGTGTGTCAAGCCTAACAATCTAAATGCAATGATCCTTCATATAAGGATCATATAGGTAAACTGCCTTCCAACTAAAGTTATGAAATCCTTTCCAAGTTTGAACTAGTTCTATATGCAAGCAGTTCTCATGAGTCTGAGCGCCTGAAAGCTATTTTTCCAATGTTCAAATGTGGGATCACACACATTTGGCATGAATTCACACAAGAATACTGAAACCAGGAGTAGAGCTTGTCGCTATTGGAGATGTGCCTGATCCATGAAGTTCAAATCTAGACTTGGATCAGAACTGAGGAGAACCTAAGAACTGCAGACTTCCAAACACACAATCTGTTTCAGAACCCTTTATAGAGATAGGTCTGAGCCATTAACTTTTCACATCCAAATTCAGATTTGTATCAGAATTTCCCCAGAACTCAAGAGAGTTCAGATCTAGTGTTGCACTCCAGACACATCTGTAGTAGCCAAATTGGAAAATGCTGTGTGACGTTCATATTTTGACCTTTCACAGATCTTATTCCTCAGATTTGAAACGCACGAGTAAATAGTGGACTCAAAGAGGATGATATTCATTCACCCTAAGGCATTGTGACAACATTCTGGTTTTGACAAAAATGTCAAGTTTTGGCATAACTTGTTCAGACATGAGCAAATCTTGAGTGATCCACTGCTGGTTTGTGGACATTCCAATCAGTCTTGATTTTGTGTATATGTTCAAGGTTTGTGACTAATTCCATTCATGTTTCTCTTTTCATCACATCCTCCCCCTAATGAAAGTTATTTATTAATCAGTTATTTTGCATCTGCCATAGAGCCTCTGTCAAGGGAAATTTCCTTCACTTCACAGTCCACTGTCAGAAGTGGCTTATAATGGCAGAAGCGTGTGGCATATTGAGTACTATGAAGAGAAGAGTGAGAGGAGACATCCCTGTAATGTTACCCATATTAACATGTCCTGGGATGTTTAACAGTCTTCATCGAGCTTGCTAAGAACCCCCAACATTTAAAAATAAAATCTTATGCACCAAACATACATTCTGAACTCGCCCTCTCTAGAGCCTTTTTGTCATCCATGGAGGTGATAAGGAGGGATGATAATGATCATTTATTATTTGTGTTATAGTAGCACTTAGGGAACCCCACCTCAGAAGGTGGACACCACTGTGATAGGCACTGTATAAATATATGATCCGTGCTCCAGTCTAGGTTTCTGATAGGTAGATGCAACAGACAGATTGTGGAATGGAAGAGTGGGAGAACAAGGCAACAATAAAACAAATGTTTTGCAGCCGAGACAGAGGTGTCCACTCACTAGGTGTTATAATGACTAGTAGCTGATAGTGTTTTGTCGGCATCATGGCAGAGATCTGATGATGAGGGGAAGGGGATGTTAGGCATCATGGCGGAAGTATGGGGATGAGGATAGAGGAGAGCACTCTGCTGGCAACAGAATTCAAATGAATAATTCAGCAAACCCAATTCAGTGTGATCTGAGGGACTGGGCCATGGAAGTGTGACACTAAACCCAAGGCCAGGATTTGACTTGCTACACTACCTTAAAGATGGAGATAGATAGACAATAAATTGGGATTCCTCACCTTCTTAATGCAAAAAATAGTTTGTGCATCAGAGATACTGAGAAGGAAGCAACCTATTCAAGACAGCGCATGCATGCCACAGCATGGCAGAGAACAAAGAAAGATGCACAGGCATAAAAATCCAGGCTAACCCAACATCAGCTTATTGCAATTCTGCAATAGGCCCATCTAAACAGAACCATTCAGCCTCAGAGACTGCAGTGAAGAGATCAGTCTTGTCTTACCTTAAAAGATGGACATTACCTTTTTCATTCAGACACCTAAAAATACTCTTCCAAGGGATCTTTATTACCGTAAGTTTGAGTATCCTTTAGGAAAGGCGGGAATAGCAAGACTAAAATCAGGCTGCATAAACATTTCCAACACCATTATAATTCCTCTTTTCAAGGTATTCAGATAATTAGTTTGTTTTATTTTTGTTTATTTTATTTACAAATATTTAGCTGGTTTTAGTTACCATTTGGGAGGAGAGGAGGAAATGGGGTTAGATGTTGTGTAAAACCACTGTACTTCCGCTATTATTCAAATATAGCAGAATCAATAGCGCCAGATTGTCGTCTGTTCTGTGCCTTGATATGATACTTTCAAACTGGTCTGAAAAAGATGTTGTTATGTGTCAGTGTAGTATTCTGCCAATGTAAATTTTGCAACACTACCAATCAGAATATGCATGGCTCTACATATCCTGTCCATACTTAATATAGATAGTGCTTATGCACTGAAATATATTTGCTTATGCTGTATTAAGTGGTATCATAACATATCACAAATTTTTTGCAAATATTGAATGATAAACTAGTAACATCTCTGCATGATGGAAATGAGAACAAATCAGTGACTCTGCATCATGTCAACCTATAGCCTATTTGCAATTCAAGCAGAAGGGGACTAGCAGCAGAAGGGTTTTTGTTTGTTTTGTTTTGTTTTTTCAAGGCTTTTTTATTAGGAGGTATGTTAAAAGATCAAACATTTTTGAGTCAATAAAACCCAAATAACACTACACTCCTGACTTAAATTAAACCAAAATATTGAATCTGAAATAGGGTGACCAGATATCCTGATTTTTGAATCTTTTTCTTCTATAGGCTCCTATTATCCCCCAACCTCTGTCCTGATTTTTCACATTTGCTGTCTGGTCACCCTAATCTGAAACACTAAACTTCAGAAAATTTAGGACTCAGTTTATCTGTGATGTCATTCCATTAACTTAATCCAGGGATGAATGTGATCTCAATTTTGATACCTGGCTCTAAATTTTGAGGCTTTCGTCCATATCTAACTTCAGCCAAAAAAGGTTAGGAAGCACTTAGTCTATTCTAAAACCACATGCTTAAATATTGTTGTATTGTAATATGTATGATCTGATTCTGCCTCTGTCTGAAAAAAAAACAAGTGTGACAGGCTGTGATAAAAGGAGTCCAGCTTTCTGTATGCTAGAAGGATACCCCAGCTCACACCATATTCTTCTCTGTTTTGGCAGGTGTGCACATGGAACTGGTTCAGGGCATGGTTTCCATATCTGTGCCTCTGGCAAATGCAGTCACAGTCTAACCCATACCTTTGCCCACGTATGGGATTATTTATACTAGTGAAAACTACACTTGGTAGTGTTTGCAAGAACAATCCTTATGATCGGCAATATCAAAATTATCTTCTTCTCAAACTGTGGGTCAAAACAGCATGTGAATGACCAGAAAATATAGAGAATATTTGCCCCATTTCTTATAGTCTAGTTCTGCCCTTTGGGAACACAAATTTTATATTTGTTGTTTAGATATGTTCATCTTCTTTAAAGTAGGAAAGGCATGGGAAGGGAAGGGAAATAGGAGGCTACACAAAAAATAGAATACAGCACATTGCCACTAAGCACAGGAGAGCTGATCCTGATCTATTGCAGCATTTTCTGGCATACCTGAGTCAAAATTCCAAAGCCTGGCATACTTTTCACTTCACAGAGCGTCGTGCCATGGGCTGCAGACAGTCTAGTCTCTCATTTTGTATAACTGAATAATCAATCTCCATTCTGTTCTGTTATATAATTGATGTAGCTCCATCAAAGTCAACCATGTACAGAGCCAGATCCTCCGCTGGTTGATTTCTCCAGAGCAATGCCAACTTACATCAGCTGAGGATCTAGCCAATCTTTCTTTCACCTGTGCCAAATGTAGTATTGGGGTAATATTATTCATTTAATAAAGCAGCCAAGTAAAACTCAATAGAAGTTGCTGCAGCAGTATGCAGAAAAATTCTTTAGTTGAGCAGTTTCAGAATTATAGCTGAGGATCTGGCTCCATGTATCCCTGAATGTAACGCTATCAGTTGGGCTACGCCCCCAACACTCCAAGAGAGCATCACAAATCCACATAAAGTGGGTCAACTGAAGAGACGGGTGAGATAACTGAGTAGTTAAATGAATTTCTTGCATCAACTTTACTACTGAGAACGGTGTCTAAATTCTTTGGCTGAAGGCACTTTGCAAAGGAAATCAGAGTGTGGCCTTTACACAGACTGGAGTCTCGACGGAGGAAGTTATAGAGTGACTTGAGACACTCAAGTGCAGTAAAGTGCCACAGCCGGATGAGAGCTCTGAGGGAAATAAGAAAATATTGTCAAGGGTGTGCATTATTTCCTTAAAAACAACTGCTGCTCAAGAAGGCTGGAAAGTCCCATTCTGCTGCTTGTCTTTAAAAGAAGTTGAGGAAGATCCTGGATTTGCAGAGCTATGAGCACCATCACAGTTCTAGAGAACCCGAGAAACAGTTTTTAATAGCAATTTAAGGTAGATGCAGTAAAAACTTTGGATTCATATAACCTCATGGGGGTTAAACCAGCATGGCTTCTGCACAGGAAAATTGTGCTTTGCTAACCTGTTGAAGTACTCTGAAAAAGTTCATATAATAGTGGAGAAAAGTGACAATACACAATCTCCTTGAATTTCCAGAGATGTTGAGGCAGTTCTTCAAAACAAGGCTTATAAAAATAAAAGTAAGAAAATAGAACTCAAATTCCAAATCCTAGCTCACACAAACTTGGGGAATGCAGCATCCATCCCAGACTGGGATCCAAGTTTCACATCTGGTTCCCATCTTACAATAGGACAAATTAAACCCAAGATTTAAAACTCCAGAGCTAAAGTTTGCAGTTCTGACTCATTTAATAGTTACAAATGAAATGTGTGTGTATGTCTATGGGGAAGAAATTAAATATAAAACCAAAATGATTAAAATAATGGTTCATCAGATGAAAGTAGAATTGATGTAACTTGCTGTTAACACTACATTTCTGTGGCTGGTACAAACTATAGAGGATTATGAAAAACAGAGCAGTCAATCGTATTGATTTTGGTTAGCCTTGCTTCTGATAAATATTTTGGTTGGTTTGGATTAGTGTGGTTTCATAACCCCTTCAGTTTCACTTAAAGTTTTGGGTGAATTCAGATCCAAACAGGTTATTACTGTTCTGCTTTTTGTATACCCTGTGAGCTCATTATGTTTGGGCAGTTTTCAGATGATACCAAGGCTGGAACTAGACAAAATATAAGATGTGGGACATCTTTGACTGGCTTATTGTAGGCTTTTAGTTGAGAGACAGACGGTGATTTTTGAAGACAGATTGATTGTAAGCGGGCTTATAAAAATAGATATTTACATTTGCAATCGAGCAGATCCTCAGCTGGTATAAAGAAGTGTAATTCCTCTCTGTCACACATACACGCATAGAGACTCATAACAACGTTGTTTCCCTTGTTTTAATTCAGTTTTGCTTCTTTTTAGTTGCAGTGCTTTAGTTAGCTTTTAAATTGTAGGTTTTAAGAGTTAAGATTCCTTCAGGCTTATGTGAGCATCATGTATTTAAGGAAGGCAGGAGGGGAGGAAAGATGAGGTGGGGTGCTGAAACTTGGGGTACTGGGATATGGCAGCATCCCCTGGTTTGAAGTGGTTTCCATCATATGCAAGATTTAAAGTTTTGCTCAATGGCCTTCAGCAAATTTGTGCCAATGCCACTGAGATGAGGTGCAAGAAGGAGAGGGACACCTGAGCAGAAGAGATTGGGGGAGAAGAGAAGGTGAAAGAAAAAGGTGGGAAGGGAAGGTCTCAGAAAGACAACGAGGTACCAAATGCTAGGCATACCTTTCTGGGCCCTGATGCACTGTTAAAATTGTAGCTGACAGCCAAGGTGCCATCTGATTCCATGGCAAGAGAGAAGTGATCTGTGGTTGAGTAGTTAAGCTTTGGGGAAATACATCAGGTAAGTACAAGGAGGCCTGTCACCAACAGTAAGATGGTGAGAGTGTGCAGAATGATGATACAGACAGGTGACTTCTCCTGTGGCACAGCTGCTATTCAGGGCATGTTTTAACCATCCAAAATTGTCTGTTATTCCCATACTCCAGGGCACCCATCTTTACCCCACTCCTATGGCTTCAGGTGTAACCCTCTTAATTTAGGTACCCACCCTTAACCTATTCCTAGGGCTCAGGGCATAACTTTCAGCTGGTTTGCAGGACCTCTTACCTGTGAAAAAGCCTTACACAGTAATATCTTTAACCTCAATTAACAGTTACCAAGCAGAATACACATGCTAAGCACACAATGCTATGCTCACCAATCCTGATCAGGCAGGCGGACTTTCCTGTTGGCCAGGCAAGGTCCTCTCGTCTGCATTGTGGTTGCTACACATCACAGTCGTGCAGAGGAGTCTTAACAGCTTTGATGTTAGGCTGTCTCTTAGAGGTGAGTTCTTCTTCTTCTTCCAGGTCTTTCCTTCTTATTCTTCTGTTCCTTCTGCTGGTCTCCTTGGACCACAGTTTATATAGTGAAACATTACTCATCCTTAGCTATACTTCAACCAATCGTTTTACTAAAACAATTCTTTAACCAATCATACCCCTTCACCTTAATTGATTTACACCTAGCAAAATTAGACAGAAACAACCAAAGAACGAGACAGAGACCATACAGATAAACAATAGAGAAGTGGGGACCATAAAGAGAAAACACTAAAGAAATGCGGATTTCACAACTCCAACTGTAATAAGTGATTTCTTGCCAGACAGGATGCTAGCAAACTAAGTTTTCTTTAACCATCTTAAAATCTGTTTCTTTATCTGGTGATGGTGGGTGTTCATAGGAGGATCACCTTCTTAGCAGCCCAGTATTACATTGTTTTAATGTAATTTAGATGGAATGTGAGGATGTGACTTTCTGCTTCTTGGCTAATGGCTGCTGCTCTCCTAATATGGCTGCAGACAAGGGCCTTAGGTCTTACAATGTCACGACAGGAAAAGGCCTTATCCTTACAGCAGGGACTGTTTATTAGCATGTGTTTGTACTTGAATAATGGGGCCTCGTTACTGATTTGGCTCTCTGGACACTATTGAATATAAATAATAACCACTGCAGGGAGCAGCAGCCAGCTGTGGAGAAGAGTGTGACAGCTGCTGTAAGGGATGAAGGCATTGGCTGAGGCATTGAGGCATGAGAGAGGGCCATGGCAGAGTCAATGGAGACTCACTGCCAAGAAGAGGAAGTTGAAAGCACAACAGAGGTTCACCTTAGGGAGCTACTCTTGGCCACTCTCCAACAATTGGTTGAGAGCCCAGGCAAGGAGGAGGAAATAGCAATGGTGAGGGGCATATCCAGCACTAATGCTTGAGTGATGATGGTAGTAGATGCAGTGCTGGAGCTGGTGTACCCGAGAGAGCATCAGGTGGTGATAGAGAAAACAACTGCCACTGGGGAGCAACACCATTTGAAGTGAGTCCATGATCCTTCTACTCCTCTGCTCTACCCCATACTCGGGAAGTCAAAGAGGGTGCAGGCTGGTTTCATTGCACTTGCAGGTTTAAGGGCTAGATTTTTAAAGGTGCTTTGATGTTTAAAGATGCCGACTGGTGCCCAGTGGGATGCCTAGGTGCCTAACTCCCATTAATTTAAATGGGAGTTGGGCCCCTAGACACTTTTATAAATCCCACTAAGCAGCTATTTACATCATCAGGCACCTAAATAGCTTGTCAAATTTATCTCTAATTCTTTCGGGATGCTCTGGTGAAAGGGTAAAGTAGATCCAGTTTCTAACTGCACTGAGTGCTGCTGTGTATTTTTAACACTCTGGTGACATTACCAATGTTCATCTTCTTTTTTAAAATGTTGTTTCTTTTCCCTCCTCAAGGTATTGCTTTTAGTACTGTTTGCTCCAGTTTCACATACTTTAGTGTGTGCCCACACAGTACCACTGACCTGTACATAATCAATAATAAAAAGATGGCAATAATCTCTCAAATGTATCCCATTATAAACTGGACTATGATACTTACTTACTTCATAAGCATATTGTTTGGATCAATTAACTCATGTTTGTAAAGTATTTGGGGATGCCTGAATAAAAAGTGCTATATAAGTGTAAAGTATTGTTATTAACTAGAGCTGTCTGATAAATTTCACTTGCACCTTTTAGACATACCTTAATTTAGCCCTGCACGAACCAACAAGTTTTTTATGTCCAGTAATTTTTCACTGAATTCAGATGCAAACACTTTTGCTCTATCTGGATTTCCATCAAGAACCTGAGGCTTTGCTGGTTTCTTTCAAGTTCAATGTGTGTTCTTTGGGAAGGATCATAAGAGGCAAAACCATGTTACTTTCACTCTGGCCTTAATTGGCAGAGCAAAGCCTTCATTGGCTGACTATACCGAAAGAAGGACAGGAGACATTTGACATGGGTTTAATCAGACCATAATTTTATTATTAGATGTCTGGGGCTACCCAGCAGGTAAAAGTGTACAGTGCAGGTAACCTCATGTTTATTCCATAATTACCCTGGGGGCTTTTACCAGCTCCCCCTCTTTTTTCATCCAGGTCCCTCCAGAAAATTCATTACTGGGACCTCACCATCCACCTCACATCATAGGAAGATTACGGTGGGCTAAAATAATGGGGGTTGTCTCCCTGCTGTACCAACCCAAGAGTCCCCAACCACCCCCCATTTGCTTCTTTACTGAACACCTCTTTTTAAGACCTTTTCCAAGCCAATTATCCAGTCCCTATATACCGGCACTGGACATCCGCCCTACACTTGAATAATGAGTTGCCACAAATGGCCTACTGCCCTTCATGCCATGCATGAACAGAGCCTTTCCTGAAGCCCACTGTGGGTGGTTACCAATTGTCTAATCACACAAACTCAAACACCCTTCCCCACCCCTTCCCCTAGACCCCGCACCACTCACTCCATCCCCACTTCCTCCGTCACTCACTCTCCACCACCCTCACTCACTTTCACTGGACTGGGGCATGGGGTTGCGGTGCTGGAGGGGGTGTGGGCTCTGGGCTGGGGACAAGAGGTTCGGAGTATGGGAGGGGACTCTAAGCTGAGCCTGGGGCAGGAGGTTGGGGTGCTAGCTCCAGGAGGGGGCTTGTGGCTGGGAGTTGGGATACTGGGAGGGTTGGGGTGCTGGTTCTGTGAGGGGGCTCAGGACTGGGGCCAGAGATTGGGGTGTGGGAGGGGGTGAGGGGTGCCGTCTCCAACTGGGCTTTGCTTATCTCAGGTAGCTCCCAGGCAGTGGCACAGCAGGCTAAGGCCAGCTCCTTGCCTGCCCTGGCCCTGTGTTGCTCCTGGAAGTGACTACCACATCCTTGCAGTCCCTGTGGGGAGTCCAAGGGATTCTGCATGTTTCCCATACCCATAGGCACCACCCCACAGCTCCCATTGGTCACAGTTCCCAGTCACTGGGAGCTGTGGAGTCAGCGCTTGGGATGGGAGCAGCACGTGCAGCCGCCTGCCTCCCAGCCAGGGGATACCAGGTGCGCCAGTCACTTCCAGGAGCAGCGCGGGGCCAGGGCAGGCAGGCGAGGAGCCTTCCTTAGCCCAACTGCACCCCCGGACTTTTTGCATCCTAAAATCTTCCAGTTTGGTTTCTGTAGCTGCCACCAGATAGAGAGAGGTTCCAGGAGACTCCAGGTGAACACAGGAGGGTTCACAACCTTTAGTTAGTCTTTAAGGTACCACAGGACTCTTTGTCACTAACTCTGGGGAAGGTGTAAAAACCCCAACTCCACCTGGGCCAATATGTTGGCAAGGGAAAAATTACTTCCCAGCCCCCCTTCACAAAGAGGCAGCTAGCCTAATGCCCACAGCAAGTCTGATCAAACTTGGTGTTTTACCACCTAAAGGGAGGGAGGAGGGGTACTACCTCAAGCTGCTCCATGCAAAAGGGAGGGTTGAGGCACAGGGCCATCCCTTTTAAACCCCTCATTTCAAGGAGATGACTCAGTGAACACAATGACTCTTTTGCACCAGTTTTCATCTTGCCCACCTCCCGCTAAGCCTTAAGCACAGTTCCTTTTATTCAGCCAGCATGCCAGATATCCCCCTCTCCCCACTTAAAGGAGCAGGGTGGTCATTTCTCATAGGGTCTGTGTTTAGCTGAACTCTTCTAAACAATTTGATTTTAAAATAAAAAGTATCATTTCATCCCATTTTATTACTCAGACTGAAAGAATCTCCATTTGTATAGCCAGGCAGAGAGTGGAGAAACTGAGAGAGGAGACAGTTTGTTTCCTTTTATGGCAGTCCCACCCAAACAATACATCAAAGGGGCCACATCTGTGTTTCTTTTTTGCAGGCACTGGTTTAGTATAGTTCATAAGTGAGCCCACGTAAACCATGTTCATAAACCTGAGGAAACCCATAGGCAATATAGAGATTAATTAATCTGTATGTATCTTAGCTGTACGTTTGCAATGAGATTCAACCATGAAGAAATGGGTTCTTCCAAAGCCAACCTTTTTTGAATGTCAGAACCAACCTAACTTAATACTGCCAAACAAGTCTGTTTCGAACTGAACTGGAAAGGACTCGCACACCTCTGTGATTAACCAGCTGTGATAAAAAGTGGCCTCCATTACCCAGACATGCCATATGGCTGCCTGTCAGTGTTCACTGGCCAAAGGTTCTCACCTGTCTTCTATGGAGCAAATTCTTCTCTGGCTTCAGCAATAGAGCTTCCATTTTTTCAGATGACAATTGCACCCACTTATTACATGTCCTAATTTGTTCTTCTGGATCTGTGTGTGTATGTCTATATTTTCCACATAAACATGCACATTGGTAGAGTTTGCAGGTAACTCCAGAATGGGTTTTTTACTGTAATAGTTTTTATTATGTAATAAGTCAGCCATAGGCAGTGCATACTCTACATAGGAATAAATAAAAAACAAAACACAGGGTTCTGTGTATCACATATAAATATTTTAATGGTTTGGGCCATGGAGTGCCCATATGAAACAAGACTTTATGCAAAAAACTATATAATGCAATAGGCAACATAATCAAATCAGCAAAGAATATTTATCCCAACATCTTAGAAAGATGGCTTCAGTATAATGAACCTACAGAAATATCTCATCAATATTATCTCCTCTGAATTGTATTAGGTGACACAGGGTAAAGTTAAACAGGTTGTATCATCATCACTTTTACTGGAAGTTTTTTTCTATGCTGACAGCAGTTTGAATTGCTTAACGGAGGTAAATAAGCTGTAGGTATAAATGAACTTATTAGGAGCCATTATTTTAAAAGGCTGATCCAAAAGATATTAACTCTTGAAATCAATGTTCCACACAGCTGACCAATTTAAAGAAGCCCCTGCTGGTACAAAGAAGAAGGAGTTAGCAGATATCATTAAACATGACCAGGTGAGGCTGCAGGTAGCCAAAGCTTTTCTTAATGAAAATTTAAAGAGCGTGGATGAAAATGATATTCCTCCAATCCAACATAATACTCTGGTAAAGACATTCAATTATGACCAAGATCTCTTTAGCATTGAAGAAGTGTTGTTTGTTGATCAGCATTTATTGCCTGAAGTGAACTGTTAGGCTTATGACTAGCAAAATAATATTTTCTATGATAGATGACGCTAGCATTTACACCTATTTACTAGACAAGCTAATATGTCCAAACATCCTCTGCTCAGTGGAAGCAGAGGCATTCCTCTAATGATTTGGACTAGATGTGATGCAATATGGGTGTCATGGATAAATCAGACCAATGGGGAGCAACAGAATCAAAAACAGTGTTTATACACCTTCCATCCCCCACATCACCCCTCCCCTTTTGAGCACTCCTGACCAACGTAAAGCAGCACAATACATATGTTAACAAACTAAAAGCCTTGTTTAAATTTGTTAGCATATGTACTGTGCTGTTACAGCCATTTAAAGAATGATTTCCCTCTCTAGCCACATTCTTTTCCTTTAAGGAGCAGAACACAGCACCACCCCCATGCCCCAAGTCTTTCCAGTACCCCATATCTGCTAAAAATCTCTTGCCGGTACTGCATACTGGAGGGTACCATCCTACTTGCACTCCTGACTATAGGTTATAGTGACCAACAGAATAAAAAAAATGAAGGTAAGGGAATGATCTTACAAAAGGTTCTCTTTAGTCTGTCTTTCTGTATAGGAATTTGAGGACAGTCACCACCAAAGCAGTAACAGCGCCTCATGACACCTCATCACCAAAAAGACACTGACATTCTAGAGGGTGTTGAGAGAAGAGTAAGAAAAATAACCAAGGGACAGGAGGGACTGATTTATCAGGAAAGATTAAATGAGCTAAATATGTATACACAGCTTGGCTAACTGAAAACTAAGAGGAGCATTATAATAGTCTGAAGATACTTGAAGGAAATAACTCCAAGGAAGGAAAGGAATTATTTAAGGAGGTTCAAGGGAATAGAACTAGGAGTAATGGGATGGCGTTAAGAAAGGGAAAAAATTGACAGCAAAATCCATTAGGCAGTGAAATAGTTTCCCTAGGGAAGCGCCATCACTTGGGATATTTAATCTAGATGTACACAACACTAGAAGATATGCCATAAGACACAACCTTGCATTGGCAAAGAGCTGGACTGGATGTCCTAAAGGTTTGTACATTGCTAATTTATGTGAGTCTGTAATTTTCC
Organism: Dermatemys mawii; assembly: GCA_007922305.1. Classification (NCBI taxonomy): domain Eukaryota; kingdom Metazoa; phylum Chordata; order Testudines; family Dermatemydidae; genus Dermatemys; species Dermatemys mawii. The sequence continues at coordinate 23,961,994 of ML677364.1, forward strand.
TGGCTTGTGCCACAAACTCATTGTTAACTCGAATGTATTTATTTTCTCTGGGCCCAATCCAACTTCCTCTATAGTCAATGGATGTTTCCAGTAGGAGTTGGAATGAGCCCTTCCTGTCTTTGTCAGTGTCAATGTCTTTGTTTCCTGTTTGAACTGTATTAAAAACGAAAAACCCAATCATTCCCACATGATTTTAATGAGTGTATTACTTACCCAACAAACCAGAACTACTTCCTCAGTACTGTAAAGATAGTTTAACTTATGTTTATGCTTGCAGAGAAAGATGCATTTGCCTTTGGAACCACTCAGATAAATAAGCACAAATTTTCAGAAATACACGTAAGGGAGCTAGAGACCAGAAAAAAAAAGAAACTTCTAATGCACCTAAAAATACAGTTCAGGAAAAAATTGATTCAGTTGCAAAAGAGTTAAATGAATGTTTTCTAGATATTAAACCAAAAGATATTGCATAAGATGTTAGAGCCCTCTTATATGAATACCTCTTAAAGCAGGAATGCAGCTGGTGGAAAAATACAATGTTGCTGCAATGAGTATATCCATTGATCAGGATTCAACTATATTTCTGGTTAACTGAATAAATAGGTATGTAGTATAGACCTTTTTATACTACTACTTATAAGTAATAGTAATAATACACAATAAGTATAGTAAGTACATACAGGGGATTCAGTTTGTCCTAATTTACATACACATGGTCTAGTGAACAAAATCATGTATGTATATGACAAAACACACTTGAGCTGAAACATTGTATAACATCTTTCATCCTCGCTTACATTTTTACAGGAAATGTATGTCACTAAAATAAGGACTGATAATGAAATCTTTGCCCAATTGCAACTATATTGCCATGAATTTTAAATGGTAAGTTAACCAATTTCTTCTCTACAGTTCACACAATAAATAAAATCCTATGTGAAAAATGAAGCCATTTATTCCTTTGTCAAAATGTGATCAGAGTAAACTACAGATGTTAAAATGCAGTGTAGTTCAAAAAATTAAAAAGAGAATCTTATGGGGGTTGTAGGAAGAACAGTTTTAGAGAATAATATGGAAAATATTAAAATGCCATTACATAAATCAGTGGCACATCATCACTTTGAATAGTGAAGATTGGTCACCTCATTCCTGAAAAGAGATAGTAGAAATAAAAAAAGTCCAGAGAATGGCAATAAAAATGATGAAAAGCAAAGGAGAGGGGAATTTCATGAGAAGAGATTAAAAACACAAGGACTGTGCTGCAGGGGAGATATACCCCATGGGGGTGCAAATAATATTTGCACCATTACGGTGCCAACTGGAGAACTGTTGTAACCAATGCTTCCCAGAGACAGTTTACAAGATGCACTGAACCCCATTCTTGTGGCTGCTCTGCACAGCTATGGGCCTGCTATTAACTTCTTTTTGAATTGTTGTTTTCACATTTTGGATGGAATTTTCAAAAATGTGAGTGACTTAGGCACACAAGTCCCATTGCCTTTCAATAAATCTTGTGTTCCTTAGTCACTCTGGCTCTTTTGAAAATTCCATTTCAGCTGTAAGTCCTTCAGGGCTGAGACTGTCTCTATGTATTTGCACAGTGCCTAGCGCAATGGGGCCCTGATGTTGGCTTGGATCTCTAGGCAATAAATAATTCATCATCATCATCATCATCATCATCAAGCTCAATTAAAGGCATAGAAAAAAAACTTCAACTTTTTCCATATTGCGAGATGAAATCAAAAGGTGACAAATTTAAAATCGATAAAAGATGTTTTTCTTTTTAAACAATGCATGGTTAATTTGTGAAACTCACTGCTTCAAAGAACTACTGAAGTAAATAGCTTAATAAAATTTTTAAATGACTGGACAGTTAAAGAAATACAACTTCAGAGGTTGGATGAGATTCAATGTGTTATGCAGGATAATAGACTAGATGAGCATAATGAGCCCATCTGGCCTGAAAATCTATGAAAGTTTGACTAGCTAGGATTACATTACTATGGCTAGGTATCCCAATGATTCATGGCATAATTTAGTCACAAAATGGGGTCAGGAAGACGTCCTCATTATAAAGCATTCCACAATTAGGTGCATTATGTGGAGGGATAAGCTGCTTCTGAAACATCAGGTATTGTCCTTTGTCAGAGTCAAGACACCATACTTGATAGACCATTGGTCTGTTCAGGTATAGCAATGAATTGGTTCCAGTATTCCTCAAACAAATGTTCAGTGGCACAAGAGTCCTGTGTATGGAAGGTCAACAGCCATCTGATCTGCCCAACGATGGACAGCTAGTGCAAGTCTGGAGCCACTGAATACTGGAACTGCAGAGGCCCAGAAAAGACTAGAGAACTTATGCAGAGTATGTCTCTGCATCCCATTACCACAGTTGTGCAGATCTTGTCTCCATTCTGTCCCTGCACAGGAGTCACAGAGGCTGCAGCAATCCGGGTGCTGTAATAGCCCCCACAGAACTGCAGGGCAGAAAAAAAGAGGGCCAAAGACTGCGGGAGAACTCAGTGAGTGCCTGGATGAAACAGGCATTTGTAAGTGGGAGGGGGCGGGAGGGTCAATAGTGCCTGTGTGGTTCCTCTTTCCTCAACTATCTGCATGGGGGGTGGGGCGCTTCTGGCCAGTGCTCCCATCTAATCCGTTTAGGAGATGTTAGCAGACTGGTGCTGAACGAGGGAGACCAGTTGAGCCCCTTTACCATCTCCCTATGCAGGAACAGCAGAGGAGGTACCATTTTCCCATGACCACATACCCCTCAATCCCAACTACACGATAGGCCATATATGGCACTGGGGAGGAATCTTATACACTGTCGCTAGGGAAATGGTGGAGGTGGACTGCTGCAGAACTGTGACAGATCAGAAGAGTTATGCAGTCACCACTAATAGGCCCTTTGGTTTTAGGAAATTGTTTACCAGATAAAACCAGTGAAAAGGATCAAAACTGTTCCCTACCTTAGAGTTTTTACACCAGCAGTCTCTAAATATATGTAAAGATTTAATACGTGTGTAAAATAAGCACAAAATGCTTACACTGTTGTGATTCCTGTATATTTATATCAGTTAGCATCTTATATTTTGAATTATTTCTTTTCTGGGCAGAAAGCACAGTGGAAAAATGCACATTATTCATAAAAATGATTGTCCTGTTCACTTGTATACCTATGCAATTTATTCTTTAACAGCTTTTTACTTCAAAGAAATCACTAGCTAATGACATCTCAGACTTTTAAAAAATCCACTTATTCAAAATCCTGTCCCTGAGGGAATTCCAGTGTGTTATCAGAAATTTTTCCAAAGATCATTAGCAGATATTACAAACCAATTGAAATTGAGTATTTTCTTTGCAAATTACTTTTAACTTTAGAGCTATTGAAAAAAGACATTGAGTGATTTAATTTACTTAATCTGTCTACAGATTGCAGTTATGTGCACATTCTGTGATTGCATTTCCAACAAAAAGCATATATAACTATCCCTAATAGAGATATTTCTCTAAATTATCATACTGGATCAGTAAGATCTCTGAAGATATTAATGTTTACTTTTTCATTTAGAAAATTGCACTAAAAATGGGCATTTGTACTTTGTTGATATGTTAGGAAATAATAATATTGCATCACACTTTTTTTTACCTGCTATTTTAATTAAAACTCCCCTATAGTCCTCAGGTTGGTGTGTCCTTTGAGGATATGTTTTTACTGATTTTTTCTTAAAATCATTATATTTTTACTAGGCAATTAAGCTAATATTTTACATGGGAAGCACTTTATACAGTTGCTCATTCTGAACCAAATCCTTTCCCCTGTACCAAACGTAAGTAACCTAGCCTAATGATGAGACTGAGGGTAGGGGAAAGGATTCTTGCTCCCTAGCTGTGAAGCACCAACCTCTGCTGCTGTATCCTTATTCTTCAAAGATCAATGGTCAGTGAATCTGCACAATGGAAGATCCACTGCTGACGCCTACTCTATGCTATCACAACTACCCCCTACTCCTGCTCCTTCCCAAAACTACATCCACCATCAAACTCCTGCATTAGGGACAGTCTACAACAGAACAGACTCTGACACTCTCAGTTTGGTATGCACTCTTGTCCAAGTTGTCAATCCTTCCCACTCCCACTTGGTGATGACTGGAAATGATCCACTTGTGTTGTGTTTGAGGACCTTTCTGTTCTCTGGATTTTCCCTATTTCCATTGAATGACGCCACCAAGAATAGCTTACAGAGGACTCAATCTGCAATTCATATAGTTAGGGTTTCACAATACAATATTCATTCATATCACTCACTGGGCTGACGTAGATTCATGGAGCAATGCCAAAGTTATACTGTGGCCTGGGAGGGAAATTTCTATGTATGAGAATTTTTATGTATGTGTCAAGAGTCCTCAGTAGTAGACACATTATTAGATTACTTGTATAGTCCTTCTTATAACCCTGATTGTTATTTATTATATATATAGCATCAAATGTGTGCTAGGTGCTCTTAAAGACAAATATGAGTATAAGGGATAAGGCATCATATTACCCAACTGTGCAGCAGATATCCTGCTTTAAAATCCCATTAGATGCCTATCTGCATCTGTAGGCACCTAAATATCTTTTAAAATCTGGACCAAAAGTCCCTTCCTTGGAGAGCTTAAAATCTAGGTAACAATATTGTTTCACATTAAAAAGATATTGAATAAATATGTGTTCACTCCCAGATGGCATTGTAGCATTTGTGGCTACCACTGAAAATACTGCTGCTTTTCATGAGCAGAGTTTATTTGTGTTCATAGGGACCTCTTCTCTCCATATCACACATACGCAATTCACATTCATGTCTTGGTTAGGGCAATGCACACATATCAAGAAAAAGACATATCTCATAACACTTACTTAGGATTTTCACTTATATTTTACCCATAGCCCCACAACAGGGGTGGCGAGTTATATGGGCCCATGGTGCCCATGCTCCAGGAATATTCAGGGACCGGGGGCCCGGCTCCACCAATGTTTAAGGCAGAGTCTTTCTCCCGGCCCCTCCTGCCACTCCATGTGCCTCCCCCAGAGCATCTCCCGGCCCTGCCTGCTGCCCCTGGATGATTTAAAAGGGACTGACGGGGCCCTGGCTACTGCCACAAGCAGCGCAGCGAAGCTAAGGCAGCTTCCTGCCCATCCTCACTCTGTGCCACTCCCAGAAGTGGCTGGCATGTCACTGCAACCCTGGGGATGTGTGTTTCTGCATGCTTCCCCCGCCCCCACCCTGAGCGCCAACACTGCAGCTCCCAGTGCCCGGGAACATCAGTCAATGGTTGCTGCAGTGGCGGTGTCTGTGGGAAGCAGTGCACGGAGACTCCCTGCCCCCCCCCCGCCCCACCTAGAAGCCTCTGCTGGAGTGGTGTGTGGGTTGCTTTTGGGAAGTAAATGCCACACTCCTCACCTTCTCTCACACCCGAACCCCTGCTGCAGTCCAGAGCCTGTACCCCCAATCCCCTCCTGCACCCGAACTCCCTCCCAGAGCCTGACCCCTGAACCCCCTCCTAAACCTCAACCTCTACCCCAGCCCAGAGCCCACACTTGAACTCCTTCCCAGAGCCTTAGGCAGGTGTAGCGGGGAGCGGGGTTGGACCCATTCTGGACACTACCAAAAATTATACAAATCTGACACCCCTGCACCACAACATCTCACACACATCAGACTTCAGTGGGAGTAGAACTAGTCCCTAGATTTTTTTCCACAAGATTTTAAAATGAATCAGTAAATTTTGTTTCTTGTAAGTTAACACTTGTTGACAGCCCTGAATATTAAGGTTCTCTTTATATTCAAACACCCAGTACAGCACGACATCACTGGTGCAAGGCAAGCAACTTTAACTGTGGCTCAGACTTGACCTGACATGTCCATCTATGCGCACTTAATGCTAGATCCTCAGCTGGTAAATCAGTATAGTTTCCTTGACTTCAATGCTATGAGACCAGTTTACACCAGCTGAGAATCTGCCCATAATTTCCCTCCTCACTAAATCATTGTCATCTGTACTGAGCCTGAGAACACACATTAACTAGTGCCAGGTATGACAGACGGTCATTTATTGGTGTAAATTACCATTGCTCCATTGAAATCACTGGAGCTGCAATGATTATCAGCAGCCAAGGATCTGGCCCAGAGACTTTTTTACAATATGAATTCTTGTTCTGTTGGAACTGTGTGTAAACCACGAATCGATTTCACATAAACTACCAAACAGCCATTAGATTAACTTTCAGTCACTGCCAGCCGGTGTTAAATTAGAGGGGTAATACAGAAGTGAACAGCTCTGGATCCATTACCAATTCTCTGAGCCATTCAGTCCCTCTTTTATAACATATATAAGCCACAACAGTCTAAGGAAAAGCTAACAAATCTAACTTTTAAAGAAAAGAACAGCAAGAGATGAAAAATAATTCTAATAACAATCACATATAAATATAGTGTTTTACATTTCAAGCAATTGTCCAGATCCATTTTTATTAGCAATAATTTAGACACTTACTTATACGAAAATTACTGTTCTTTCATAATCTTATACTAAATGCACTGTTGGTTGATGGGTGAAACGGCATGAGAATTTTCTCTGAATTTCATTTCCGATATTTGTCAAAATTTAATTTTCATCAATATTTTCTTTCCTACTCAAATTCCTCTTGGCTGTTGTAAATGGATCTGTAATAAATATTAATTCTTAAGTTAACTAGAGGCAAGTAAAGCCCTCCTCAAAATAAAGCAAAAGTCTGATAGGCTGTATTAAAAGGAGCTCATGTTGTTATTATTAATTTCTTATTATTAGTATTATTATTATTTTATTTGTTAAACACTGACAATGTGCTCAGTTCTGCTGATTAAGTTCTATTGAGCAAGTTTTACTGATCAGCTTATAAGGCCAACATACTGTACTAGAAAGGAGATTCTTAACCGCTATCAATACTCTTACTTTCAAGGCTCACTTAGCAAAACAATTATGTGCCTGTTTCGTATGCAGGTTTTCATGGAAAAAGTAAAAAACGCATAAACTGAGTAAATATCATGATTTTGTGTTCACTAATTTTCTCACCCCACTCCACCGTATTCTGCCACTGCCAATTCCACTGAAGCTTGAGTAAGTTCAAAAGCCCTAATCCTGAAAACACTTATGCACCTTTTAGTTTTCAGCATGCGTCTAAGTTCCGTGAATGGATCTAAGTTAAGCACTCATGCAGCATCATAGAATCATAGAATATCAGGGTTGTAAGAGACCTCAGGAGGTCATCTAGTCCAACCTCCTGCTCAAAGCAGGACCAATCCCCAATTAAGTAAATGTAAATATTTGCAGGATCAGGGCCTATTTTTGCAAGCTGGCCTATTGAAAAAATGGGCCTACTTGTAGAGTACTACTTAATGTGAGTACAAATGACAGAACTGAGTCCAAGGTGGACAAAACTGTAGGAGTGTCTCCAAATCTTTAACTATCATCACAAAGCAGGTCAGATATCATTAACCAATTTTGCCCCCTCCAATATCCATACGCGTCTAAGGAGCCATAAACAAATACAATGAAGGAAAGGGCAGCTTTCACCTCCCCTGCCCTGGAGCTGTTGGGGGTCATGTCAGCCTTCAATGCTCAGATTTGCTGATTAAGTTCTACTGAGCAAGTTTCAGGATCTGTCTATAGGTACTGTGCTGCAGCGGTAATACAGCTGTGCCGCTGCAGTGTGTCCGGTGAAGACGCTCTGTGCCAATGGGCGAGAGCTCTCCCGTCAGCATAAAAAAACCATCTCCGCGAGTGGCATAAGCTCTCCTGTGGACATAGCACTGTGCACACGAGTGCTCGTGTCAGTGTAACATACGTTGCTCAGAGGGTTGGTTTATTCACACCCCTAAGTGACATAAGTTATGCTGATATACGTTGTAGTGTAGACATAGCCTTACAGAAGGCTGCCTTAACTAGTGCTCCAGCTGTTAAGATCTTCCTGTGGGCTATGGCACTACCAGAGAATAGGTGGGGCACAGAATGCCTGCCTGAAGAGGGCATAGAGGTGGCTAAACTGGTTTTATGGCTGGATGAGAGGCCCCATATGCCAGGGGTATGGCTAAGGGTGGAGGGACGTTGTGCCTATTTTACAGCCATTTTAATACAGTTTAAAGGAGCCATAACGCAACTCTCTGTTGTTTGTGCATCATATACATGAAGCACTGCAATTTTTCAAGAGCAGATATTTCAATGGAAATAATGTTTTGGGGACTAGTAAAATCAGTGATCTCACATCCATTATATGTTAGGAAGGAACTTAACAGATATTGCCACTGAACACTATAACCGCATCTACTCCCTCTAACTCTAATGCTGTGTAGAATTCCAGCTGTAAATGTGTTCTTAGGGAAAAATGCACATTTGTCTCTGTCCAGCTTTCTAGTTTGTACACCGCTCTAAACCCAGACAATATGCTTTTTTCACAACTGACACAGAACAATCAGTTCTTACTTAAATGCTTTTTGAGAAGATCAAAATGTATGTGTACGTGTAACTCAGATTATAAGGGAAAATTCGGCCTTGAAAGTCATTCCATGATACCCCAATGGTTTCAGTGAAGCATCGTGAGTCTTTAATCAGGACTGAATTTAGTCCTTAGTATGTTAATGGATAAATCCAGGCCTCTCCTCTACAACTGCCAAAGGCCTCTGTGCTGTGGAATCATTCTGTTGTTCAGGACAAGCTGGATGTGAGCAAGATACTGTCTGTGCAACAGCACGAAGAGAGTGGGAGGGGACAGAGCATGGGCAGTCGGAGAACAGGGGTGAGGCAAGGAGAACTGTATCTGACTGGGGATGCAGTATGAGTGCCCCTCACGGGCAATATCACTCACTGGGCTGATGTAGATTCATGGAGCAATTCCAAAGTTATACTGTGGCCTGGGAGGGAAATTTCTCCCTGCCTGCCACTGTGCATCTCCCAAACTCACTCAAGCCAGAGTGGAGTCTGGATTTTTAGCTAAAATTTTTTAACTAGATCCCTAAATTAATTTACCATTAATTACCATTACAATTAATTACAATTACCAATTATCATTAATTACCATTTATTAATTTACCATTCAACAAAAAAGTGAGGATTTTGTTCCATCAACACGGTCTTTGTTTTCCTTACAACTTATTAACTGACACTGAAACTTTTGTAATGGGAATAAAAACAGAAATAATTCCACAGATTATGGTGCCACTAAGAAATAAACTAATCTGAATCAGGAGTACTAGAAAAGAATCTCCAGTGTGCAGAGGAAGGATAGAGCTCTTGGCTAAAATTCAGTGTCACCCAGTATTTGTATTTCAATAATATATTTGGTTAATTAACAATCAGAAACATACCCAGTCAACGGACATAGATGATACATCTGCTTTTGATGACAATGAGCAGCAAGACTCACCTTGGAAGCACATTTTTGGAAAAAAATCCTCTCTCTTCCTACTGGTTTTATGCCACATTCTCTTGCATATAGTAAAGACAGGCTATTATAGTCAGTCCTAATTTTCTCAGAAAGGATAGCTCTTAAAGAAGTACGTGGTTTATTTTGTATTGCATCATAGAAGTGGGCACACACTTAACCATAAGCATGTCAAGGATGGATGAACCGATTCGTCTATAACAAAAACATTCTTTCCTTGATCTCACCACTACTAAAATTTCAATAAAAGCCTGAACTAAACCCTAATCTAACTTTTATTGGGTTTGGGAAAACAGAGATTAACTTCCCTTCACTCACCGTCTGTTTTTATTTTCTGCACCTCTGTATTTCAAATCTCACTCAAGATGAACACTGAAGGCAGCAGGGCCACATAGGCTGGTTTTGCAATATTTCTGTCCCAAATGGATACTAAATATCTTGCATGAAAGCCTATTTTCATCACGCTTATAGCCTAGTTTTTCCAGTATACGCAGTGTGGACAGTTCAGACAAGGTTCAGAAACGCATCTGAACATATGGGTGTGCATCTAGACTGAACTTTCTTTTGAGCTTGAGCCAGCACTACTCTGTTGGGGAAGTATAACAACATAATTCATCTTTTAAAAAACTGTTAGAAGAATGTTCAGGCTTCAGAGTAAAGCCCTGCAACATCAGGAAATACCAGCATTACAGCGGAATCCCAGCATAACTAGAGCTCAGCTCTCTCCTGAGTGTGCATTCCAATGCAGTCCTAGAGCACTGCTGGACCTGATAGGCACTGCCCTATGTAAAAGGCTTTGCACAGCTTTATTTCCCCAGGGAGAGCACAGGAGGCATTGTGCTTTATGTAGGAAAAACATCTTGCAAAGCTCACCATTGTTCTACAGGGAGAGCACATCTCCACGACAGCCTTTACAGGGGTGCAGCATGCCCTTGCTTGCACGTATGTGCAACGATGGGGAACTTAACCCTATCACCTCTTTTCCCCCTCCCTTTTGGGGTAGCTAGTGCCCCGGGAGCATCAGAAGGGAACAGTTGTCCCTGCTGTTAGGGACAGTTGTTCCCAGCCACTGAATGAGAGCAGTGAAGACTTTTCATGACATCCCCTACATTTGTGCAAATATGCAGAGTCCAGATACAATCTACCCTTTAACTTTGGAAATTTAAAAAGAAAAACAAAAAAAACCCCTTCTTGTTGCTATGAGGCTAAATATTTGCTGAGTGCATAGGGTGCAGCATTCAGTACTAACCATAGCTATAGTCCCTCTCTTTTAATTCTTTATCACTCTTTCCTTGGTCTGAAGCAAAAAGATTCTCTGACACAGTGGAACCCTGATCCCCAACACACAGACAATAGAGTCTGCACCTCAGACAGGGGACAGAAAGAAAAATCTTCCACAGATCCTGCTGTGGGAGTTCCAACAGATTAAATAGATTAAAACAGACCTGTCAGACATCAAAATTAGTGGGGTTGCAAGGGATGTCAGTCAGAGGAGGATTCGGCCCACTGAACACGGACAGGACAAAACAAAAACCCCTTACAATTCAGGCAAACAGCCCCCAATTTCCAGGAAAACAAAATCCTCAGACTAGATTTTTCCTGACAGCATTTACTTCCCTTGTCCTGACTAAAATGAAAAATATCATATTCGCCACTTTACCTTAATGAACAGGATCAGTATATGACCCTATGGACAAAATCACTATAACACCTGGGACTTAAAAACGACAGGCCAGGACTTCATCTGGGGTAAATCAGCATAGCTTTGTTGACTTCAAGAGAGCAGCACAGATTTACACCAGCTGAGGATCAGTCCTCTTATGCTGTACCTTTTGAACACCTCTTCTCCCATTTTTTCACAGTCTGCATCGGTTTAAGGTGACTTTTCATTTCCAGCGTATGGGGCTGAATGATTAGTGCTATTTGAATTTATTTTAAATCACACCATATTTAATGGAAAAATAAAGTTGTTATGGTTTGTTTCACTCCTGGTTCAGATTATTGATCTGAATGAGTAATTGCAGCTATCATAATTAATGTTTAATAACTATATTTGTGTACTAAAGAGAGAGCTTTGGATAGAAATCACATTTTTATCTGAAAATTGTGTCCCTACTGCTATTACAAGTAACACCTAACACTATTTTAACTAAAAGAGATTGGCAAAAAGAAATTATTTTTATCTTCTTCATTTTCTTTACTTTGTGCTTTTCACAGCATTTTGTGCATAGTCAGTTTCACTACTTCTCACCTATAATCACTTAAATGAGACTCTTTCCCTTTGTTGTTTGTGTGAATCTGTCACACAGCGGCTACGGATACAAAAACATTTTTGAAATAAAAAAATGTGGTAAAGAAACCACAGAAACTGGCAGATTGTGAGGCAGGTACCTAAAACTACTCTCAACCTTTTTTCTTTTTTTTTTAACTAAGCAGATTTCAAGTTGATGATGTCCCTTTAATATAAATAATGAGCTAATGAAATAAGTATGAAATTGCAAGAATCATAAAAAAAATTTTACATTTAAGACTACCATCTGTGTCACACTCAGCCTAACAATGAAATCATTTCAGAGCCAAAATACCAGAGTGTGCTTCCAGCACAAGTTATACAAGAGTATAAGTGATTAGATTGTAGAATAAGATAATGTCTGTGTTCAAATGAAGAATGAATACCTGGGTTCAAATTTGGCTTAGATCACAAAGGCAAGGAACACCATGTCATTTTAAATTAGTCCCAGTAAACATTTTTCCACATCACAAAACCATCACACATTTTGGCGCAGTAGACAATCTCTACAAAACAAAAACTCAGGAATGAAAGGAAAAAGTTTTTGAGATCAGAAATGGGGTATGATCCAACTTTTAGACAAATTATGTGGTTCTTAATTCTGTAAACCTCAAAGAGAGTTTTGTCAGAATAAGGAACGTAGAATTTAACCCCATGGTTGGAAGGCTGGATTTAAGCATAGATGCAGCAAAAGAAGTTTATCTTCTTATTTCTTACTATAAAGAATCCTAACCAGAATCCAAGCTTCTCCCCTTCTTTCAAAATGGGATCCCAATGCACAGGACTCTCTGGGTACGTTGTGGCAATGTTTGTGTTGCAATACAGTATTGGCAGATCATAAACATCTGTCTGTAGGACCTGAACTCACAAAAATTCAGGGGCAAAATCCTCAGCTGGTACAAATCAGCATCCTGGAACTCCACTGAAATCAATGAAGGTCTGCTGATTTATACCAGCTGAGAATTTCACCTCAGGTGCTTTTTACCAATTATGTTACAATGGAGGTTAGTTTAAATGCCCACTCCTCAGTACACAGTACATGCCCTCAATGTAGGCCATATTCTACAGCTGCTCTGCTCACTGATCTCTTCAGTGGAGTAGTTCTGCACCAGAGCAGCTCTGGACTGAGACCTCATATCTAGCAATCTCTTTGCAAATACTGAAAGTTAAAAAAAAAAAACTTGTCTTAGAGACTAACGATGATGCTCACGCACAATGTATCCCATCATAAAGGATGCTGGAGAACGTTATCTGGAGACCCACAGCTTTTGAAATCCATATAGACAAGGTTGGAGAACACGGTAGAGGCCTATAAGAAAACAATAGATAATTACAGTTCATTCAAAAGTATAACTTAAAACAGTCAGTTGTGTAGTTTAAAAGTCATGCTCAAATGGAATTAATTGTCATTTCCACAGTGAGGCTGCATTAAAATGTCTCCTAGTGGCAAAGGCTTCCCCCTACATTTTTCTTAAAAATGTAATTGTGAGACCATTAATATATGAAAAGTTAAAGGGCTTAATAAACCTCCTGAAGTGTGGGATGCTGTATTCATATAACAAAGGTATGAGCCAACTGCGAGAGATATTCAGATGCAATCAAAGAGGATCTGAGCTTAACTGAGCTCTCACATGACAGTTCAGATCATTTCAGGTCCCTTCCAATGGAGATAAAATAGCATCAAAAGCAGAGAGGCTTTTTTCTTTCTTCCAAGGATGAAAACACAACATCATTAGTCAAATTTACTCTGAACTTCCGCCTCCTCATGTTGATTTGTACTCACGTTGAGTAAACATATCTTTCCATCATGGTAAATAAATGTAAAAGCCTATCAGTAACTTAATTGTTTAACAGCGATGCAATGTAGGGTGTAACGTTTGGTTTTTTTTACTATAGCATTGCAGATAAGGATCTCTCATAAACTCTTATTATATATCTTGGCAGTAAATATCTGTTCCTACTTGAAACTTTACTTACAAAATTTCAACTCAGGATAATTCTTCAAGTTTTTGAGAAAAAAATCACCTTGAATAATTTTTAAGATGTACAAATATAAAATTGTTTATTGATTGAGAAGACTTTGTTTTGCACTGTGCATCACAGAGAAATGAAATTTGACAAAACTGATGAGTCCATAATAAAGGTGAATTGTATTTGGTGCACTAAAAACAACCTAAAATAAAAATGGCAAATTTACTGAGAATGAAAAATATCACCGTGATTTTTAGCCTGCAGATATCAGATGAAATTCTAATCTCCCGTACCTGGCACACACCTAGACACAGCTTAGGACCATGCACTTTACTATCATATCACACCTATAGGCTTAAATTGAGGGGATGAAAGGGAGAAGACAGTTGTTCTTAAAATAAAATAGTTTTACAGAGGTGTTGTGAAAATAGCTTGAGTGCATGCTATCTATCTAAGATTAAAATCTGGCTCCTGGTGGGTATGTGGATATAGTGCCCATGCATAGCTGCCAGACTGGCATGATAGATCATAAAGGCTACAAAAGAACAGTAAGAATCTAACCAATTAAACAAATACCACAATAGGCCAGCTCAACTTTACAGTTTATCCTTCTTCAAAAGCTATATACAAGTGTCAAAATATGTATTGACCCTAAAAACTCTATAATCTTAAAAATAAATATATTAATAATTATTATTAATAACAGCAATAATAATTATTGGCAGCCATAATTATAGATAAATACAAACATAGAGCATCTGGAGAAATAGTATGCTCAAATACTGTGACTTAGTTATATATTCCCATATCAGTTTCTCTCAGACACTGCAGGACAAAGGTATATTCACTACTGCTGTCGTCCATTGTGCTGAAGGGTTTAGCCAGAATCTCATTTTGCTCAATCAGTTAGCAATGGTGAAGGTATGACATGGTTAGCCACGTCTGCCTAGCTGATGTTACCAAAAGCCCTGAACCTGCCAAAGATGATTGTCCCTGATGGCAGAAACTTAAGGTTTATTGTCAAGTCTCTTGTCACTGACATGAGTGATTTAAGGATGTAGCATCAGATCTGAGGGTGATATCTCCCACCTCTGAGTCAGAAATTTAGAGCTATGAGAACCTGAGTACTTGCATATACAAATTGTCCTCACTCTCTCATTTGCCCACACTAAATCAAAACCTAAATTTGTGCAAGCAAATTTGATAATTAGATACACTGTATGTGCAAAAACAGGATTTGTGCAAAATGCATGTGCATCTGTTGTAACCTTCTAAATGTGGGTGTCTAACATAAAATGAAAACACTCTGGCAACTCCTCCAGTGAAGGTAAATATATTTTTTTAAAAAAATCACATTGAAGTGACATAAGGAAGTCACAGTCCTGCTAGAGTGACTTTTGCATCAAATAACTTTGTTAGCACCCCCATACATCAGTTTTGGGTTCAGTAACCCACATTAGGTTAGATTAAATTAGACATCCAGAAACTGCAATGAAGTCTGATACTACCTACCTAATTAATGTTCATAAGACCAAAAAAAAAGGCCCAGAGTTTAACCTTGAATTTCCTGGCTCAGTCTGGTTAAAGCATGACCCATAACATTAATTAAAATGTGGCTTTCTAGTTTATTTTAAGTGCCATGTTGTACTGGGGGAAATGGTGAAAGTATTTTTTTACTCCATGACATGTTGTGTGATATAAAATAGGCTGTTATATCCTGCTCATCTACTTAATTTAATACATCATTCACATCCCAAAGCATATAATATTTTGTTCCCTGATTTCTAACTAGTTTTCACTTATCTCTCTGAAGAGGAATAGATAGAACAAATGCTGACTTATTTTAATTAGAAATCAGAGATAAATTTCCAACATTAAATATTTGCCTCTCAAAACAACTGACCATCATCTGCCCACGTAGATTTACACTACATATGTTGACATTTATTTGACATATATATGCTGCTCAGTTTGAGAAGGAAATGCACTGCTCAATAGTCTTTTGTTTTAATATGTTCAACACAGAGACATACAATATCATATACCAGGAATTTAAGTCAGAACACATTTCACTACTGATTTCACATATGGGCCTGGAGTAACTTTTCTCCTAATATAGTGATAGCACGTGCACTATTTAAATGAGTCCTTATCCTGAGCCTTATAAATATGCACCAGATGTATCTTTTGTAAATGTTATGTTTTTCAACATCTCAGCATTTGTGAGTAGTTGAAAGCTATGTCTGCCATGCTTTAATGGGGCATAAAAGTGTGTTGCATTCATAGAAATGGCACACCATTGTAACAGGCAAAATTAGAAGTGCTGTCAATGGCTACATTTTCATGTTATTGATTTACACTGTTTAATATGGTGCTCTGTTTTTAGGTCTTGTGCATTTTTAATTGATGTCTATACATCCATATATGTATATAAGTGTTATTTTACATTAGTGAAAAATAAACAGATACAAAACAATAGCCAGCAAATTAACTGATTCCCGGAATTTTATCAGTGTGTTTACAGTAATCACAAGGTTGCAATGAAGTGATTCAGTAGATGTCCTGAGTTTGTCCAGGATCAGCCTAAACATAGAAAGGATGCACACACACACACTGTTGCCCTCTACTGAATGGAATCAGAATTGTTCAACCATAGCCCTATACTGCTAACAGCTAAAAAAGTATCTCCTGTTGCTTAAGTGGTAGCAATCTGTACATTTGCAAAAGCAAGATCTGACTTGTCCCCCTGCTAACATGGAGCTCAAAGTGATCATGGTGTGCAGCACAGTGAAAACCTGGGCTGTCACCAATTCAGTACAGCATATATATAGCTCGTTTTAGGACATATCCTCCCATTCTCATGTAGAATGATATAAAAAGGGAGCACTTAATGCAAAAACTGTGTATGGATCAGGGAAAGGAAGACTTGTGAACATGTAGAAGAAGCAAGGAGGGTGGTCAGAGTTACTCCTAGTTTGCAGATCCACTGGACACTGACTGTGCAGACCCTGCAGATCTCTGGCCATGTGAGTTCATGCCCCTTGGCTCTGTGCTGTTCCTGGCCCTCCCCCACCTAAACAATGGTATCACACTGGGGACAGTTGATGCTGTTGTACTGGCTCCTCCCCAGCACAATCGGTGTCTATCTGTGACTGACCCTTCGCAGAGCACATACTGTGAGTTTATGTTGGGTCATTTGCCTTACTATGAACATTTATTTTCTCTTTTTAAGAACCTGCACTGACCATATCTCAGAGGAGAGGAAAGGTCTCAACATATTACAGAGTCGCTATTATTTGAAAGCTAGAATGCCGTTTGCTTGTACAGTCCATGTTAGAACCATTCTATGTCCCTCACTCAGGCAAATCAACTCAAAGGCTGAGCCATATGACACATCAGTAAACATAATGGGCATCCTTGCATTTTTGGAAATAGTTTAACATCCCACAACTATTTTTATTCTCAAGGTCATGGGCTTATGAATGAAGAATATTACTGGATCACTGCCATTCAGAAATATGTGCAGAAAAATCCTAGATGTCTGTGCATCTGATGGAATGATTAAAAATACTCAAAAAATGCATATGCTAAACTTCTTAGAAATGCACATTGATTAAATATATCCTACAACTAATGACACATTTCAGATATATTTTAATTGTATTTTTATATTTGATATTCAAATTGGAAAAGTATATCTTATTAAACACAACACTTGGCTTTGCTATTTTAATAAAAAATAAGTTGTTAAGGGAAAGAAAAGCAAAACTACTGATTCTTTTCCTTATGATGATCAAATGAGTCTTTCATGTTGTATCTTACACTTCACTTTTTAGCATTTTGAGGCAAATAGCAGATATCAAAACTTCGTAAATAATCAAAGCCATACTCAGTTTCTCCAAACTGACATGCTACTTATCTTGTATTAACTCATTTCTTAGGTAGCATAAGATTATTTATTTGCTACTGAAGATTATTTGGATGAAGAAAAATGGCACTTTCCCTTACCTCTCAAAAAAGACAAAACTATATTTTTCAAACAGACACACACAGAGAGCCAGATTCTGATCTCCAACACACATGCATAGCTAATGTTAAAAGATTTGATAGGAACTGAATATCTAAGATTGCACTCTGGATCACTAACTGTACATTCTGCACTTAAAATGACTTAATTTGGAAATATTTGTTATTGCTGAGTAATTCATATTGTGTTACATAAAAAAAACAGCTTTCTGATTTTATTTCTAAAAGGCAGTTATACATGCACAATAACTACATTTCAAAAGGAGTTTTAGTAGGTTAGCAAAGTGCATATGTATATATCCCCACTGACATGATAGACTGTAATGGCTGCAGTCTGTCATGTCAAGCATCTGCATATTAAACAGTCCCTAAGTACACATTGACACAGCAGACCCTAATAGCTCTGAAGCTGTAACAATCTATTGAGTCAATAATATGCGTGTTAAAGAGCATCTTGTATACTTCCATCAATATATTTTATCTTTTAGTTAATTTGTTTCTTTTTTAGATATATATGTATATATATAATCAATGTTAAGGCTATAATAACCTTTAATCTTAACACGTCATGGATATGTAACATATGTCATACACATGTTCACCGTAGCAGAATCCATCCAGAACCAGGCAGTTCTTAAAAGGGTTATTGTAATATTTTACACTGCCAACATACACACTTCCAGGTTTGTAGCTGTTCAAGACAGGGTGGAAATATTCTCTTCCCTCTGGTGCACCTGATCCAAAGCCCACTGGAGTTGTTGGAAAGACTCCAGTTGACTTTACAGAGCTTTAGATGAGGCCCAGTGTGAATCTGTTTTTTTCCTATTATATATTGCCTTTTAATTAAATGGAAAAGGTTACAAGGGGAGAATGAAACAAAATGTAAATGGTCTAATTGCTAGTATTAGCAACAAAAAACTAAGAATCAAGAATAGAGATTTTTTTTAAAAGAGCCACCATTTGGTTAAATTTGAATTAAGTCAGATACTACATCCTTAATTCATGATTACATGACCCTAACACCTTTTACATAGAAAAACAAGGAAACTATTATTAAACATCAGAAAATGGCAACTTGATCTCCTTAATCTAAATAAGTGGAGTCAAAAAATCTTACTCAGCACTTCCATACTTATACCATTTCATGGTAACATGGTCCAGCTCTTACCCATCACAGATCTTCCCTCCTTGTTTTATATTTCAGAAAAAGATTCCCTTTCCATAATAAATAATAATAATACCTGGCACTTTTTAAAGGTGGGTATGAATTATTATTCCAATTTTACAGACAGAGAAACAGACAGAGAGATCACATGTCCTCTGTAAAATTTACAGATGTTTGAGGCCTGATTCTCCTCTTGCTTGCACTAGTTTTACATTGCACAACTGCAGAGATTTCATGGGAGTTACTCCTGACTTATACTAGTACAAGCGAAAACAGAATATTTCCATTCCTCTTCCGAGAAATCTCTGTGTTGCTCACTCTCTCTACTGCATTCCTGGTCCCCAAACACAATCAAACCACATCCTGTATCATGCTGCACTTCAACACAATCTCACCCTAATCTGGACCTGGCTAGGACTTCTCCCTGTCATTTATAAATGTGCCAAAAACTAATGGGAATAGCTTTCTAATAATACCACAACAACTTTCCTTGTATAATCCCACAGGCCTCAATCCCATAACTGGATCCTCCTAGACAGACCCCCATTGGGTTCTGTCCAGCCTCATAATTCTGCACACAGGGATATACCTGCAGGACTGGGACTTCAGAATCTCTCAGAGATGATTGTTAACTTAAACCTATATGACCACTAAGGCATAAGTATTTATTACTGGGCTTTCCAAATAGTGGATAATTCAACACACACAGCAGTGAATGACTCTCATTATTTTAGTTTCTGTGCCGAATAGATAACAAATAAAAACTTCTTGTCATTGACACAAGATTTTTTTAATTTATAAAATGCACCAAATTATCAAAATTCAAGGTTAGTGAACAAAATCTGAAGATGGAATGCAATGATACAGATGGAGCAAATCTTGCTCAGGATTACATCTAACCTAAATCACAGAGAAGCAGATTGTACACATTACCCATGGTCCTGAGGTAGGAGATTATGCAAATCTGCTGTGTGCCCCAAGGAGTTTTGGGGGGGGATTGTCTCAAGAGGGAGATGAGTTTCCTCCCAGCTTCCTAGCACAGCGCAGCAATTCATCATCATGGAACGCTGTAAAGTGTGCTCCTCTTTCTGCAGGTAGCAGTTATAGGCATGGTCTCACCCCCTGTAGGAAATTTGTACCCCCAGGGACTCGTAGCAGGAGCTCAGAGTAAAGGGACTGTAACTGCCCCTAATTCTTGCTCCGGGAATGCAAGGGGAGGGACTTAAGTCTTCTCATGCCCTTTTACCCTCCAGCCAGCACACAAGAGCCAGGGACAATCTAGTCCTCCTGAAGGCAAGCAGGTCATATACCAGAGACTTGTGTGGGCTAATTCATATGTAGAAAATCTACTACACATTTGGCTTTGCCATCAGAAAATAACTAGCCACACTGCCCTTCTCTTACTTAACAGGTTCCTCGCACTGTGCTGTGTTCTCACTGAGCATTCCCAAATATTGGTCTGATCCAAAGCCTATAGAAATCAATGGGAAGATTCCCAATTACTTCAGTGGGCTTTGGATCACCCTGGATATCCCTAGTAGCAGGTATGTGAGTATGTAATTTGGATATGGGCTGTGACTTCACACTGTTCTTCCTCAGGGGATGTGACCCCTTCCACACTGATGAACTATAGCTAGCTTGCCCGCTGTTTTTATTTTCATTGCCTGGCACTGCACATGCAGTTGTCTCCAAATTAGCAGTGAGCTACAAGTGGAGTAAGTGGCTGACAGTCATGGTTGTTTGGTTTTTGTACACACTTAGCCAGAGTAAGATTTGACCTACAATCTGTGAAAAAGCAGCTCATGTCACATGTGCTGAAAAACCCAGCCAGAACAGATTGAAGTTTAATTGTAGCAATGTTAATCTACAAAAAAGAGAACAAAAAGTTAAACTGCTTAGTATAAAGGTGCTGCATGTCCCAAACATCAAGGAGGGGAAAAAAGAATTCAGCACATTAGGAATGTAAAGCTTTTGATTTACTTTTTTTTCCACAGAGACTAAGGTCCAAACCAACAGTGCTCACACTCATTATGACACCCTCCATGAATCCTATGAGCAGGGCTTCTGATTTTTGGTTTTAACTAATAAACACTATAACACTCCCATGATACAGAAAAAAAAGAAAAATCTGTGTTTATCCAATAAACATCAGAAAAACACTGGAAATGGTTACTTGTGTCTAAGGCCTTGTTCATGGAACAGTAATGTGCACTCTGGGGGTGTGATGTCTAAAGCGCACTAACATGTTGTGCATTAATTGGGCTGTGTACACCCCGCTGGTGTGTACTAAAGGTTACCTACTACATTTCAGCAATAGTGCTTTTGGAAATAGTACTACATTAAAACACACTAGGGAACATTACAAAGAAATTACTCATTACGGTATCATGGAACTTCAAACAGCTCCAGTCTACAGCAGCGTTCTGTGGTGGATATCAGGTTGCTCGCAGGTATGGCTTCTTTTTCTGGGGATTTAATAATTTTATTTTTTATTATTTATTTTTAGCAATTTTTGAGGTTTATGTAGAAGTCCAAAAATCGGGGGGGGGGGGGTTCAGAGGTTCCTCTTCCTATATGCTGAACTAAGTAATGTATAGTATATACATTAATCATTACAGTATAGAGAAAGAGGAAAGCCCAAAAACCCAAAGTTTGAGACTTCTACATAAAACTCAAAAAATGCTAGAAATAAACCCTGAAACATGAAATGAATAAATCCCTAAATAAAAAACAAAATCCCAATCTATGAGCAATGTGGCATCCACCCAAAGAACACTGGGGTGGACTGGAGCTGCCTGAAGGGGACAGGTTTCAATTTCATTATAGAGATGTTGCCAGCAAAATGTATGCTACAGTATTAGAACAGATGGGGGCTGGCGATCAGCAGTGAGTCAAGACTATAGAGTCTATAGAAAACTGAAAGGCAAGTAAATGTGATATATACTGAAAGCGTAAATTATCAGTGCATCAGTGCATTATCACGCATCCATTTCCCATTCACAATTGTGACCACTGTGCAACCAGTTCACATCATAGCGCTGAAAACTTCCTCTCTAGCATTATTCTAACATATTTTTGTTGGTTAATAAGGTCAAAGAAGAGTTTAATCCAATAGTTTTCTTGTTTCCAATAACTCGGTGGTCTCTTCTTTATGTACCCTGTGTATTAGACAAATATAGTTAACAGGAGCCAGACCTGATTGGCTGACATCTGCTTCTTTACGGGATTTATATTTGCCAACTAGCTGGACAGCAATATCCATTTAGTATTCATGGAAAGTACTTACAGAACAATAATGACAATAATTGCTTCTGATTCTTGTGTTTACAACACTGCCAAAGTATCATTAGGGCCTTATTTATGGATAATAATGCTTATTAATCACAAGTATTTGAATTTTGGAATGTATTAGATTAATATTCTTTTGTTTTTCAGTTCTGTATTAATGCTGTGAAAGGCATTTATGGAGTGCAACTCATGGGATGCTTATTTTGGAAGAGTAAATCATCTGAGCAATTTTCAGGTAATAGATAAAGAAATTATGTGCATGCCACTCAGTTAACGTGCACAGTGAGCAATCAGCACCTGTGGACTACAATCACGGACAGACTCTGAAAAGGAAATACTCTGAAAGGGATACTGATATTACAGGTTAGTTTGCTTTTAGAAATCCCATTGAATAGAATGCTTTTTATTATTTTGAATAAATATTTTCTTTTTTGTCTGCCTTTAAACTCAATCTTTAATAAGGTATACTATACCGGGGGAGAATTTTTGCATGAATTCTAAGATTCATGGACACTTGAAAGGTGCTAACATAGAAAGTATAGTATAAAAAAAGACTTAATTTTGGATGTAAATAATTTTAGCTTTTATAAATCAGTGCCTGGTAGTGCTAGAATAATATGATGGAATGAAAGCATAAGAGGAAATGACAGTTGTAATAAGCAAAAACGTAACCCTAAATCTAAATATCAGCTGCCATATATTCATATTCTCCTTTTGTCCTTCTGTAGTACTTACAATTCCGAAAAAACACCAAAGCTACTGTAGTACCAAACTCTCTGATTTTTGGTGTCCGGCCAGCTCCATAAATTTGCATTTAAACAAATAAAATCCAGAACAGTGTCATATTCTTTTTTTCCTGAGATGGTTCTTCAAGCATAATTTAAAGAGGCACTCTCAACTTCAAAATCACATTTTGGTCTGATGTTTTTCCCTGAACTGTTGACGTAACACTTATGATTACTATCACTGAAAAAGATTACAGAAACTATCTTCCTATATTTTATTCAGTTTATTTACTTTGTGCTTTTTGTGGCAATTTGTGCATAGTCAACTTAGCCTGTGTAGTTGGTCACTTCCCCATTTGTATGATTCTTTTATTCAGCACCCGTGGAAATGAAATCATTTTAAAAATAATTGTAAAAGCACAAACTAGGGAAATTGGGAGATACATTTAGGTCTGGTGAAGTACCTGAAACTACACTTAACTCATATATTTAATGTTTATATAAGCTGACAGAGTCCCTTTAAAATGTAAGTATTTCACCTTTTAATATTTTGAATGGCTTTACAAAATATATTTATAAAACACATGCGTCCAGGTTTACCGAGAATTCTAAAGTATTAAGCAACAGTCCATGCTGCGTATAGCTTGATCACTATTAGAAGAATCAAAGATATGTTTTAAATATTTTATAAGAGAGGAGCCCAAGTAGCAAAGATCAGTCCCAGATCTGGAATGGAAGTTTTACTAAAGTTCAGTTCCCAAAGAACTACCCCACTGCTCAGAGGTTAGAGCAGGTCTGTAGTTGTAAGGCCTGGTATTGTCCTCTGCTTGACCCATTATTATAGACATAAAGGAAGTTTAGATACGAATTAAGACCTGGGTTTCCCTGAACTTTGGGATGTTTGACTGAGGGGCTTGAACTAGGCCCATTCCTAATTTCTATTCATCAATATCTGCCAAAAATTGTTTCAAATATTGATCATGTTACTGACCAATGATCAATCACCATTCTTAGTTCAGCATTTGAATGTTACATGATTAATTACAAGGGTACAGTACATGACATCATCTCTTCCTCGCTCTTATTTATTGCTCCCCACCCCCTCCAGAAAGTTCAGACTGGGGGTTAGAATGCAGTTTATTACACTCAGAAAACTGTCCTTCCTAAAGAGGCCCAGAAAATATAATTCTTAGTATTTCCGAATCATAGCATAAAATTTCTGGAAGAATATAATACTAAGATCTTCACTTGTGTAACCTAAAATGGCAGCACTGAAAGCCTAACTCACCAATTGCAGCTTCCAGTCTCCCTGTATTTAATTGTATTAAAGTCTTTGTAGCACTGATATATTTTAAAATGTTTTTAGTGTTTTAGGGACTGTTTCTTACTCTCTCTACTGTAAATGGCAAAACTACCAACAGTTATACATGGAATTATAATACCAGAATTTACATCATTGGGAGCAATAAAGAGCCTTTGCGCATTGGGGTGAGGGATTGTTTTGAGAGAGAGGGTGTTATACTGCTGCTTTCTTCAATATTCAATATTCCTTTTATCCTGAACATCCTCTACATAAAGAAACCTAAATTCCAAACAACAGTTTTTATCCCAAATTTCCAAACCAGCACACCAAAACCTAGGTTCCTTAATCCATATTTAATTTCCCGTGGCCTGGTTTTCATAAATGCTGAGCTCCCACAAATCCCACTGAAGTCAATGGCAGCTGTAAGTGCTCAGGACCTTTGAAAATCAGGCCACGTGCATTTAGGTGGGTTCCTAAATATAGATTTAGGAGAACCCAAGTTTGAAAATGTTGGCCTTGATGCACACTATAAGGATCTAATCTTGCAAACTTTTACTCACATAGTCAATGGGACTACTCATCCAAGAAAGGGCTTGCAGGACCAGATCTCAAAATAGTGCTAAACTGTAAACTGCAAACCTATCTGCTTACATTAACAGTGGCACTGCTACAGATTAAACTTAAGAATTTAAGGGTACTGAAAATCTATAATCAACGTAGAATAGCTTTGTCTGAGTAATTTGTTCTTTAACAACATTAATGCAATTATGATACATAAATAAACATTTCAACATGAAGCTAGAAAACACCTGGTTACATAAGTAAGTTTGAAAATAATCTTTTTTTCTTGCTTTATTTTTACTTAGTATATTTCTCAGTGGAACTATATTGTGTTGGCCTGTCTTTAGTGTAGGCTTTATTGTCAAATTGTAATTCTTTTTGCTTTCAAACTGCATTATTATTCTGTATTTATCCCTCCAGATACATAATGTGACCATTTCTCTTCCTTATTTTTATATCATTTATAGCTACTATAGTTTTGAATTCATAGCCTCACTTCATTAATTGGCTTGATGTAAAGGCTTCTTTTACATACTTGAATGGAATTTTTGATCAGCAAATTATATTTATATATAAAACACCATCTTTATTAAACTGTAGGAAAAAATCAGGAATAAAAATAAAATCATACGTCATGATCTGATATTCTATCAACCAAAAGGTACACTCATGTCTACATCTAAATATCCCTCTAGGAGTTATATATTTTTAATACATGCTATGTATTTTGTATTTTTTTCTGTTGTAGCATGTCTGATTTTTTTAATTCCAAACTTTTAAAAAATGTTAAGACACCAACCATGAGAGTAGATTTAGTATAATTTTCATTATAATATGTTCAATCATTACTCTTTAAGCATGACATGAAAGTTCCATTGTTTTAAAAAGTTTCTTCTGGAATAACAATCATCATTCACATTGGTGTAACAAAATTTAAAACAAAAAACAAAAAAAAATGGAAATGAAAATGTGTTTTTATAGCAAAGAAATTCACATTTAAACAAACATGGAGGAAAGCTCAAAACTGTTTAACAATGTTTTTTTTTTCCTATCAGAACAGATTGGAATTTAAAATCTCAATAGCAAGATTTTAAAAGATTGGACAGTTATATAGAGAAGACAACACCAGACAGAGTTATCATACTTAATATCAAAAAAAATTGTAAGAGATATTAAACTTCATGTGTCAGGGCTTTAACCCATTTCTAACTAGTAGAGTTCAGGAAGAGAACTAATGTGGGGGTAGATTACCCTACATCTGCCTATCACAAGATTCTTCCACTTTCCTCTGAAGCATCTGGTTGACCCCTGTGAGAGACAAGATATTGAACTACATGGACCTTTGGTCTGATCCAGTATGGCAATTCCTATGTTTTTCTGTCCCTAATAAGAACTTCAGTATTTCCTAGTTCTTGTCAGCGTCTTGTGTAATTTGTAAGGTAGAAAAATTTTCACAATCATCTGAATCCAACACCACTTTCTGATCCTATGAATGAGCATAAATTAACCTGTATATCTAACACTTCTAAAAAGCTTAACCCTGCATTCCTTACTTAAAGGCAAATTCTGCTTGCCTTAGTTGTTGAAGCCAAAGAGAATTTTGCTTGATTAAAGTGAGCAGGATCTCATTTCTCATGCTGGAATAATTGTTATTGACTTAACCGGGATCACAATATGGCACTCAGACCTTACTCCAGCATACTTCTCGTAGCTTTTAATGAGAAGATATGGCCTTCATACCAACCACATTATAACCCCACTGCAGTCAACAGCATTTATGTCAGAGTGAGGACTGAACGACAGATCCAGCTCACTTTATTCAGGCAAAATTCCCATTGGCTTCAAAAAATACGGTAAGCAGAATCTGGCCCTAGGCAAGGAACATAGGGTTTCGCTTTTAGAAGAATTAGATATACATGGTCATTTACGCTATATCAAAACCAGAAAGTGTTGAAGTCAAAGGGAGTTATGCATGAAGAAGAACTGAGGGCCATGTCTTCATCTCACTGAAAATATCCAATGGGACCACAATTTGGAGTTGGAATGCAGAATTTGACCCTAACACAATCCTGCCAATAGCTTTTATTGTGATAATTTTAATATTGTAGTATTTTTGAAAAAATCCAATGCCCAATGTTACATCATTTGCTTTAAGCAAAAGCAAGTATATTGTATAATTACTATTCTAATTTGCATTAATTTAAAAACCAAACATGATTATTGTTGTGTTATCTGACATCATGTTGTCTATAAATGTCCCTTTATGGTTTTATTTTTAGTATGTATAAAAAAATGCAAGAATTATGAAGTATGTCAATTCATTTCATCTCATTAATCAGCTATCTGAAAATGTTTTTCTTGCAGTACAGTGGAAAGTAAAACTAATGTTCTTTTTTATAACATCCAAAATTAAATTCATATTCCACAATGTTTATATTTCATGTGCAAAATTACCTGATATGTTTAGATATCTGACTTTAGTTCTTTAATAAATTGCTTCACTGGCAAAATGTTGCATTTAAAATTTAGAATCTAAAATGAACTACTTATGTTTTCTTGATCTGAAACAATTTTTTAAGTTCACAGTAATTTTAAATACGATGCAGTTCAAATATTCATATTTCACATGTATTATTCACTGACTTCCAGGTGTCATAGCAAGTTAGTGACACTTCATATTTCAAAGGAAGAATTGTTTCTTTTTTCAATACTAATGTTCTATTAATTCACTTTGTAATATCACTCCAGTTCAGGCAAACAGAATTGCACTAAATTACTTATACCAAAAATCATGCTGAAGTTGTTGACATATAAAATTTCATTTTCCATTACTATTTTATATGATCTTATCTTGCTAGTGTCTTTTTCAAGTACAGTACATGGCCCTCATTAGTTAGTTTTAGAAACACGAGTATATACATGAACGTTTATATGTTGAGATGAGAGTGCATGTGGATATATATTATACATTCTAAAAGTTAAGTGGATTTTACAGAGTGAAACTTCCAGTAAATTACATGTAAATATTCTTTATGAACATGCTGGTCTCATTTACAGTTTCTATGGTAGAGCATCCACAGATCCAGTTACTGCTGTTTTTTCAGTAACTTAGTGTGATTTTCTGTTCCAGCATGTATTTTAAAATATATAAAAGGTAAAATGACTGAGAACTTTCCTGTTATAAAGGCCTAAAGGCAAACAGCATCCTCATCATGTCCAAAGAAAGGCAAAAATGCTGAATGTGAAAAAAGAACCTATTTATGACCTGGTAACATTCATATTCTTCATATAAAGATCACATGGCTACATAAATATCCCCAAAGATATGGTGGAAAATATACCTGGAGATGCCGAAAAGCTTCAATAAGTGAATCAGCAAATAATTCTACAAAATGCCCTTCAGCAATGTGATATTTACAAAGCACTGGATCCAGAATAGTGAATAGTAGTGAAATTACTTATAAATAAATGTAAAGAGCTAAAAATATACATGGCTAGTTGTCTAACCAACTCTTTCTGAATGTCATCAAAATCAAGCTTTGCTGTAAGCAGGAATGTAATTCCAAGGTTATTCAAACCTAATCTTCAAGGAAGACACATTAATACATTTTTAAGTATATGCTCTGAACTTTCAGTTTTGCTACATTGTTTAGTGTAGAACAGGTAAGGTCTCCCATATTGGTTTAATCTCTGCCATGTTTTCAATTTGGAATTTAACAAATCTGAACATTTTCAACAACAAAAAACACTTGATCCAGATCTTTTAAAATAAATAAATAAACCCCTTCTCGTTTGTGACCACAACAAACCGATTTGGACAACAGTAAACAACATGAGAGTCTCCAGGTCTGTAGCATGGAACAGTCTTCTATTTCTATCAATTTTTCAGACGCCAGGATTTTGACATACAAACTAAACCCCCAACTCCAAATTAACAACAGAAGTAAGACACCATCGTATAGACATACAAAATCAAATGCTCTTTTTTTGTCTAGCCCACCTAAAATATTAAAAGAGCCTGAACAAAGCAAGTGCACATCAAGCTAGACCCAGTTAAGGAAACGAAATTTATTTACAAACACACCGGGAGCCAGAGGGAGACACACACACACAATTTAGGGATGGATTTTCCTCCCCCAGTGATACCTACCTTAGGAGTGCTCGCAGGAAGGCACTGGGTCACAGTGTAATCCCCTTTGCTATTTTTGATCCAGTTTCACGCGGAATGGCGGCGGGGGGGGGAGGGAGGAAGTAAAAAGTGCAAGAGAAAAATCAAACTTGGGTACCAAATTGTAGCTCAGTTAGTGGCGGAGGAGGGGGGTGAAACGAATTTGTGACAGAGTCTGGACCCCCCCACACACACACCCACACACCCCGCACTGGGGCTGACTGAGTGGGCAAGGGGGGGCAGGGCGGTGAGCCTGGAGCGGTGCAGGGCTGCAATTCCCCCCCCCCCACACACACACACACACTTCCCACCCCCAGCCTCAGCGCCAGCTGCAGCGCGGCGGCGGCGGCGGCGGAGGAGAAGCAGCCGCCGCCGCAGCTACCTGGGAGCGGGCGGAGCCGTCGCGCGCAGCGCGAGCCGGAGGGGCCGGGCCGGGGGAAGGGAGCCCGGGGCTGCCGCCAGTCGCTCCGCGCGGCCGGCCGGTCCCCTGGGTGCCGCGGGCGGGGGGGCGGGCGGCGCTCGGCTGCCGGCGGCGAGAGGGAGCCGCGCGGGGGGAGAGGGGGAGGGCGCGCCCCGGGGGCTGCGGCGGCGGCTTCTCCCTCCTTCAGCCTCCCCCCGCCCGCTCCGCCGCTCCCGCCGCGGCCAGCAGCTCCCGTTTGGCAGCGGAGAGGAGCAGGACTCCCGCCCCCCGCGGCCGGGTCCCGAGGAGATGCAATAAAAGGGGGTGGGGGGGGCATTGGGCTCCTGCAACTGGACCAGCCCAAGTGGGAGCCAAGGCTGGAGAATCAATTGCGTCACGTAGGGGGGTCCCTCCCCCCCCTTTCCTTCCCCGAGCCGGATGGATCTACCTGCCGCTCTGTGCAGCTCTCCCCGTCCAGGTGCCGCCGGTGTCAGTCCGTCCGCAGGGCTGGGGCGGGGCGGAAGGGGGGACCCCGCGCGGTAGGTGGCTCGGGAGGGGGAGGCGGGAGCCAGCCCTGGTCTTGCGAGGCTCCGGGGAGGCTCAGACCGAGCCGCTGAGAGCAATTCAGCCGCATCTGCTGGGGTGGCCTCTCCGCCGCCCGCCTCGCGCCCGGGTGTGCGGGGGAAAGCGGCCCGCGGATCGCCCGCGCCCTGGTGCGTCCCACGGCGGCACATTTTGGTCCGTGCAACTTGGCTGCTAAAGAAAAGGGAATTCATTGGCTGCGGTTTTAATAGCAGCGCTGCTGGCTTTGGTTCGTTGCTTGGTTTCCCCGATAGTTGTCCGTGTGCTGGGGCGGGAGAAGGATGCTCCCTGCTCCAGCTCCTGGCGCCCAAGGCGCGCGTTGCAAGTGTCAGCCGTCCACTTTTGCCTTGCACGGGGGTGCGGGGGAGAGGGGGAGGTTCGCGGAGCCCCCCGGCCATTTCCTCCCGCTTCGGCTCCCAACAAACTTTTCTTCTGCAGAGAGGAGCTGGCGCAGGCTGCGAATCTGAAGGTAGCGGATCCCTGGCGGCTCCTCTCCTGACCCCAGCGCACAGGCGAAGGAGCGGTCTGCGGGGCCTGTTTATAACTGACAGGGAGTGCAGCGTGCCGTACATTTTAGACAAAATAACAGCCTCGGGAACAATTCCCCTCCCTCCACCAATGGCTGCGTATCCCAGCAGTGTTTCCTTCTGTAACTGATCCTTTCTAAGGATGTTTGAACTCCGCTTCAACCATTCAAGTCTGTTTTCCCCCATAATGTCAATATTAAAAGTGTACATTTTCCCTAAGAAGATGCAGATGCTGAGAATCTAATATTGGGGCCCATTTTGACTTCAGATATAGGAACGAGCAAATCCACTACCTGAATGAGTTTATGATATCGATGCTGTAGGGTAATAACTTATGGATGCTGCAAATAGTAGGGGGTGTTTAGTTTTTCAGATGGCATATAGTGATGAGTCTGACTACACGCTACTTGATCTTTTATATATATAATATGCAATATTTCATACACACATGCTGATGATACCTTAGGTGTTTGAGGGTGGGGGGCACAATATCTTATAAATGTGAAGTTTTTATCAGGCAGAGCAGATTACTTTAAGCGTTCAATTTCTCAGCGATCCAATTTTATTAGGATTTACTATCATTTGTGCTGTGCATCCCTGGGGAAATAATGCTTTGATTAATGTAATCCTGGGCTGGGATCCGCCACATGCCCCTCTCCCAGGAGAAGAGCCCTGTTTGACAAACAAAAACAGAGCAGCAACTATTGCAATCTGCACTCACCTTTAGAAGGCACAAAAAATCCACCCCTCTCTCGAATACAATAGCAGCATTTCAAAACAATGTGAACTCTTATTAATTTACTCTGAATGCTCCTGATTCAGTAGGGGCTGTCCAGTCCAGCCCTCAACCTCAAACACAGCCCAAAGGATGCTGCTCTGTTCCCCATGGAAAAGCAAAAGCATCTCTGGGAAGCCCAGTGCCTCTCTGTAGTTCTGCCTCTCCTTGGTCTCTCAACATTTCTGCCTCTTTGTTTCCCACTGCAGGGCTTGCTGCAAACTGTTCTCAACTCTCCTCATTCAATCCACCAGCAGCCAGAGGCCTATGAAGCTCTGTCATTTCATGAGGTTCAGTCACACATACTTGAAGCCATATATACCTTTCAAACCGGGGCGATGGTAAGCAAACCACAACAAAGTGCTCTACGCAGTTCAGAAGAGAGGTAGTGGAGCCCCAGAAAACAGCCTTGAACGAAAGATCTTGTTAAACAGAAAGAAAACATTCCACCTTTGTTATTTTTTAAATATCTAGATTTTTTTTCTTTTGTTTTGGAAAGTGCTTTTCTCCCCCCGTGCGGAGCAATATACTTTTAAAAGGCCTAATGGAATAAGCAAACCAAGATCAGAACTAAACCTACTTTCCCTTCCTTTATAACAGTAGGTGAACTGGCCTGTAGTCCCCCCACATCACGGAGTACATTATGGGCAGCTGAAATGGTAGCGCAGTGGTTATCTTATTCCCCCACAACAAAGCAGGTCTCATGGTGCCTGAGGAGGAGATCCAGTGACAAAGGAGAGCTCTGGCTGCGGTTTTGCCACTTTATTCAAAGTCTGGATTAATAAATCCAGGCTAGGGAGGAGGGCTCTCAAGCCTGAAGATAGGGGATGCGATTTGCACCAGGGTTTTCGATAAGATGCCAGCATCTCTCTCATGTTTACTCAATGACCGCGTTACAGTGACTCAGCATTGAGGGTTTCTTTCGGTGTGTTTTTTCCCCCTCTCCTTTTCTTTCCTGGTGAAAAACGACGCAATTACGTTTCTGCAGGCTGATCTGAGCGTTGGAATAACAAGCTTGAAACGCGTTATCAGACGCTTGTTGAAAGGAGTGGGGGGTGCTGAGAGAAGAGAGAAATGCTGCATTTTTTTTAGAAAGAAATTTAAATTAAAAGCAGCTATAGGAAGAGATCGTCCGCGGCTCCGCTTCAATCAATGCACCGAGGCAGATTAGGAGAAAGTCTTAGTCAAAAAAGCGTAAATCACGCCAAGGAAAAGTTACTTAGAACTAATTGCTGTCTTTTGAGAATATATAATAACTTTCCTATGTGGGATTCACTCAGTTTGCTTCACATCCTTCCCTTCAACAGTATAAAATTGTTCTTTACATTTTAACTGTAAGAAGTGGTTCTTTAATAAGCCACTGTTTGTGAGCGTGTTTGCTTGTTTGATCACTTCAGCCAAACAGTGTAAAAGGCCCCAAACTCATCATTGCTATTATTGTTATGGTAGGTTCCTTGCTTCAGAGGTTGCAAAATTGTAGTGGGAAGTATATAAATCCATGTTAGGAGCTCAGTATTTTCTCCTTCGCAGCCCCATCAAACAACAAGAATTGTTTAAAAGTAGGATCAGAGGGTTGAATGGGGGGGGGGGGCCGGGAATGCAAAGAAATGATGAACGATGTTAACTTTTGACTCTAGGAGTCACGATAGAGTTGAGTGAAGCTTCGGGAAAATAAATCATTTAATCCCAGAGCTACTGAAGTCCCTTTTTCAAACATTTTGAGGTTTGAAATCATACTGCTGTAAAAGCGATTGAGTACTTAAAAGTATCAAACAGCAAGAAATGTAGATATATTAGGAATGGATCCAAAATGAGAAAAAAAATGACCACGCGATCATGAAAGTATCAACCAGATTATATCTCCCAAGGAAAACAACAACAACAACAGCATCAGCAAAATTGTAGCTCTTGCATTCACTAGAGGAGAATAGACAGCATGTGCATGTTTGTGTGAAATGCCAAAAAGAGCAGCCTTAAGCTTGACCTACTGCAATCTGCACTGAGCTCCTCAGACAATAGACAAGTTCAAATGTCAAAAAATCTAATAATAAAAAACAGAGCTGCCAAACTGCACGAACTGTTTTCTGGTGTACCACAATTATTCACCCTCTTATCCACTAAGAGACTGCCCATTTTATGCGCGTAAAAGAAAATCTCTGTAATGCATATAGATTTTTTTAAAAAAATGTGAAACGCGATTGAGATGGCCAGCAGGCAAATCAGAATATGTCTAATGAAAGCAGGGCTAAGGTTTCCACAGCCTTTGAAAGACGCTAACTTGTAAATTCTTTTTTATGTTGCTACATGCACAACTATTCTTATAAATAAAAATCTATATGTTCGAGGAGGTAGGTTGTAACTATATATCCGGAGAATTTTAAGGGACGTGGTGACATTAAGTTTCATATGCAATGTGTCTGCATGGAACTCAAGCCAGCAGATAGATTATTCCATTCATTTGAGAACTTTCATTACTATGCATGTTAGGTGCACCCTAAACACAATACAGTGTGTAATACCAGAAATGTGCTGTTCTAAAGGTACCTATATTTTCAGATAGATCTTAATTGTATGTGTGGGACTGTGTTATATTGCTAATTTATTGCAGAACCAGAAATTATTTATTACCCTAAACAATAAATAAGGTTCATACTGGAACCTTCGCAATTAAATGTCTGGATAAAAGATCACTCTGCCTATTGTGTATCTCCTTGTTACTGTAAACCTTTAAAGGTATTATGTATATTTTCCTCTTTTCTCCAGATTGGCTGGTGTAATATCTCTTGTTCAGCTATCAACCGTTATATGAACTACAGTATGGGTAAGGTTTAAAAACAGAGCAAATCACATTACCCAGGAATGCTACAAATCTGGAATCCAGTCAGCTCCACCTTTTCATCTGACTGCTGTACTATAAAGGAAAGCATTTTACATATAGCATACCGTATATGTAGCATGTCTTTGTTTAACATTTTCATTTGTAAATGCTAATTAGGCAGTTGCTCTCCACGATTATATTATTGCACACTTAAGCATTTTCGAATATAAGTGGAAGAATACAGTAAATCGCCACTTTGTATTTCCCAATACCTCGGCAATGTTCTTCATTTTGCAAATGAGTCTTTCCGGACAAAATAATTAAAAACTAAAACCTCTTTGTAGCTTTGTTTTAATTGTCCTGGTACTTAAAGCATAAACGTGGCGATCACATCCAAATAATATATCTAACAGCCCACCAAAGTAACTCTATCAAATTAACTTGTTGCTCGTTTTAAGTGATCATGTTTTCTATTTGCTTTTATTCACTTCGAGGTATACAGACAGTAGCTCACACAGGAATAAGACTGAGAAGTTGACCTAGTAGAATTGTTTTCTTGGAGTATAAATGTAAGTTGCATTTGAGGTGGAAAAAGACAAAGCACGAACTGCACGAAAATGCAATATTTTCAAATATGGGATATTAACCATCACTGGCGTCTCTAAACTCAAAATCCCATTGTCATATGTCCAAAAACTGTATGATAACCAATGGTAAATCCAAGATTATGGTGACGCTTGTGAAGAAAATTGGCCTCTAGATATGTACCCTAAGAGTCTGGGAAATAGTAATTGCTTTCTTTGGCAAATGCGGTAAGGTGGGAAGTTTTAGCCGTGTAAATATCTCAGTGCATTTTCAGTCATGTTCAATACACGGCAAGACTTAACTCAGTTGTAAAAGTGAAGGCATGTGAACACTTTGCACATGGAAAAGAAGAGAAATGTCTATTTTTTGCATTGTTTTTCTTGCTGTTCACGTCTCTCTGTCATGTTTTTGAACAGTAACTTAGCTTTCCACCAGATACCACATTTATGGGCAATACTATTTCCAGGATTTAATTGGTCTTTATATTGTAAAGACAAAGAATGAAACTGGCACAGTCACACTGAAACTGGCGAAGTTCTAGTCGAGAGAACAACCTGTCTTTAGACTGGCAGAGTTTGTTATGGTTCTACATCAAACGTGCGCCCGTCCCACCAGCGCTCCCTGGCACTTCCCCTCGTACAGGTGTTTAGCTGGCGCTAAAGGAGTGTTATCTTGCTGGGGTGCATATAGATATACAGATAGACCCTCATAAGAATAAACATACGTACTTATCAATACAATCACAGAAGTTAAATTGCTTACTTATGTGTCCCATGCAGCCACCTAGAAAAATTCATAACAGCAATGGGCTCCTTGAGCAATATGTTAAGACTATGTACAGCTTGTTTGCAAAGCAACAGAAAATCTGAGCAGACACCGAAGTTAGGATTGTTTTATGTTTGTAAATAGCTGGAACTTCTTGTGTACTTTTTGCCTGTGTTTAGTGATAACGGACTTCAGGTGATCTAGACTGTTAACATAATGTTATTTTATAACTACATTCGAGATAGTGAAGTAATTGAAAGAGAATCAGTGGCTACTTTATTGGGAATATTGCAGTACTTCTGAAGGTTTCAAATGGCAATTAAATATTAAATGATGTAAAGACACTCCTGGTTCCCTTTGTTATATGTGCAGCGGTTTAAAAGCTTTATTTGGACAAAGTCTGTGTGATACCCTGAAATGATATTGTTATTTATTCCACTGATTTCACTTACTTGGAGGCCTTAGCTCACTTTAAGATTATGCACCAAATTAACAACTTTTCGGGTAGCTTTTTAACTATTAGTCAAACTGTAAAGCCTAATGTAGAATCTTGTGTTTCTATTTCAGCGGTGTGAGGGCTCTATCTGGACGTAAGCCTGTTGTATTTAGGACATGAATTTACTCTAGCCTCTTTATCACCCCGCGAGTTCACTATTTTGATGTCACCATTTATATAACTGTATAAAATATCACAGACACATATAGTTTGGAGAGGGCATTTGTTCCTCTGATGACAACTCTGGGGGAACAGAATTGTTCAATGTAGCCGCGTTTTACTCACCAGTTTCTGAGCCGCATCAGTGCGCCCCCTGCTGACCATCAGCGCTCTCGGTGAGCACTTCAAAAGTTTATTTTGTTCTGCAAAGCGTATCGTATAAAATTAACGACAACCAATAAAATTATCTTATATGTTTCAACTGTAAAAGTCCAAAACAAAATAAAGCTAGTTTTAGTGAAGCTAGAAAGCTTTGGTTTGGCTTCGTTCTCTTTGGCTGAACTAGGGTCCTTTTATCTAAAGCCCAGTGCACAAACATATAGCTTAATGTGACTAGTGTTCTTCCTTTTATTTCTTTCTCTATGGCAACCAATATGTTCTGCTCAGAAATGTTCCCCCATCAAGGAAACAAATGATCTTGAGGGAGCAGCTCTATACGGCATCTGTTCCAATGGAGAACACAGAGTTAACCCCAGTCAAAAGAAACGCCGAGCCCGTCATCAAGAAGTGGAAAATGAGCGATTCTTCTCCCCCAAAATTGAAACCTATACCTCCCTAGTTTTACAAGTCATTTTATTGATTTGACTATCGACCGTTTCCAAAAGTAACTCATTCTAGGGGAATTACAGTGACGACGAGCAGTTGTGTATCCAAAAGAGCAAACGAGTGCAAATAAAATAGAGTAAAAAATAAAATAAATGAAAGTAATGTAATGGATATTTAAGCCTGGGTAAAGTTTTCAGTAGCAGTCTCTGGCCTACTAATTTCACCTTACATTATTTATCACATTATTTATCACACTGACCTAAACGCTATAAAAGAGTTTCAGATCGTTAGACTACACCTCTCAGGTAGATAGGAAAGTGGATCTAGGGACAAGGAAAACGGTCAGAAATGAGAAACAAAGTGAAATCTGGTTTGTAACGCTCAAGCCACAATCTCCTTTGAGAATAAAATGAAGGGATGTCCTGGTTAGTTTTGATTGATTATACTCTTTCTGATGGACTTTCACTACAGAGCTCTAGATGTTGTGCTTAACCGTCTGTTCCCTAGTTACAATATTAACCCTATGTGTGCACCATCGCTCTCCCCCTCCTCCTCCTCTTCATCTTCCTCCCCCAGCACCAGACTGGTTTATTTCACTCCCCACCTCTCAGCAGGTGTCCACTTCTCTACTTTTTGCCTTGCCCCTCAGCACACTACTGCTGTTCAAAGCTGATTTTCCCCAGTCATCGGAAGAGATTCTCCCGAAGAAACATCTGAAAACAATAAATATGTATAATCCTTCGCTCTTTAGAATCTATAATATTTTCTAGGGCTTTCCCTCTCCTCCCCCCGAGTGCTACAATAATTAACAGTGCCCAGAAAAGTGAAGTAGTAACCAGAAGACTTTTCAGTATTAAAGAATTGCTTTACAGCCTTGAGCTTTGGAATGAGCTTTTTATGTAATATTTCACTAGGGCGGTTTTTTGGGAGGGAGGGGGTCTGGTGAGGGTTTTTTTTTTGTTTGTTTGTTTGTTTTTTGCATTAGGCTTGCTTCCTTTCGGAGAGTTGCCATGGTCTCCCTGTCTTTTTCTAAGCTTTTAAAAATAGATTCACCGGACTTTAAATAAAACAAAAATAGAGAAAAAAAATTAAAAATACTTACCGACCAGACTTCCAGGATTTAGAGGGCTTTTAAAAATTTTGTATTTTTTTTGTTTTAATAAAGTGACAGGGGAAAAATCATGTTCTCAACTCCAGCGAAACGATCCATGCTAAGATTTTCCTTTGCACTGACTCCACTAAGCCCAGCTCTCCACTTGTCTATTATTTTCACCAAAATATATGAAAATTTATGCAAATGAAAATCAGCACTAACTGTTCTCCCCTTGTTATACTTTGGATTTTTTTTTTCCAGACAAAACAATCACTCTCTGCAAGGGAGGGGCTGGGCGAGAGTTGGGGAACTAAGTTGTTGTTGGCTGTTGGGTTTTTGTTTTTGTTTTTATTTTATTTTATTTTTTAATAAAACACAAAACTCGAACACAAGCTTATTTTTTGTTGTGCGTGTGTACAATATTTTTAGGATTTTATAAAGAATGTAGATCTGTTTGCAAGAGGCGCTATCACGTTTCATCAGGCCACCTGAGACGGCTTTTGAAAGCGTGTACTGTGAAATTCATAGCAGTAATTTAGACAAAATCCTCACTGTATATTAATGAAAGACGGCCCCATGGCACCGTTCCTATCCTCCCCATTCAGTGTAAACAAAACCACGAGACTCACTCGGTTTTTGAGCCTGATCCAAGCAAAATCGGCTGGAAAGGAAAACATGGGGTTCTGGCACTGACTATTCAAACGTCTGCACCTGGAGATCTCAGATTTATTCAATGAAATCTGTGTTAGATCTTTTATACATATAAAAATGAAATCTTTGGAGGACGCATGGGAACAAAAAAAATCGTTATGTTTAGGGTTTAGTTACCATTACTCTTCAGGTCTGTATACTTCACATTAATGGTTTTTCTAAACCTACCTAAGATGGTATCTTTTACCGTGCAAGCAAGGACTTGGACAGGGTCCTAAATAAATTCTGCTAGTCTACAGTTAATCTTCAAATCACGCAAATGCTGCATACTTGCTATTGGGGATATAGTCTGTGCTGGAAGATGAATTCAACTACCTGGATTTCGTGGGGAAATTAATAACGGAAAGAGGGGGGCGTTGTGTTTCACATTTTAATGTAAACATAATGCATTTTACTATCCATAGGCGCGCGCGCACACACATACACACACACTATATGTGTATATGCATTATACATGACGGATAGGCAGCCTGTACGGATTACACAACACAAACACAATCATTAGTAAAGATGTGTTCCTTGAATGTCCGAATTGTGTTATTTCATTGGAAATCCCCGAGGAGTGTTCAATTTGCCCTTGTTTTGGTTGCCACTTTCTCTTTTTTCTTGGTTCACTGAGGTTGCCTGTGTGCAGCGTTTCCGCTTGGTCGCAGCTCTCTCTCTCTCCCTCTCTCTCTCCTACTCCTTCCCCCGCCCCCCTTAACTCTTTCAGCTGGACTAGAAATAATAAAACGTTTCATACAACCAGATCGGTTTCCGGTGAAATACCAGCGTTTGCAGAATAATAAAAAATAGTGGGGAAAACCCCATAGATATACTGATATAGACATATGAGGAGGAAATGGGGACAAAGGATTGTCTGGTGGAGCAAGATTCAATTCGGATTTTTTTTAATGATAAGGATTCAGGTTTAACATGTTTTATAATAATGTACATGGCCAGAAGCTTGAGCTGTTCTGTATGGTAACGGCATTTTATTGTGCATCCCCTCATATATTGTTAATATTAAACAGTTCGGTTCAGCTAGCCATATAAGTGACCAAAGACATATGAGCTGCGATCTAGTTCCCATACATACAGGGGAACTCAGAAACTAAAACAAAGAAGCGTGTGGCTGATTGTATGTCATTAACGGAATAACTTGCCATGTTAGCTTCAGCCTACGATCTGGTAAGGGATCGTGACGGTGGAGGCTGGCCAAAAACCTTAGTAAATCTTAAAAAGATATTAGCTCCCCCACTTTGCATTTCTGACCTACGTAGAGAGAGATAAATGGAATACAGAACTTTGAAACCGATCAGGACGCTTCCTTCTGTAGACGATGACTGTTTGATTTATGTAGACTGTAGCCTATATACAATGGCTGCTTACAGATGATGGGAATTATTCGCCCATAAGGAGACTCATGTGCATACAAGTAAAATAAATGCATTATTAGACAGTGTTTTTCTCTCTTCCTGTCATCTTTCTTTTTATTCCTTCCTCCCCCCCACCCCACCCTTCACCTTCCCCGCCCAAGGGGTTTTTATTCTCCCCCTCCCCCACATACCCAAGTTGGTCTGTGCTGGGAGAACTCAGATTTATCCGCTGGGCGTTAAGGGTT
This sequence comes from Dermatemys mawii, assembly GCA_007922305.1. Lineage (NCBI taxonomy): Eukaryota > Metazoa > Chordata > Testudines > Dermatemydidae > Dermatemys > Dermatemys mawii. The sequence continues at coordinate 24,002,070 of ML677364.1, forward strand.
AAGATGTTGAGGGGAGAAGAAGAGGAGGGGCCGGGAAGGGAGCTTGGTGGTGTGGGGGGGGAGCGGGGGGGGCGCAGATTTCCAGCTTCTACGCCACTTTGCCTAAATTAAAAAGCAACCAATCGGAACGGCCGGAAGGGGGGGCCTCGCGTCCGGAGCCAGTCATTCTGGCTCTGTCAATCACGCAGCGGGTCTCCAATCAGCGGGGACCCTCGCGCTCGACTTCCTCGTATTTGGGAAAGTGTGGTGGTGGTGGTGCGCGCGCTCGGCGCAGGGTAAACATTCGGCTGTCCCCGCGCTGCGAGGGAGGGACGGGGAGAGCGAGCGAGCGAGCGCGGGAGCTGTCAGGCAGAGCGAGCCGGTGGGGACGAGCCGCGCCGCTCTCCTCCCAGCACCACCCGGGCACGCTCCGCAAGCCCGGCAGCCGCCAACTTCCCCCGCTGGAGTTAGTGCACCCAGGAGCCCCTAGATGCGCACACGCGTCCGCACACCGCTCTGCCCAGGCGCGCCTCCTCCCGCCGCCCGCTGCTGGGATTAAACCACCAACCTTGCGAGGGCAGGAGAAGCGCCTTCCCGCCTCCCTCCTTTTGCTTCGCTTTTGGCTTTTCTCTTGTAAACGGCCGACGAGGGGGGGGGCAGGGCGGGAGGGGAGATGTCTCGCCCAGCCCGCGCCTCCGGCCAGCAGGCTCCAAAGGGACTCGCCTTTGCGCGGGGCCAAAGCGCCCCTGCGAGCGCCCAACTTTGAGCCATGCAGCAGCAGCAGCAGCAGCAGCGTCCCCAGCCCCGCCGCCGCCATCCTCAGCCCGGGAAGTTTTCCTAGGACACCGAGCAAACTTGGCAAGAGACGAGGAGGAGGAGGAGGAGGAGGCGAGCAGGGAGAGCGCGACAAGAGGGAGCGCGAGAGAGAAACCCACCCGCGCGCGCGAAGCCTTCCAGGAGGACGCGAGAGGAAAAAAAGTTTCGCTCCGGCAGGGGAAGGCGGCGGGGCGGGATGCGCCGCTGAGGGAGAGCCGGGGAGCCGGAGCCGGGGCCCGCCGCTGGGTCCCCGCCTCCCCCCCCCCCCAGTCCTCTTTCCGAGCTTCGATCTCTGCCTTTTGAATTTTTGCCTTCCCGCAAAAAGAAGCCGCCGCGGCGTTCGCAGGTGACCGGAGCTCGCGGCGGAGCGGCGCCCGAAGCCGACGCGGCTGGCGGGGGGAGGCGAGCCCCGGTTCCTGCGGAGCGGCGCGGCTTCCCCGGCGAGGGTGTGGACGGAGGGAGCCGAAGAGCGCCCGGTCGCGCGGCTTGGTGGCACGCCAGCAGGCAGGGGGGTGGGGGAGCGCAATGGCCACGGCGGCGTCTAACCCGTACCTCCCCAGCAACAGCATCCTGTCCGCCGGCTCCATCGTGCACTCGGACTCGGGCGGCGGGGGCATGCAGCCGGGCAGCGTCGCCGTCACCTCGGTCTCCGGCGGCTACCGGGGCGACCCCTCCGTCAAAATGGTCCAGAGTGACTTCATGCAGGGAGCCATGGCTGCGAGCAACGGCGGCCATATGCTGAGCCATGCCCACCAGTGGGTGACCGCCCTGCCTCACGCGGCCGCCGCCGCCGCCGCGGCCGCCGCCGCCGCCGTGGAAGCCGGCTCGCCCTGGTCCACCAGCCCGGTGGGGATGAGCGGCAGCCCCCAGCAGCAGCCGCAGCAGCAGCAGCCCGACGTGAAAGGCAACTCCGGCCGAGACGACCTGCACGGCGGCACGGCGCTGCACCACAGGCCACCCCACCTGGGGCCCCCGCACCAGGGCCACCCGGGCGCGTGGGGAGCCACCACTGCCGCGCACCTCCCGTCCATGGCCGGCGGACAGCAGCAGCAGTCGCTCATCTATTCCCAGCCGGGGGGGTTCACGGTGAACGGGATGCTGAGCCCTCCCCCTGGCAGCCAGAGCTTAGTGCACCCGGGACTGGTGAGGGGAGACACGCCGGAGCTGGGGGATCACCCCGGCCACCACCATCACCACCACCACCAGCATCAGCACCACCAGCAGCACCACGGCGGGGTCAACAGCCACGACCCCCACTCGGACGAGGACACGCCGACCTCGGACGACCTGGAGCAGTTCGCCAAGCAGTTCAAGCAGCGGCGGATAAAGCTGGGCTTCACGCAGGCAGATGTGGGCTTGGCCCTGGGCACGCTGTACGGGAACGTCTTCTCCCAGACCACCATCTGCAGGTTTGAGGCTCTGCAGCTCAGCTTCAAGAACATGTGCAAGCTCAAGCCTTTGTTGAACAAGTGGCTGGAGGAAGCCGACTCCTCCACGGGCAGCCCCACCAGCATCGACAAGATAGCAGCCCAGGGCAGGAAGAGGAAGAAGCGGACCTCCATCGAGGTGAGTGTCAAGGGGGCCTTGGAGAGTCACTTTCTGAAATGCCCCAAGCCCTCCGCCCAGGAGATTACGAACCTAGCGGACAGTCTGCAGCTGGAAAAGGAGGTGGTCAGGGTTTGGTTTTGCAATCGGAGGCAGAAAGAGAAAAGGATGACCCCCCCGGGGATCCAGCAGCAAACCCCCGACGATGTCTACTCCCAGGTCGGCAACGTGAACTCCGACACGCCGCCCCCACACCATGGACTGCAAACAAGTGTGCAGTGAGAGTCACAACAGTAAGGGGAAGGAAGAGAGGCGAGAAAGGGAAAGGGGGTGGGGGGGCCGACAACAACACCACACACACAAATCCAGACTTGTCTCGACTATCTATCTATCTATATGTAGGCTAGATCTAGCTATGTATACATAGATCTAGATAGCCACATGAAACGTTTGAAAAGATCGATCCGAGCGCTAGCAATTATACTGTGGTGGGGAGGGGGTGGAGATGCATAATGCACCAAAACTGCAGATGTTTTTTCTTTCTTTTTTTTTTCTTCTTTTTTTGAAACATTTCTAAATTATCCCCTATTTAAGCGATAAACAGCACCCATCCCTTCTCTCCCTTTACGCCACAACCCACCAAAATGTCCCCACCCCAAACGGCCTCTTTTATATGAATCACGGAAACTTTTTCCTCTCGTACATACTTTTCTTTTTTTATGGGAGCAATCCAAAAAAAAGGGAAGCAGAAGCAAAATCATCTGCCTTGTCGGAGGGTGCTTGCTGCATTCCAGGAACCTGTTTTTCTTGGCCAAACCACATCATTTCGGTGCAAGATATCCATTGGCGGGGAGGGGAGGGGGTATCCTGCGGAATGAAAAGGGTCACTTTGTCCAGGGGGAAAAAGGGAAATATGCACACTGCACTAAAACACAAGCAGACTGTATAGGGAAGCAAATATATATAGATATAAAACAAAAATATGGGAATAAATACCCGCATACCGAAAGCTGACCCTCAAAAAGGGGGGGAGGGACAGACACCGTGAGAAAAAGAGAGGAGATTGCTGGTCCCTAAAGTTCCAGCTCTATACAAGGACTTTTCATGAATTAAGGGAAAGAGATAGAGAAAGGGAGATAATTTAGGGCTGTCAAAGTCGTGCTCCTGAGGGCAGCCAATCATCATGGAAGATTCCTTAAAAAATCCACTGCTAATATTTTTTTTATTAATATTTTTATTTTTATTTCTGGACTGATTCAGATAAAGGGATTTAGAAGTACTGAGCATCTGCAGCTGCACTTATCTGAACTTCTCCTCTCCTAAATCCGTTGCCAACTTTGATTGAATGGGTGCTGTGGATGTGATTATATAATACTGCCATTTCCAAGCAGTGTTTTTGGTAGGTTTTAATAAACAGACTTTTCAAAAAGACGGCAATATAGAATTGTTAGATCCGTTGTTGATCTAAAAATATTTGCTTTATATTTTCATTAAATGACTTCTTTTAATATTTTATTCAGAATACCTATGAACTGCTGCAAAACGGTAATTTATTTTTCCCCAGATCTTGTATTACGTGTTTTTTTCAGACGAGCACAAATCAAAATGAAATGAAAATATGGACAGTTGTTAGGTAATAAGGGTATCTTTTGATGTGATAATTTGATTGTAATTTAATTTGAGTAGTGATTCCGTAAGAGCTGATTGAGAAAATAAATTTGTTAGAATGAAATAGTCTGTGTCTGATGCATAAACACTGTGTCGAAAAAGTTCTCTTAAGGAAATATTGCAAATATTTAAGTGATAGAACTAAGGATGACCTGCTTTCTGTATCTGGTGTCTACTTCAGGTATCTGGAAATGCAGAGTTCCAGTATTCATGCTGTTAGCATTTTAGTACAGTGCTCATTTCTTATAAATCCGTATAGAGTAAATTTCCATAGAGTTTTTCATAAATATCCCTGTGTAATGGGATAGTAAGGCAAGATTAGAGAATAAAAGGCCACGTTCTTTCAAATAACTGTTTTATTTTAAGATTAAACTTCAGTGCAGTAGCTGTGTAAGTGTATGGACTGATAATGGCTAATACTGAAAGTAGTTATGTTTTTAAAAGTTTAGTCTCTTTTCTCTCTTTTCAAACTAAGAAACGAAGGCTAGGGGGTTTTTAAGTATAAATTATTTTGACACATTTTATGTCTGTATAATATTTGTATTTAATTTATCGTTATAATTTAAAGAAAGGTACTTTTTCAAAAAAAATATAGAGATGATACTTTCAAAATCCTACCTACGGTCCTCATAGTTTACCATTTTTGTTGTTGTTGTTTGTTTTAGGCTTTTTTGTACGAAGTGTGCAGTGGTATAGTACAGTTTTTCCTTCACTCGACTATAATGTTGCCATTCCTTCTTTACAACAATGTGTGTATAAGTAACGTTAAAGATGCCAATAGATGCACTAGGTAGGCTGTCATGTTTATCTGCTAAATTTATTGCAATATACACACAAGTGAATGAATATTTCAACTCTTCATTTTGAATTGGTAATGTTGTCGAACTGCAGATCTAAATTTAATGCCTCTATGTACCCCCTGAAAACGTATTATAAAGAAATATTTTATTTTTTTATTAATGTCAGCTTTCAGTACTCTGGTTTCCCCCGTTCCCCCATTTTCTTCCTCCCTTCCTTCTTTCTCGCTATGTGATATTGATGCTAGAGTTAAAATCCCAGAAAACTGCTGTAGAAACAACACACATTTATTCCTTTTTGACAGGCCTCGTGTCACTTTCATAAATCAAATTCAACCATATAGCCGTGTACTGGGATGCATTATTTCAACACCAGATCGTAGTAAATATCACACTCGTTTTGATTTGGGAAATCCGAAAAGGCCATATTAGAAAAAGGGAAAGGGAAAGATACAAGACAATTTCATTTATTCTCTTTGTTTAATTTAAGAGCTTCCCAGTAATCTTATAACTGGGGGAGGGGGGAGGGAGAGGGAAGGAAGGAAGGAGAGGAAGAATCATGAATTTTGCTACATGCAAGGGAAATCAGAGAAAGGACTTCCAGTTTGGAAGCAGTGGGTTTGTTTTTATGTGGTAGATACTATTAATACGTAGGGTGGAATCCTATTTTTCACACATGAAGGGTGGTGGCTTATTAGACATGGAGTAGTCTATTTAAATTTCTTAGTGGTATTTGGTTACTGGATTTGGATGACAACAAAGAGCTACATTAGGCTTCACACTGGTTTCTATTAAAAGACAACCTCTGCGGATTTCTGCATAAGAAGGGCTGTTTTTTACACTAGAGGAATAACATCTGATAGTAGGAACGTGCAAAATCTGTCCATTCTGTGCACTTACTGTGCACTCAAAAAGTGAGGCCATGTTTTCCCCCCACCCACCCCAATAAGAAGTCGAATCATTTGAATGTATTTAGGAACTTCAGGGTTGTGAATCTAAGGGATAATAAGAGGTTTTGTGTTAAGGGTTATATTGTTACACATGTAAATAATGAAAATATTGTTATATATCGCCAGATCTCTTAATGAATTTAGTAATTGTATTCATTTATAATATCAGTGTTCTGTGTTTGGTAATTAAGTCTTCATCATTTTTCCTTATTATTATTTTTCTACCTAAAGGAAAGCCAAATGTTTTACAAAGTTGTGTTTGATCAGTCTGGGTAATCCTGAGATGTGATTATTTTTAGTTTACATTTTCATATTCTGCAGTCTTCTACTGCGCCCTAGTTTTCTCGTTGACATCCCATCTTTTCCCCGGCTAGTCTGTATACTATAAATCATTTTCAGGTGTATTTAAAATAGTCACCTCGCTGCTGTTGATCCACACATTTTCGGAACATAAGGAAGAGCTATATCTTGATTTAAAAATACAACGGTACATTTCTGAAATTATCTTTAAAGATTCCTTATGCTTTAATGTAGTGACTGGTGTTTGCACATTACAATGCTCATAATTTGTTTTGTATGAATGGTTTTAAATGGAACGTTTAGAGAATAATTGGTCCTAATATGAAATGCAGTATATACTATTGATAATTTTATCAATAAGTGTAATATTTTAAATAATTTTAACAATTAAATTTGTTTTTTAAATTATATATTTGTAAAATATTTATCCTGTTGAAAACAACAATATATTGTTGTATTTATTCGTTTATTTTTGTAATAAATTATCAACATCTTCAAGCTAAAGAAAAATTGACACTTCTATATATTTATATAGATATACCTTTTAAGATACAGATATATTTGTTCCAATTTTTAATGTAAATAGAAGAAAATCCATCTATAACTGGCAGCTTTCAAGACAAAATTGTAGAGATGATCTTCTTGACACATGCAGTTTAGTTTGCCTAAGTTCCAGGGTAATTAATCAAACTCTAAAATAGATGCAACAAGTATTGGCCCTGGATGCAGGCTTGGAATTATGTAGGATATAGACTGATTTTTTCTAAACCCAGGAAGATAGATACCGCAGGGAAATTGGTCTTCTTTAGCATGATGGATGAATAAAATGAACGGATGGGATACAGAGCTAATATATACAGATATTTGCAGTTGTAGTCTGAAATATTTGAATGAGTAAGGTCTTCAGTAGACGGGGAAAACCTTGATATCAGTGACAGCAGTAGGAAGCTCTTCGGCTGACAGTCTTTTTGCTAACTAAAAAGCTAACATACAGTGAAGAATTACAGAACCCCACCCCAGCACCACCCCCATCTTCTTTAATGCCAAAATAACACTAAGCGACTATGGAGTGGCCAAGTGCCAAATGCCAAAGTAACACTAAGGGACTATATTTGGAGTGGCAGGGTGGGTCCTGTGGGGGGGAGGGGAAGTAAAGACCAAGTGAGACTCTTACTCCTTACTGTGTGGGGGCGGGGGGGGGGAGAGGGCAAAACTCTCATTGAAGTCAATGGGAACTTTGCCTAAGTGAAGCCTGCAGCCACTGGCCCAAAGAGAAGGTGCAGTGGCATCGAGTGTAGCCTTGGCGGACACTTGGCCATTTCGGCCCCTTAAAGCTGTTGTTCACCTGCGGCTGAAGGTCACGCCCGTGACGTCATGCCCACTAGTTCTGCATCAGGGGCTTGACCTTGACTTTAATAAGGAAATATGGGTGCTGCATTTTTTAATCTTTAACCTCGTCTGTAACCCTGGGAAAGGGAAACTCAGAAGAGGGCGATGCTGTTTAAGCGGAAACTTTGATTCTCTTGCATCAGAGTAGGTCATATCCAATAGATTATTTATTAGCACATATGGTATCTTCTAAACTCTCCGAGTCCTTCTTTCCAGCATTTCAGCTGTATACTTTGGGGGTTTTCTTGTGGGGCTATTGCAATCAGAGCACTGGGTCCGGTTTATCAGCAGAACGAATGATCTTCTGAACTTTCCCTAGATGATTTTCCTGCCAGAGTACATGAAATTTTCGGCGTGAGAGATAAGTGGGAAGATAGTGGCGGGGCGGAGGAAAGGGAAGTCGGGAGAGTAACCTTACATGATCTCTCATCAGTTTGGCTAACGTGTGACTAGTTGCAGGTGGATCATGCAAAGTGCATGTTTCGGGATGAAATAGGCCTCCATGCGCAGTAAACAGAGAGGTGGAAGCTGGGCAATGGAGGTAGGGGTGAGGAGGGGGATGCAGCCCCTGAGTATGTGGGTGCGCCAGCTGCATACTGTGTGAGAGTTGTGTTTTAGCGCAGGCTGAGCCGCCTCAGGTTGTGGACAACGAGCCCTGCAGGGAGGTCCCGCTCTGATCCTTGCTGCCGGCCAGCGCTGCTCTTCAGTGGCAGCTGCTGCAGATCCCACAAGTTGTTTTCTTCGTGGCGACCATTCAGCAAAACACACGATCCTTTCTCAAAGATTTAAATTTCGCGGATGAATTACCATACACCGGTTGCTTAGCAACTAAATTCAAGCCGGGCTAAGAATATGCAAGCTTTTTGTATTCTCATTAATAAAAATGCCACTCTGACACAGCAACCTGACTTTGGATCACTGCAACTTCTGTAAAAGCCATAGGAGAATACAGCCCGTCTCCTCCATTTAATTACAGATCAGAGTGCCTTGAAATGTGATGTTTTGTTAATCTATCTTCCTAAAAGCGATGTAAAAAATAACGGCTTTTGAAGAGCAGTGGAAAACTACTTTTTTTAATGGAGCTGTCTCTTGGTGTTACTGATAGCTATAAACTGAAATCTTTTTGAGGCATATATTCAACTACCTTTCCCCCCATTTTTAGTTCCCTGAAATCAGAAAATATTAAGACATTTGCAGCCACAGAAATTAAAGTGCAACTGAGGCAGAATGATGGAGAAGCAAACATCTCTCCAGAGATGGAAAAACTTCAGTAGGTAGCAGCAGTTAAACTAAACTAAATAAATATAAGAAACACTATAAAGCTTGGGTTTTCTTTGTCTTTTAAAGTTGTTCTGTTTAGTATAAGTGAGCATGTACTTACTGAAGAAAAAACCCGGGGGTTATAAGTCTTAATGACACTTTGCTGAATGTTTGCCTCAAAAACTCTATTTGCATTCCTGTTAAAATTTACTTTTGTTGTTGTTACAACTATGACTGGATACAAGTTTGTTTGTGTGTGTGTGTTTGTATGTGTGTGTGTATTTCTTTAGCATTACCAAAAAGTTTCCTGCCAGCACTTAGCAGAACTATACTACAGCATTTAAAGTTAGAGTGGCCCCTCTCTTAAGGGCAGGGCAGGACAGGCCCGGATCATTATTTGTGCACAGTAGTTAGTATACAAAGACATGGATCATAGTTTGGACTTTCTCTTTTTTGTTTGCTATTTTGTAGACGTGCATTTAGCCCCGTTGCGGTTAAGGATGGATGTTCGGGGAGGAGGATTTGTGGTTTGTTTTGTTTTGTTTTATTCAGCAAATTGTTAAAAACAACTTTTTGCAATGAAAGTGCTACAATTAAAAATTAAGAGTAAAACAAGCAACGTAAAAGTTGATCAGTGCTAGGACGGTATTTTTCAGAGGAGATGTGTATAAAGGAAAAAGGGGGACCTTTGAATTCTGTCCGAATTCCCGAATCCCTCTTCACTGAAGGAGCTGATTTTTGGTTATTTATTATTGATTATTATTATTATTATTTTATTATAGCGGCTGCTTGTAATGGGAGGTCCCTTCAGTCAAAAACCACTTTCACTATGTATGTGAATGAAGAGATCTCTATCCTTCACTAAGATTTAGTTTCCAGTCATCTTAAAACAAACAAAAAACATGCAACAAAGTTCTAGGTAGGGAAAGCAGTGGGGTGAGAACCCGATTTCTATGTGAAGACTGTAGTCCTAATGAAACTCACAACCACCCAAGACCTTTTTGCACGGCTTTGCTTCTTTCTTCAGTCATAACAGGATGAACATTAGTTTAAATAATCAAATTTCCTCCCAGTTTACACCTACTGCTAATAAAAAATAATTGTGATTAAAAGCCAGCATTTAAAAGCAGTCCTTGCACGGCAACTGCAATTTGTGCCAGAATATATTTTCTAACAGTGTATTGAAAACTGTAATTCCAAAACAGGTTTATTGAATAGGGAGTGTGGGAGTGTTCTGTTTTTTGATTGTTTTTACCAAAAGGAAAAGTTTAACAACTTTTCGGAATAGTTCTATAGCATGTTTTAATGAGAGGAAAATATAACAAGACATCAGTTCTTATATTTAAAATACAAAATCGATAGCTTTTACAAGACAATCTCACTGACAAAACAATAGACCAGAGTAGACATATTTATTTTATATGTAGGTGATTTTAAATAAATTTCATTGCAGTATTGAATACCAACATAAAGTATTAGGCATGAAATAATTTTCATAACAGTATTGTTAAATACATTCAAATTCTTTCTGTCCATTTCAAGTGTCCCCATACAGTATTCATAGGTTTATTGTAATACACATACTACATAGAAAGAATTTTATTTACAAATATCATGGTTTGGGATCCAACTACCACACCATATTTGCAAAAGTCCAGTCATTGTTCATGTGCAGAATTAATTTTCCTTTCTCTTTTAAAATAGCTGGATTATAAAGGAAAACAGATGGAGATTGTTACTCTGATCTGACTGTTTCTTAAAAACAATGCCAGGATATCAAGATATGTGTTTGAGACGACCTAGACCAATACTGTTTCTTTATAAGTTTAGTGTTAGAAAGCTAAACGATTGTTGATTGTGACTTGTGTCTGGGGCCTTCCTTTCAAATTGAAATGAATTGATTAAAAAAAGCGGGAACTGGGATATGGGGAACCGCATGGCTGCTATATTTATGTGCACAAACCCGAAATTTAAACAACTTGAGGCAGTTCTGGATGTATAAACGTTTTATATATAGTAACCTTTTTGTTATTAGTTTTGGACATGCTTGCTGGTGCTTTCCTGCCAGCGCTCCATAGAGCTCACTATACAGCGTTCAGTGTGCAGCACCACAGTAGAAAGTAAACTGTTTGCTCAACAATTCCAAGCTTCATTTCCAACTAGAGTACTAATGTATACTTTAACTTGGTCGCATCAATCCAGGTAGCTTTCTGTAGACCACTTACTTAGAGAGCTGAGGTACAAAACTGAAGTGCGTGTTTTTTCTGCGTGAATTACATAGATAAAAGCCAACAGCAAGGGGGTAGGAGACATATTAAATTATATTTTGTGGGGCTTTTTTCAAGTTCCAGACATAAAGAATGTTTATAAAGTACAAAATAAATGAGAACTGCTGACCATTTCTCATTATTACATCCCAAACCGACAGAGAATGGTCCCAGAAAAGCAGAGCTGAAACTAATCTTTCTAAAAGGGGAGGGGGGGAGAAAAAATGGTCTGGTAAAGAATCGTGCTGGAATAACTCATTTGTTTCGTCCTCTAGGAGTCTCATTCAAAAGAGAGGCCCATCTAACCGACTGGGACATTGCTCAAAAGAAATCTAATAGATACTCGTTTCAGAGTCCACACTAAAAGCCATAGATGAAATGTAAGGTGTCAGACTCTTCATTTGCTTCTGTCTCTCTCTCTCCCCCCCCCCTTTCTCTCTCTCACACGCACAAACAAGCACACATACACTTCAGTTTATTTATAAAAGATGAAAATATGCACACAGAAATCCTGCCGACCTATGATATATGACATATATCACATATGTGTAAAAAATGTATTAACTCCATATGCTAAAAGCTCCTATCAGTGACATTAAATTAAGCATGTAGCTTTATGAAATGTTGAAGATTAAATACTGTCGATACCTCAAAAGAAGAAAATAAATAAGCATTCAGTTTCCTGATATGCTCACCAATTTACATCATAGTGATTAAAACAGGTTATTATTTAGTTAGTTAGTTTGGAAAGCAAAACATAGATTTTTAAGCCAGGACTCCCTTTGGCTATAATAGAGTGTACTTGGAAAGACTGCCCATTTTTCTTTGAAACTAAAAGTAGGGGATTAGAATGTATCTAATGATGATTAATAGCTGAAATGACGTTTTTAATACTGCGAGTGGTACCTATGTTTCTTTGAGCGAAATGAGATATGTCATTCTAGGTAGAACACAGGGCACGTATTTACCTGAAGAACAAGTTGGTTGCTTTTATTTTTTTAAATTGTCAAATACATCTAAGTAACTCAATATGCCTACCCCTGTAGAGCAGGATTCCCTTATTAACACAAGAATAAACACAAAAGCGGGAACATTACCTTGCCATTAAATGCCCGCTTTGTTCCCCAGCCTTGAACTGCACCTTGGAGCCCATATTGGAAAATAATGCCCCCAGGGGGATGAATAATCCACTCCAAACTGTTGTCACAAGTCCCCTCCAACCGCCCTGTAAATATGTTCTGAGTGATTTGGACATCGAATCGGTTTCTGTGCGCGCATTTGGACCTGTTCTCCCAGAACCACGGAATGTTTTAGACGAGAGTTTTCCCCGCTTCGCGTTCAATAGCCGAGCCTGCCCCTAAGCTCTTCTCCTCAGCCTGAGCCGTCCTGGGACGTCTATTGCCCCGCTCCAAGGAAAGAAAACTCCTGCACGGGACCTGCGTTCGAGTCCCCAGAAGGCTCGTGGGCCGGCGGCTCCCACACTCCTGTGCAGCGACGCCGGTGGCTTCTGGAGGGGTATCGCGTTATCGCTTGAATAGACGCTACTGCCCGTGGCCAGCAGGAGTTTAAAGACCCTGAGAAGGAAACACTGCGCACTTGCAGCTGGACCATAATTAGGGGGAGCAGAAAGCTTCCTCTGGAGGTGTTAATCGGGAATGGCTTAGCTGGGGCATCAGCCTGGATTTCGTTCACGTGCGTGGAGGGGGCTCTTCCTGCTCGCCTTTGCTGCCAGCTACACTTCCAGCTAACCGGCCCCAGCAATGGACTCCCCGCGGGGGTGAAATCTGGGTTTGCCCAGGGCCCCACTTCCCGAGTGTCTGTCAGCCTTGCCCAGGAGCAGGATTTGGTGCCTCTCTTTTTGGGGCAGCCACGTGACGGCTGGGCCCCAGCCCGCGGCCTCTGGCGGTGTGAAAATGGCAGAGTGGTCGGGGCAGGGGTAGGGGGGGCTCTCTGATCTCGCAGAGCTGGTGGCGCGGCGGAGGGCGCAGCGCTGGCTAAGGCACCCGGAGACGGGGCCAGGTGGCTGTTCTCGCCAGGATGAGCGGGGATGTTCGCTCTGGCTCACGAGCTAACACTTCCCGCCCCCCGTCTTTCTGCAACGTCCTGAGAAAGACAGCGAGAGAGGGGAGGGGGCGCCGGGCGCATAGGACCGACTGACCGCTCCCTCCCGAAAGCCCCCGGCCAGGAGCATCGCCCCGATGCTGGGAAGTTTTTGTGTGTGTGTGTGTCTGTCTGTCTGTGTCTGTGCGTCTCTGTGTGTGTTTTACAGGGAGCAGGTGGCATTTCTTCACTGCACTATGGGGGCAAGGAACCTTGTGCACAGCCTCTTGGAACTGGCCAGCCAGTTTGCAAAGGAAACACTACTTTACAACTACACGTTAAAATATGGGCCTAGATTCTCCGCTACACCTAGTGTCTCCTGGGTGCAGCTAAGAGGAGGGAGGTTAGAACTTGCCTCGGTGCCACCGGCTTTAACCAGGCGGTACCTAGCACCCGCAGATAAGTCACTGGCGAGTATCCGTCCACCCCCCGCCAGAGCATCCTACGTGGAGTTTCTGTTTCTCTTCTCCGCCAAAGTCTCCTCGTAGGGTTTTTTTTCTCTCTCTCTCTCTCTCCTTGCTTCCTCCCATTCTCAAGTTGGGCAGGCCAGGGCGTCCCGCTGCCTGAGAGCTGCCAGCGCTCAAGTTTTCAAGTCGTTCATTTGATCCGTTCGGCACAAAGGGCGAGTTCCCCTAGAAAACAAAGCACAACAACGGCCCAACATCTGCAGTTGGCTCGGGTTGATACCCAGCCCGCTGTCTCCCAGCTCCTACTCCGGGGCCAGCTTTTGTTTACGTTTGTTCTCGGCTTTGCTGAAGTTCAAGGCAGGAGAATCTCCCGCCTGCCTGGTTTCCCCGACCCTGGCCTGGCTCTCCAGGAGAGGGTGAAGGGGCACCCGTGGCATAGCCCGAGGTACGGAAAGGAAGCAGAGGCATCAATACCAGATTCATCCGAAATCCAGACTGAGAGCCAGGCTGGTGCGGGGTGGGGATGGAGGGGGAGGGGTGCTCTGGGACGATGTAGCCCCCGCTCCAAAGGTTTCCTCGTCAAACCTTAGCAAATGAGCCTGAGGTGGAAGAGGAAAACAACCCACAAACCCTGGGGATCTCAAAGCACTGGCAATGGCAAGGCTGGGGACCCGCCTCCATTTCTCTGTCCTCGGTATATTTACAGCAGAAGCGTCTCTTGTTTGGTAGCAGATCTGATGGTATTTATTTCTAGTCCGGACTGTCTCTCTCACCCCCACCGCCGAGCGAGCTACAGCTCGGACACAAATGAGTTGTGACCGCTTTCTAGAGAGCTCCCGGCTACAGCCCACTGCCAGATCCTTTCGTCAGCTTCAACTTCCACACGGGACACCGCAGACTGTTAAAACAACGGCAAAGCACCAATTGACTTCAAAGGGGGAAAGAATCGAGCTAAATCCGGCCCGCTTCCCCCACCCCCTCGGGCCTATTCCGGGAGCAGCCTCCCCCGCTGACGCGCTCTCGCCCATCCGTAGTCAATGGGGCTACTTCTGTGCCTTCGGTCAACTCGATCTGGCCTTGCAGCTGTATACAAATCTTCGCCAGGGACAACATGTGCATCGGCCAGACGATGACCTCCCTCTGCCTATTAAACGGTCCTTCCCCCACCTACTTTCCCCAGATCTCGCACCTGGAAATGACCAAGAGCTGGTTAAATCCACTCACACTGTCTGGTTTGGTCCCAGCAGAGCCACGCTTTTAATTTGGCTCCTAGTATCCTGGCACGAGCGCCCATTGGACAAATGGATTCCACGCGAGATGGTGTCCTTTGGGTCCCAGCGATACATTGTTTCTTCTGCCCTCCCCCTCCCCATCATACTAAATTGAAACTATCCGGCCTAAAGTTTCCTTGAAGTGTCTCCGGATCTGAAACAGAGTGGTGCTTAATTGGGTAGTTACCTTGACAGAGAAAAGTTTCTTTTTACAGGTGCCCTTCAGAATAAATCGTGGTTGCCCGGTTTGGTCTCAGTAAAACACCTGTCGCCAGAATGCGCCAGCAAGGAGGCAAGGTGGTGACAAAAGGGGAGAGGGGATCTTTGAAACGCAAAAGTGTTTTCTCGAGAAGGATAAATGAGTTTCTTCCCTGCTATGTTATTGTCTAAGGGGGAAATATATAAGAGAGAAAGGGCTTTGGTCTTGTAATACGGAAAACCTGACCACGTTAACAAGAGCAGTCCTTTCCAAATCTAAACACCCGCTGTCTTCTTCTAAAAACTCAGTGTAACTGATCATCGGGGAAATATGCACATCTGCAGTCCGTGTATATGCACGCAGAAAGAGATGGTAGAGAAGGGTGACTAAAGTATTACTGGACTTAAGAGTTTCATATGACGACGTACACATCACTAGGGGGTAGCCAAGCGGGGCAGTGTATGAGTCAAGTAATCACAAACAAAACAAAGACACAAGCTTCCCCCTTCCTCATTTTGCATTAAAGTTCCATAACCTGCGTTTTCAAAAATGTTTAGGCATTTTGTCAATTTGTTCCAGAAACTGGGGACTTTTTTGTGTCGGGGGCCAGCGACTAGTTGTGTGTTTGAGTCTCGGGGGGGCAACGCACTCTCCAAAGAAGGGAGAAAGCGCTAGACATGGAGGCTTCTTCCCCCCACCCCCCAAAAAAAGTATTAAAAGAACATGGTATGCTCACACCTTAAGTGTGATTCTCACACCTTTGTGGAAGAGTAATAGATATTATTCTGTATGAGGGCTAGCTCGTCATTTAAAGGATATAAATACGGTGCACACACACACACGCTCTATAAAGTGTGCGAGAGAACAATTTTTATCTCGAATTTCACATGCAAACGTGAATTTGATGGTAACTGATACAATTCAGCTATAAATGGATGACTATGGCCCTGTAGATATTTTATTGTGATGCTTGCATTCTACTGTTATAGGCGCATATTTCATTTCACTTTAATATTATGCAGCTACAATCAGTTTTGAAATCATCTATAATCCCGTTTCTGTATATATTTGGCCGTGGGAGAATTTCCCAGAGTTTGTCAAACTACCTAAACTTTCCCCCTGCTTGTCAGATCTCTGGACTTTCACCCCCTACCCCGTACGTATTTTTACATTTCAGCCTGGCCCTTTTGACTGAGGTCTGGTAAACACCTAAACAACCATCAAGGGGCCCTAATGTGTCTGATGCAGAAGATCTGTATTCAGCTGGACTGTAGGCGCATTGCCCCTACCGCATTCAATGGCCTAAGAAGCCCGTGGGGGTGGAATATGGAGAGCAGAAGTGACCTCGACCCTGCTGCTCTTTCGGCTTCTTTTCTGGGCGCCCATTTCGCCCGTTGCTTGTTTCAGAGGAACTATTGCAGGCCCCTGGGAGCTGCCCCTCGCTCGCCGGCACGCAGAGCCGAGGGTCCAGCCGCAACCCAGCTGCTGTTCTGACATGCACAGATACCTTCCTGCCACTGGGTACGGGTTGCAGCCCGGGTGCTTGGGAGGAGAGTCAACGCGTGCCAGTCAGATCAGACTGCAAAGCACACGTGAGCCTAAGTTCCCACTGCTGCCTCTTTGTCTTTCAAAAACAACGAGCCAACAGAGTCAGCTGCCCTGTTCCGAGCACAAAATACCTCGCAAGCCCACCTCATCGCGGCTTCTGGGCCGACTGACTGCAAAGCCCAGGTATTTAAATCCCGAAGTTAGCAGATTAGGCATAAGAAACAGAAGTCGTAACTAAATTTGCCATTGACACCTCTGTGTGACCTGACACCGGCACGGACGCGGCTAAGTTTCGTTTGTTTATGCAAAGGAGCAGCAAACTTCTAGAAACAGAGACACATTTAGTTCTGGCCATTTTCGGACCTTGAGAAATTCATTTCCTCCCTCTCCCCAACGATATTTAAAAAGATCAGCCGAAAAGAAATTAAGTGTAACCGACTAACAGAAACTAGTTTGGCCTCCAGAGCACTTTAAGTCAATCCAGCGTCGATAATAATAATTAATACATTAATAAATAAAACGGAGGCTTCCTCGCCAGCTCCTTTTACAGTTTTCCTGAAAACCACAATGCGGGCAATGTTCAATAACGCCGTTTGTATGTAACTTTTCAACCAGAAGGGAAAGCACTTGGGTTCTATTTGGAGACGTGTCTCACACATCCCCCCTCCCTCCCCTCCACACACACACACTATTTGGTAAGATATGTAAGAATAAACATTACAGCTCTGGGCTTTTAATTTCTCCAGATGGAATAAAGTACCTAGTGTGTATATATAGATGTGTGTGCGCGTGTAAACACACATACACACACACACACACACACACACACACACACACAGACTGTACACGTGAGGACACATGTCTGCTATTCACAACGAGGACCGAAAAGCAACTGAATCTGAAGCCAAAACTACAGAGCCACATTTTGAACACCACACTTGAACTAGTCAACTTTAAAGCCAGGGAACCGCTAAGAGTATTGCAGTGGAAGTTTCTCCCTCCCACTCGAAGATCTACAAGGGAAGGCTTCACGTCTCTCTCTCGATAGATGAGTACTTAGCCAAGTTAATGATTTTACAACACCATCGTACTCTACAGTTAGAGTCTCGGTTTACAACACGTTCGTATTAAACATGGTTTGCCAGATCTTACCACGAACGGGGAGGACTAACCTTCTGATGAATGTGTGATTATATTCTCCCTATTCCTCCCCCCTCCCCACAAAAAAGCGATTCACTTACCCTGGCGGTGGTCCTCCTCTCCACTCGACACACACACAACTACACACACAGGACATCGGTCTCACCTAAAGGAAAATCTGAAATCGACATTTTATCTGCCCAAGATAAACACACACACACACACACACACACACACACACACATACAGGACTCAGAGCTCAGGAGCCCTGAGTCTGGACGAAGAAGGGGGGAAAAGGGGGCATCGGGACAAGAAATCCTGTTTCCAGCTGTGGTATGAAGTCTGACATGGACAGGAGCAAAATATTCCACTCATCCCCAAGACTAGGATTCACCCCTCCTCCCTTTCTCTCTTGTTCTGACTTACGTGTGTTTATAGTAGTAGCAACTGGCTCACAAGTGGAGCCATTGCCGAGAGTGCCTTTAAAGGGTGGCTGATTTACTCCACTAGAATTCAGGTCCTGCATGTGAGCCTCCAGCCCAGCGTCATCTGGATATTGCAGACAAACCGCGTTAAATATGCATAGGGAACAGTTCATTTCTTAAAGGAGAACTTACCCGGACAGAAAGTTCGCGGCCCAACAGTAAGAACAGAGAGGCTGTGGGTATTTCTTTTTCATTTGTAGAACCCTAATCCTTTTCCTAGGATGTTAATTTAAATACCCAGCCCAGAAAGCTGCATAGATCGTCTCCCTTTCTACTTCTGATTCACTTCGCCTGGGTGGGGAAAACAATCAAAAACGAACATTCGAATTGGAGTTTCATTCATGTTTCAATAGCTTCACTCCAGGGAGTCCCCTGACATGCTGAGAGCGGTCCGAGGGCGCATGAAACTTCCCATGCACATATGGGGAATCACAGGGTCGCAGCACTGACAAGCTATGCTGCTGCCATATAGCCAGTCGTTTACTCAGACTAGGTTTTAAAAACATCGGATCCTAAAAGAGAGCAAACTGGGACTTCAAAGGGGGGGAGGGGGAATCCACACAGGTGCATGCTTCCTTTGCAGCTTCTTAAAAGGCTACCTCACTGATGAGCAGGGACTTGAATATTTGATCAAGCTTTACATTTTGATAAGCTCTCTCTCTCTCTCTCTCTCTCTCTCTCTCTCTCTCTCTCACACACACACACACACACACACACACACACGGCTGAAAATTCATTGACATAAAGTGCTCTCGCTAATTTCAGCCACAGATCTGTTGACGTTAGAAAGTCCCCACGTGAGACATAAACGCTGCTTGAGAAACCCTATCTTCCCTACCACTCATGTTCATCTTTTTCTTCAGATCTCTCAATCTACTGCTTTATGATCCGATATTTTCTCTCTTTTTAGGTGTCATTTCTTTTCGTTTCGGACAATAACACATTTTTACAAGTGGTTGTAAAGTCTTTAGCGCCATCTAACGGGAGCAATAAGTCTTTCGGCTCCACAGAGAATAGGGCTAATTAATAAGCGGTTTGTTCAGTTTTACTCCCTTTTTCCTCCTAATTTTCTAATTGCCAATTGCACATTTGTTAACATACAAATTCTTACGGGATACAGGAATGTGTTATCTGCGATTCCCTCGATGGAATTGCAAACTGCTCCAAAGACAATCAAAAGGATTATAATGTTCCAAACTCTGCCTGCTTCAGAGGATATTTTTTTCTGAGCTTCTAACGATTTGCCTGAAAGACAGCTGCTTCTACTTTTAAAGATCTCTGCTTGCAGAAAATTAGCTACAATCTCGCACCTCTCTGGAAGAAAAACAAAATCGGGAGCAAGTCCTAATGGTATCCCGATTTTTTTAAAGCAGCTTGCGGGCATGGGATGCAACAAAGTACATTTTAAATGTACAGAATGCATCGGTTCTTCTTAAATCAACAGATACATTAGAAAGTTATTAAGTGTCTAAAACTTTTATTCTTCTCCCTGCTCCCCCCTCCCCTTTAATCTGACTCAACAGCAGAAAAGTGAGCTGTGCTGGTACAGTAATGATGAGACATACCGCGGGGCGGGGGGCGGGGGTGAATGTCAGGCGATTTCCTAACCTGCAAGAAATGACTTCAGGGTCCTTTTGGCCGGGGGACTGTAGGAATCAGTTACTTGAAAAGATTTTACAGCAAAGTTCTTGACACTGAAGAGGAGGCACCTGTAGTAAGAGAGGGGGATTTAATCCTCTATACAATATCTGCTCGAAGGTCCAACTGTGTTTTGTAACCTAGTAGAGGCTTTAAACCCCAAGAATTTCCAGCAGATTATATGGGAACTTTGGCTTTTTTTTCTCTCTCTCTCCCAGCTGCAGCCCTTAGGAGCTAGCAGATCAGCTCATTCCCTAAGAAATAAAAAGGAGAAATGAACAAATACCACCTTGGCCTGAATGAATGCTGGTGTTCAGGGTTAAGTTATATGTTGGGTATATAGACAGGCAGCCAGAAAGCCTTTTGGTTTTAGATGTGGCTCAGCCCCAGACATTTTCTGCTGAACCAGTAGTAAGCAGCAGTACCAGAGGAAATGTAGGATGGGATTTTCACAAGCGTTCAGGATTAGCCTAACTCTGCTCTCACTGAGCATCCCTGAAAACCCCATCTTTGATACAGAGGCCTAGTGTCACCTATCCTGTAAAACAAACTGCCTGCTGCATTCACTTCTATCTACTGCACATGAGTATACTGTCCCAAAGGAAGGCAGAAAGTATTCTGTCTACATGACCAAGGTATTTTACTCCATGAACAGTAACATTGTTGTAATGTTAAGTATCAAGAATTGTATTTACATCTGTTAATTCTTCAAATCATATTTACATAGAGTCCATTTCTGAACTTCTGTGATAACTGGAAGCTGAGTTCTGTGAAGTTCTTGTCTGCTATATCATGTATTGTTAAAACATCTTACATCATGTCCAGGAGGACAACTTTATTGAACTGACAAAGGAAAATATAATGTAATGCTCCTTTAGATAAGCAACTAAAAAGGGAAATGATCAAAAGTGCATCTCTTCTGATGCTGCTGCTCCATAAGGGTCTATATTAGGCAGACAGTTTGTTATCATCATAACCACTCAACCAAACCATTCTGTGTTGTGTGGTGAAATTTTATGTAAGGGTTTGCATTGTCAAAGTTATAGGAGTGATTTATAACAATCACTGCTCTGTGTGATCTTCTGACATTTTATGAACATTACTGACTAATAACAAAGTATATGCCCCTCCTCCTTTCATCCTACCATCTGAGTGAACCTTGCAAATATAAATGAAGTTTCACAGAACCCAAATAAGATAGGTATTATCAATAATCTTATTTTATATATGAGGAAATTGAGACAGAGCTCTACATTTTCAAAAGTGACTAGTGATTTTTATGCCAGGGTTTGTGGGTGCCCAAGTGGAAACTTCTTAAAAAACCCTGATTTTTAGAAAGTGCTGAGCAGCCATGCCCTGAAAACCAGGCAGCCTCGAGGTGTCTCCAAGTGAGCACCAAAAAACGGAGACTTCCCAAATCATTAGTCACTGTGAAATTAGACGAAAAAAGGTTAGTGACTTATCCAAAGCCACACAGTGTATCAGTGCAGAATGAGGAACAGAAGGGAGCTCAGAATTTGAGTCATGTATTCTAATCATTAGACAACAGAGGATGTTACCATCTTTTTACGTGATGAGTTATCATAAGCTAAACCGCAATTCACTTTTATTTTGGTATGAGGATGACACTTTTTCCAACCTTTGTCCTGGGCTGAAAAGTTCATGCCTTGACAGATACCTAGAATCCCAATATTAGGAACTAGAAGTTTATTCCTGAAGATCCAGACAAATCTTTAAAAAAATATCATCTCTACTGTGAATATATATAACATACTTCCAATGATGTTATCTTTTATATTGCAAAAACAAAAATACCTTAAATGAGGAATATATATGAGGAAAGCTGTCCCAAAATACTCTCCCCACATGTTGTTCAAATCAAATATTTCTTAGGGGTGTTTATCAGTTGTCCCTTTTCTAAAGAGTCCAAATCCAGGAGGATAGCTATTACATGGATCTTTGTCATAATTTCCAATTCAATAAGAAAGGTCCATCATGAACTTGGTGCAGGAACGATACTTTTAGCTACAAAGCAGCCATCCAGAGAGGATTTTGTTATAATCAGCTAGGAAATAAAGATTGTAACTTGGCCTAAATATGCCACCTATTTTCTTTTGCTTATATAATCTGATGTACTTCTGGGTTTTCTTTTTTATTCAAAGAAGTTAAGCTGCGGCTCTGAAAGTCTTTCAGCATTGTGGCTTTCCATATACTTAGAAGATGAATGCAACTCCTAAAGGAAACTGAAGGCAGACTGGATATCCCTGTTGGTTCCAGAAGGGGCACAAGCAGCTTTGGGAGGTTAAAGGTACCTTACATTGGTACAATCCCTTGATTAGAACATCTGAAGGCTCTGGTCCTGAATCCACTGAAGTTGATGGAAACAGGATTCTATTCTATTTAAGTTCTTTTTACTGAGCCCATCACTGAGGTATCTAATTGGTCCCGAAATTTTTTTCAAGGCTGATTTAATATTTGAGTGGAGAAATAACCTGTCAACCTCCACAGACTTTCTTTATCCTTTTTGCCTTTCTGCAGAAAGTTTAGGGGCCCGGTTCTCCTTAGTTTAGTTTCTTAGTACCACCCCAGAAATCCAAAGGAGCTCTGAACTCCTTGGCTACAATTGCTAAACCTAGGTGCATGAAGTTAGGCACCTAAATCCACAGTTGGATATCAGAATAACAGTGGGTTGATTTTCAGAGGTGCTAAGAACTTGCAGTGGCAAGTGATGCAACAAGAATGGTGGATGCATAGTATCTCTGAAAATCAGGCACTTTTTATTTAGATGTCAATGTATGGATTTAGGTGAGTAACATTAGGTACACAAGTTTGACAATTTTGGCCCACTTGCTCTATTTCCTCAGGGCCCTCGAATCTTAAACCTTTACCGTAGAAAAATATTAATGATTTCAATGTTTCACCTTGCTAACAATATTGTTTGAATCAGATACGCTGCAGAAAGACTATTTTGATTTTTAAAAAGAGCAACCTTCTGTTTTTATTTCTTTGAGTATGAAAAAAAACCTGGTGGAGCTTGTCTACCTTGATAGTCAACAGACAGCATGTGCGTTGTGACATGGATGCATTGATATGACATGCTTTCTTTCATTACCAACATAACCTGGCCGTTAAAACAGCCTTTCTGAAGAATCACATTCACTTAGCAAACATGCAATATCACAATAAATATTGATATCACATTTTAGGACTACCCATTTGGGAAAATATAACACTAAGCAGTAGTAAAAGAAGGCTGAATAATAGCAATTTGTGTAATTAGTTACAGAAGCAAAGGTTGTCTTTTCTCTTAAAGCCCTGTATTCATCTGGAAATATTAACATCTTTGTATGTGATCCAATGCTGACTATGGCTTTATGGTCAATGTAGACAAGGACAAGTTGTGTTCAGCATGATGTCACATAGCGAGGGCAAGGTTTCAGCATGACTAGCTGTCATGAAGCTGAACATGATTTGTCCTTGTCGACACAGAGCACAAATTTGTGGTCAGCACCATGTCAAGTAACTCAAATTATTGAACATACTGTATTGCCAACCCCGAGTGATCAAAAATCACCTGTCAGCCCCCCCAAATCCCGAGACTGGCATAAAAAGCATTACATTAAAAATAATAATACAGGTGGGGTTATTTTATTTACCTTCTGTGATGATTAGCTTGAAGGTCTGATTACCCCCCACCCCAAGGAAGTCATTCGGAGCTGCAGGTGTTCAGCACCTCTAGAAATGAGGGGCAATGTGTTTCACATTGCGAACTCTCCTTCCACACACATACCAGCCTTTACTATTTGATATTATTATTTGTATTACAAGAGTATCTAGTAGCACCAATCACAGCCCTGTGCTAGGCGCTGCACAAATACAGACAAAAAAAGACAGCCCCTGTCCCCAAAGAGCTTACATTCTAAGTATTAGACAAGAGACAACTGATGGATAGAGACATGGGAATACAAGGAAACAAATTTGACTTCTGCTCTACTACCAAAAGCAAAAGCACATTCAGGGAAAAAACTTCAGATTCTCCTACTTACATGTTTGCAAAATTGCTCACACGCCAACCTGATGAGTTCAAATGTCATGAGCCAGAACCTAAAATCAAGAGATTGGCTTAAAAATCAAGAGCTTTTTTAAAAAATAAATAATTTGTGCTTTTCTGTTAATTTTCTTTCTGTCTTCTAACCTTTTCCTGCTCACTCCCAGCTGTCAAGAGACAGTCATAGGTTGACAGTTCAATGCTCCAGCTCCCCATACAGCTTCTCCCTGACTCTTCCCCTCCCTCCTACCCACTGCACAGAGCCCTCCCTGCTCCTCCAATCTTCCCAGAATCTACAATCTTCTCCTGCCATCCCCAGGCTCCTGCAGCTAGGCCCTGTTACCTAGCAAGATCCTGCCCCCCTCCCAGGCCCATTTCCCCTCAGTAACCTCCTGTAGCCTTTCCATCTCTCTAGGCTCCCGTCCTCTGGCAGGCTCCAGCAGCTTCCCAACTTCACCTGCCTGCGTGAGGTGGGGTGAGGTAAGGCCCCTGCTGTGGCACTGAGAGGGGCAGCTCTTCCGGCCAGTCAGAAGGCAGAGAACAAGCAAGCAGTTCTGGCTGCCTGTGGCACAGCAGCCTCTATCAGCCCAGGGTGAAACTGCAGGTGGTTCAGGCAAAATGTCCTTTGTCATCTGGTGAAATTCCGAGCAACCTCCACATTTGGACACAAGGAGAGCATTGGCAGCGCAGTGCTAGCAACACCGCATTCCCATCTGTCTGCTCAGATCGGAGCCCCTTCAAAATGCCACCGTGTCACCTCTGAAGTCACCGGAGTCCCATTAGTGTAAAGCTGGCATAAGCGAGAGGAGAAGCAGTTCCTTGTTTTCCAACTTCCGTTGCCAACAAAAACTGGTACAAACAATGAACAGTTTAGAGCCAGACCCCTCTATCTTCCATAGCAGTGTGTACTCTCTTTTGTATTTCAGAACAGGACTGTTTTCTGCATTGTAGGCTGTGTGGCCATCCCTCCTTGTCACTCTCTGAGGGAGGCCACACCCCCTCACTGCCGCGTACCTGTAAAGGTGAGCTCAAAGTGGGGAATTAGCTGCACCTAGTGCTCCATCCCTCAGTCAGTGTGGGGCAGTACACAGTTAGTAGGCTGTGACCTGCAGTCAGGGCAGAGCTGCTAAGCAGTCTATGAGCCTGAGGTAAAGGTGAGCACCAGCATAGTCTAGGGTCTCAGACAGGGGTGATCAGTAAGGTACCATGGGCCTCCTGGCCTAAGATGGGGGTGCTGCCACCCAAGGGTGGGGTGCCAGGGGATAAGGGAATTCGGGCCTATCCAACTCCACCACGTCCCAGCCCAGGACTCTGACAGTGGCAGAGTGGTGCACCACTGGGTCAGCAGGGATCCAGACAAAACATGATGACCTCGTATCAGGCCAGCACTCAATCAAACTGCTGTCTAGTTCTCCTGGGTTACTTCCTACATCCCCAAGGTTTGGTACTTCTATGCTGTAGTTGTCCTCTGTCTCCCCAGGGTAAGGGGCCAGTGGCAGCCCCAGTAGCTCGCCGGTGCCTCACTCGGCCAGCAGCCCTGGAAGCTCTGGCCAGTCCCCAGGGGGCAGCCCCACCAGCTCCTCTGCAGGCTCCAGCAGCGGGCAGGACGAATCCATCTCCTGTGGTGGCTCCACCACCACTAAGCTGCAGGGCCCTCCTTTTGTATTTCTGCTTCCTGTCCCACCCTTCCACTTCCAGCAAAGTGGACATGGCTCTCTTGGTTCTGCCCACCAGGGGGCGTGTTTTGATTCCTCCCTGTCACTCTCTGAGGAAGGCCACGCCTCCTCACTACATGCATGTAATTATGAAGAGTTCTATATCACTCCATTATGCAAGCAGGGGCCTGATCCTCTTCTCACGTGAGAGGAGAATAAGTTCCCTGTGGGCACCCAGACTTGTGTGCTGAATAGGGAGTGTCCAGTAATAAACCCTGGATTTCTCCATGAATCAAAGGAAATGTATTTTATATCAAACTGAACAGTATTTTATTGTATTGCTTTGTAAGTAGTAAAAAATGTCATTAATACTAAAAAATTTCATAGGTTTAAGGGTTACTGGGAGAAGTCTGCACAAACTGTTTTGTGCTGTCTCTGGAAAAGTTAATGCAATTTTTCTAAAAAGTAGATGTAATTAGATGGTGAGATGAGAACATTCCTGGGTGAAGATGCAAGAGGATGTACTTAATATGGTAGTTTCCTGCCATCTCTCTATCACTTTGTTACTGTGATGGGAATGCAGGTGGAAAAAGTGAGTAGTTTTTATTTTTTAAGAGCACAAGGGGTTGTGTCAGTTTCAAATGTTACTGATATGACCAACTCATATATGATCAAAAGAAGGTGTCTTCAGAATCACATGTTCAGTATTATACCCAAGATATACTTGTGTAAACTCAAAGAATATAAAAATATGCATTCACATGAAAACAGCAATAGTTCTTTTGGAATCTATAACTAGATTCATTGACTGATGATAAAAAATAATCATGCAGACATTTCCATTTGACTATTGCAAGACTATTTGCATGACTGACGGCCTGTCGTCCACTTTCTGTTTCACCCTGATCTTTATATTACAGTTACTGTTGGGCAAGCTGGCAAAGGTGTGGTATTGCAGCAGATACAGATAAGCATCTAAAAATTCAGTTGAAGAGCTGAAGCTGAATTATGAAAGGATCTTCTGTGATCCTCTCTCCTCTGCAAACCTCCCCATCAATCTGTCTTACAAATATCAAGCCATACTTAACTAGGTCCATCAAAATATATTGTATTTTGGCATAGCTGGTATTTCTTATATCATCATCTTCTGTCTTCTACAGAGTGCTATTAAAGAAAGCTCAGTAATAACTGACAATCTGGGCAATTTCAAAATATGCCCACCAAGCCTCCAGTGATATAGTTTCAACAGCGTTTAATCCTCTGCATACAACTTGCTAAAAGAGACAATTAGGCCTCCCCTACAATCAGAAGTGTATGGGCAACGCTTAAAAGTTTGCTGCACAGCCATGAGTGACAAGAGTGTGAAAAAATTAAACCTATAACTGTCACAACTAGGCTGGCAAAAAGCCTAGTGTAGGTGCAGCGTACATGGAGAAGAAAATCCTTTTGTCACTATAGCTTATTTTGTTCAGGGAACTGGTACAAGCCATACCAGCAACAGAACACTGTTTCTGGTATAAGCTGTGTCTACAGTAGGAGGGTATGCTGGCCTAGATCTAAGAGTATACCTATATCAGCAAACCCTTTCTAGAATAAACAGGGTCTAAAGAAGTAGCAGGGTCCTAGGCCTTCCCACTCTATCAAAAAGCTGAGAGCTGGGACTTTCGTTAGTAGTGATTATCGAGCTAGAGATGGAGCGGAGATGATATAAAATGACATAAGAAATGCTGGGAACCATCTGCTTAGTGGGCTCTACCATGTGCGCCCTTCATTCAGAGAACTCCCGTTGAAGTAAATGGGAGTTTAGCATGCAGATGGCTTCCAGGACTGGGACCAACACTAGTTTAAAAATAGCTCCTACATCTCTGTTTTTGTAGTATGATGACATGACACTGAGTGTATTATTTTCCCTACAAAGAGTACACTACTGAAAAAAAATGGCAAAAAGATGTGTTATATAACAATAGATTTGTCTATTATTCTTAGATGAGCTTAAAGTGACTTGCATAGCCCAAATGTATCCAAAAATAGTTTTCTTTCTTTCTTTCTTTCTTTCTTTCTTATATGGATTATGTTGCTGTGGAATTTGAGACAACATGGTCCACCTAAACTCATAGTAATATCTGATCATATAAAACTGAAGTGTGGAAGTTTACTGGTATTGCAGCTTCCTGTTGTAATGGATTTATAACTGATATGTCAATTACAAAAAATAGTGATGTCCTCTAGAACATAGGTCCATTTTTGATGCAACAATGTTTGTTAATAGCAAATCTCTCATACAGTCAAAGCAATATAACTCTGTACATGATCACTGCCATATACACATATTATACATATTCACTGAAGATATATCGAGAAGTCAGTCAGCTGATGTGTATAGCTCTGAATATGACTATTGATTTATTAGTAAATTAAATTAGAGAAAGTATTGTCTAACAGTTAAAGCACAGCCTTTGGAGTGACTTAGGCAAGCAACTTAAACTCTCTATATCAGTTTTACTCTGAAAAATAGGGAATACGAATAATACTTCTTTATCTTACAGAAACATGTGAGGATTTATGAATGTATCTAAAATAATTTGACATTTTTTGATGAAAAGTGCAATATATGTGTGAATTATTAATTATATATATAATTAATTATAATTATAATTTTTAAATAAAGATTATTGGAATAAAACTGGACCTTTAACTTCAGAGATTTAAGTCAGGTTAGGCATTAGCCCCTTTACTGCTACTATCTATGTGGGCTTTAGGGCCAAGTTGTCCTCTGTTCAGGTCTTTCTCCCACAAGGCATGTGTTTTCACCCCTGGCATTTCCCTCCGTTTGTTCTGTGTGGCAGGAAGCTTAGTTCACGGAACATGCAGATCTCCTGAGACCCTCTAGAGGTCTTACCCAACTGGTTGGAGACCCTGTGCCTCTGCACTATCTGCCACCACCATATTTCCTTGCTCCTCTGGCAGCATGACTTTGAGGGAGACATGGAGTCATAGCTTCCCACTCTCTTTGCTGTCCTAAGAACCATGCTTCGAGGGATTGTTCCAAGTGCGGAGAATGAGTCCACTCAAAGTACTGCTGAAACAGTGAGCATTGAGTTAGGCAGGGAAACCCTGTTGAGCTGAGTGAGGTACAACACTAGAGAGAGATTGACTATTCCTCTGACTCAGTTATGGATGGGCCCCTATGCCGTCCCCTTTCCAACAATGGCTCCACATCCGCAAGGTGCTCCCAGAGATCGCACGTCTCCCTTCTGCACCCTTTCTGTGCCTGGATCCACCAGGTGTTCATCCCTTCCACTCACAGAGGCAAAGGTGAGGATTTGGCTTTAATGGCCATATAAGCCACCTAGCCCCATTTCTCAGATCACATCTGGATGACGGTGCATACATCCAGCACTGCTGTTTCAGCTTCTTTGTTAATATTTTGGACTAAGTACATAATAAAAATGATGAAGGCTCTTGCCTTCAGCTTAGCTACTTACAGAAAATGTTATAAGGACATTAAACCAAACAATGGCTTGTTCTCATCTGGCTCTCCAGATGTTTGCTATGACTCTTTATTTTCTATCAATCAGTTAACCATGGTTATCTCTTTCTCTTAGCAACATAGCCTCAAAACACGACCAAAGAAACTGAAGGAAAATAATGAGGACTAGATTGTATGTGATCACTGCCAGCTGTTTAAGGGGAAAGGAGACTGCACAAAGCATTGCCAACTCTGCACTGCTGCACAGTGGCCAGGCACACGTTCAGTCCTCCCAATGCCCCCATGGGCACCACCCATTCCAAAGTGGACCCTGCAACAGTAGCCTCTCTATTGGAAGACGCTGATTCCTGCTGTGTGACAGGGATGGAACCATTTGAAAATCTTTCCCTTGTCATGTAATCAGGAGGGGAAACACTGAGTAACACTTTCTCTTACCAGCACTCCTGGGTGACCCACTTTTATGACAGACCCCTTTCTACACCTTCAAGGGGTTGCATGCTGCCATACTTTATGGTGTAGCACTACATACCCTCAGAAGCTCCCAGAGGAATTATGTCTCTTTGATGTCTGTCCCCAACTGTGACTTCTGATCTCTTGAAAATCTGGCCTTTCACTCTTTTGAAAGTCTAGTCCTAATAGGGTGACCAGGTGTCCCAATTTTATAGGGACAGTCCCGATATTTGGGGCTTTTTGTAATATGGGCTCCTATTACCCCCTATCCCCTGTCCACATTTTTCACGCCTGCTATCTGGTCACCCTGAGTCCTAAACGTTTATGCCTACACAGCAATGAAGCACCTGTGGCTGATCCAGGTGAGCTGAGTCGGGCTCTCAGGGCTCAGGATGCAGGGCTGTAAAATGGCAGTGTAGCCATTCAGGCTCAGGGTGAAGCTGGGACTCTGGGACTCCTCCCCTCTCCCCCACCTTGCCGGCTCCCAGAGCTCAGGCTCCAACCAGAGCCTAAACATCTGTACCGCCATTTTACAGTCCCACAGCCTGAACCCCGTGAGCCCAAGTCAGTGACATGGGGCACCCATAGGTGTTTAATTGCTGCAGGGATTATTCAGTGAGCAAGCTGGAAGTCACCATCCTAAAGCTCTTTGGATTTGCCTGGTTCACAGGTAGCATGGAAATATTTTCAGTGTTCATGTCAAATATAATGCAGTACGCTGTCATTTGGACAAACTCTTAAGGTTCCTCTAAATACTGTTTTAATATCAGACTCAAAAAAATTCCACATTTATTTGTATTGCCTTTCTGTTTTAAAATACTGAGCATATTTCTTAATGCCAAAGTCTTTTAAAAAGAGAGAGAGATGCTCTGTGGAATGAACAGATAATGCTGGTCCACTTGGGGATCGACATTATTTCTTGCTGTTAAATTTCTCAGGGAATGGATGTTAATATCATGACAAGTATTTGACAGCAGTAGTAGAAAAGAAAAGAGATGCATCAAGTCATTTGATTAGAGATAGAACGGAAAGCGGAAGATAGCATGTAGTGATACCTGCAAATTCTCCTGTCAGAATGAATCTCTTGTTAGATGTAACAATCATAGTGCTTGGTCTTGGCCAGACTTGAGACAATATATGTTTTGCCATTGACTTGAATGGGAGCAGGATTGAGGCTCCAAATTATGCTTTTCCATACATGCGCAGAACTCTCATTGACTTCACTAGGTGTTGCAAATTCATCCCAGGCGGCAGAATTTGGCTCTCTTAAAAATCTGCGAGCTATGGGAGTGGAGATTGTATGCAGGGCAGATCAGATATTATACAGAACAAGTATGAAATACAAACCTCATGGAATTAACATATATTGTCACATTCTATTAAGGGCGTCTGTAGGGCTAGATCAGATTAAATGCATTGAACCCCAGTCATTTTACAGCATATGAAAATATTGTCATGGATAGATTTTTTTC
The DNA here is from genome assembly GCA_007922305.1 of Dermatemys mawii. Classification (NCBI taxonomy): domain Eukaryota; kingdom Metazoa; phylum Chordata; order Testudines; family Dermatemydidae; genus Dermatemys; species Dermatemys mawii. The sequence goes on from ML677364.1 coordinate 24,032,944, forward strand.
ATTAATGAATATAATGCAGAATAATGAACAATAGACAAAAAAGAGAGAAGATGTAAAGCTAATCAAAGGAAGGGCAGATGTTTAAAAAATCTCTTACTATTCAGGATTGTGATCCAACAAAAGCAATTATGTTTCGGCTTTCTCAATTCAAAAACAGCAGAAAGAGCTTTGAGGTTTTCCAGTGCCTGTCTACACACCGTTAACTGAACAGAAGGTAACATAATACCAAACATAGCCAAAGGCAACTGATTCCATGCAATGCTCATAATTTGGGACATTCATGAATTAAAAGGGACCATAATCAAGACGGTGAAATATATATATTCAAAAATTACCTAAGAAATCTATAAGGAGCCTAATTAAACCCTGCTATTCCACTGAAAAAAAAAGGAATAATTAAAACAAAACAAAAGCAGCATCTACACGTGGAAAATGCACTTGGTATCTGCCCTCTGAACTCATGGAAACATAATGTCTGGGATTTTGTCAAGAAATGGCTGATGTATTGCAGCGGAATGAAATTTTGTTTCTTGGTAAAATGATTGATGTTGTCTTTGCAAAAGGGTTCGCCAATGTCCTCCTGTTTTCTTGAATGAATAACTATTGTGATGTAATTAAACATACAGTGGACCGTATTCTGCTCACGGCATCATTAGCCAGACAAATGGATTTAAATCAATGGGGTTGAGTGGGTATAACTGAGGGAAGACTATGGCTCAGTGTGCACAGGACAGAAGAAGGAACTGACAAGCAAATCAAAGATGTCCAAATGCAGATAAAATCCATGACTTTATCAACATTTGTCATTATTCATCTGTAATTTGTCCCACACTTTTAATGTGAGAAAAACATTGCTCTAATACTATAGTAATCTTGCCACAATATTATCTGACTTAATATTATCTGACTTAGCCACATTTTACTCAAAGCAAAGATAATTATGTGTAGCATTCATTGTGATGTAATAAAAATGGGCCATATTCTGCCCTCAGTATCAAATATCAGTGGGGTTGAATGGGTGTAACAATGCAAAATATGGCAAGACATGGAGACATAAAATCATGGAGTGAAATCTTGACCTGATTGAAGTCAGCGGGAGTTTTGCCATTGACTTCCTGGAGTCAGGATTATAGCCTTAGATTTTATCAATATCCTTTAGTTCTCTTTTGTTTCCCTCCCTACTCTTCTATCCTGCTCACTTGCCCTGGCAGGGACCTTTTCAGTAAGCCTGTTTGTGTGTGTGTGTGTGTGTGTGTTACAGGGAGCAGATAGCATTTCTTCACTGCACTATGGGGGCAAGGAACCTCTTGCAACTGGCCAGTCAGTTTGCAAAGGAAACACTATTTTACAACTACACATTAAAATATGGGCCTAGATTCTCAGCTACACCTAGGGCTGGTCTTCACTAGGGCGGGGGATCGACTGCAGATACGCAACTTCAGCTACGTGGATCACGTAGCTGAAGTTGGCGTATCTGCAGCCGACTTACCTCCCGTCCTCACGGCGACAGCAGTTGGCAGTGCGCTCTCCCGTCAACTCCGGCTTACTCCTCCGGTGGAGCTGGAGTTTCGGAGTCGACAGGGCCAGCGCTAGTGATCGATTTCTCGCGTCCTCACAAGATGCGAGAAATCGATCGCTAAAACATTGACCGCTGCCCGCGGTAGTGAGGATGTACCCCTAGTGTCTACTGGTGCAGCTAAGAGGAGTATGAGAGGCTGCAAAAGAGCCAGCTAGGGATCTCTGATTCTGGGGTCAGTTCTTTGTTAGCCCTGGTGTAGATTAGAGCAGCCTCGGGAGGTAGTAATCTACATCAGAGGGCTATGTCCTCTAAAACAGTAGTTTCCAAACTTTTTAGTCCGGTGATCCACCAATTGCATTTCGTCTTGTTTTGCAACCTGCCCAGGGTCCAGATTTATGGGCAGAGGAGAACCAAAATCATAGGCCAGCATCCTTCTTCCACTGCCTCCTCCCTCTTGCCCCTCTGAAGAAGCACTGACTATGCAGAGCTACACCCTCTACCCCAGCACCGCATCCCTAATCCTGGCCTGGTGCAGAGGGGAGGCTCCAGGCAAGTGGGGATTGGGGATCTAGTCACCTCATAGTGGCATCTCTTGTCCTGTGGGGCTGGGCCCAACTCTGTGCTCCAAGCATTGCAATCTGGTGCACAGGATCATGACAGGGGCGGCCAGGCCAAATTTGAGTTAGTGGCATCGGGCAGTCAGGCCAAACCTGAGATGTACTGCAATCCCATGGGCCAGGTCACAATGCCTGGAGTGAGGAGCCAGGCCCAGCCCCATGGAACAAGAGTCACCACTGTGGAGTGAATGTAGGGTGGACTCACTCTTCAACACCTCCTGGCCCCCCAAAGTCTCCCTTCCGCGCCAGGCCCATGACCCATCTAGAACCTTCCGATGACCCACTGTTTGGGAAACACAGGTCTTAGAGGCCAGCTGTGAGATGGGGATCGGTGTAGGCCAGTATTGCTTCAGCCATGCCCCTTCCTGCCTGCAACACACTGCTTGGAAAGGGTGCTGTAGACACAGATGGAATATGAATCAGCTGTGCTGGCTTTACACTAGCCGAGACCTACTCCACGCCAAGGGAATCGTCAAGTGGGGAGAGTCAGAACCTCTCCATTCTCTTTGCACTACCCAAGTGGTGCAAAGAGACGCAACGATTTAGAGAATCTGGCCCATAGTGTCCTTATTCCTTACATCAATCAACTCATCTAGACGGAACAGTAAGGAGGAGGAAGACAAAATGCAGAGAGAATCAAAATATGTCATTTTAGTTCTTGTATGGATAAACATGCATAATCTGATGTCTTGCTTAGACAGTTATTTAAAAAGAAACTTATAATCTTTTTTAATTAAAATGAATGGAGAGGAATAGACTATAAATATGAATACAACAAAGTAGGAGTTGACAGCACACAGCCTTCCAGACAATCTCTTGCAGTTGTTATAGAGTATAATACAATTTTGGTTTTCCTCTACAATTTCTCCATAATGTTTATGGTTGTTTTAGGTAGCAGATTACCATTTTTTCTTCTTCCAGATTTCATGCATGTGGAATAGGACCTCACTTTACAGCTAACATGGTGGAAAGCAAAATAGAATATCTGAGAGAAAAACAGACGAAGAGATTTTCTGTTTAAGCAGAAGAACACAACTGAATTGTGGATGTACTATTATCCGTATTACACTCTGAGTATTAAAATTCTGATTGTTCCAGTCCTCATTACTCTATATTACCTCTGCTTTTTTCCCATTGCATGCTTTGCTTTACTTCCATTGTCTGTCTGCTTAACTTGTAAAATGCAAAACAAGTTTTGATATTTACCTGTTTATGATTAAATTGCAAAATGATTTGCTTAGTTCTGTTCTAAATTAAGGTCTGCATTAAATGTCATAGCATTTATCTTTCATAAAATGAGACAGCCAGGACACTAATTTTCTAGGTATTCAATCACTGCCCTGTGCCACTTGAGAGGCAGTTTGGGAATGAGCCTGCCCACAGTTCACAGCTCACTGACAGCCCTGAGATGGAATCATAAAAGTCAATTAATCATTAAAAGCTGTTACAAGCACATATCGAACCAGTCTGGCACAAAATGTTAATCAGTCCAATATCAATATCATAAATTCCTGCAAATTGGAGCGATCGATACCTTTAAGGCCTAATGAATCAATTGGAGGGCACTAGGCCGCTCCTTTGGGTCCCAGTAACATGGCTGCCATGCGACTGCTACATCTCTAGGCGTGCTGCCAACAGAGGTCACCTATCCCAACAGGCTGTTCACTTCAGCAGCAGTTACCACGGTGACAGCATGTCACTGTTGCCCTAGTGTCCTTCTAGGTAAGGTGGAAACCAATGCATCACTGCCTTTGATGGATTTGTCAATAATACTTAGCAGGGGAGGGGAACTGCTCACATAACACTTGCAGGTCTGCAGTCCCTGAGCAGTTTGGGGTGATTTAATCGTTTGAAGAGATGTGTGCTTCTGCATATATGCAAGGACTAAATAGTGGTCACAGGAAGCATGAGTTGGCAGTTAGAATTACTGCAGTCAGAAACCTTGGGAAACTAAAAAACAGCAAGCAGCTGAGGTGGCTGGCTTAGTGTTACATTAACCAAGTAGCTGTGTAAGTAAGAAATAACCTGGAGCGTCTCCGACTAAGAATTTGTTATCTACAACATTGTAATATATTACTCATGAATGGCTATGGAGTTGCTTATTAATCCCCACTCTCCAGGTTCAGGAGCAGCATTTTCATCCATCCTCTTACACACTGTTGATGATAACCAATAAAATGCCATCAATATCTTCCATCCCCCCACCCTCACTAGTTTTGATTCGATGGGATTCTATTTTGTTACCTGAATGGTGACTTTGAGGATTAGACTGGGCCTACTCTGCGGCCGTGAGATTTGACACCTTTTGCTTCTGCATTTGTTTTGGCTTGAGAAATCAAGTTACATGTTCAGAATAGCCCATGGCCACGGTATACCCTCGCCCTACACAGCCACGCAGTGTGAGCCAGCCAACTCCAACCCCTCCTGCACAGCCAGGTAGCGTCTATCTCGATCATGGCTGCAGGCCCAGGAGGGACTGTAAGCAAGTGTGAGGGATGTGGTGGGACGAGGCAGAAAAGAACAGAAGTAGGAGGAGATTTGACTTCATTCCCTCATCTGCACCTGCCGAAGGAGCTGTCTGGATGCAAACTGCAGAGTAAGTATGTTGCAGCTTCCCCCATCACCTCCAGCACGAAATGTGAACTCTGCGGGAATTGTTCCTTAGAGGACTTGCCTCTGCTGCACAATAAATTCCTGGTCTTCTTACTGGGCTGACACAGCTATGTGCCAGCCCCTACTTAGGGCTGTATCTAAACTGGCTCAATCACATCCAATCCATTTTTCTATTGTTACTTTTATTCAATCTGGCCTGCAATGGAAAAAAATAGCATTTTTAGGACTGCAGAAGATAATGAAACCTCTATAGAGATGAAAGAAATGCTGGATACTGTGACTCTAGGCAAGGAGTGTGTTCCAGAAGCTTCATTGTCATTTAACATAAAACGTAAAGGGTGATGCTGAATAACAGACTATCCATGCTGATTTTAGTAGTCTCCAAGTATAACTTTTTGCCCAGATTGCAGCTTTCTAGTACATGGGCTATGCATGTGGCAGCATTATTTTGTCCTCTTCCATGGTACAGATATGATATTTCCATTAAGTTCAGCACTGAGAAGCTATTGTGTATAGCTCCCTTACAATCATTCCATACTGTATGGAAAATGGAAAATATTCAGACATGCTAATTCCCGAGGTTTGCACATTTTTAAATATTAATAAAAACTCCTTTTTCTTATTATCTGACTTATAGGAAACATCAAAATAAATTAGGAATCCTACTGTAAAGAAATCTCCTATTCAACATATTGAGACAGGCTGATGTTATGAGTGTTCAGACAAAGGTAATACAGCGCGTCTACTTAATTGCCCTGACACCTGGCTCAGTTCCTCCAGCTATACTCTGAGTGCTAAAAAAAATCTCTCATTGTTATTAATTGTATTCCTTTTTAAATGTAATGTCACATCGCTCCAGGCTGAGCTAATGAAACATACCCATATTACCAAAATAGGCATATTTCTTTTTGTACAACACATTCTATCAAAATTGTCTGCTAAAGACGTGGTGTTAAAGACCTTTCATAGAGCAATATAAAGAATATCTCAACTACTCCAACATTTCTATTACATGACTATTAAAATGCCCAGGAGGACTAAATAATATAGAGAATTCAGTTATCATACAAGACTTTAGAAATATTGTTAATTCCAGCTGCTGATTTATGTTAATATTAATGTTAGATTACATGCTATGGCTACTAAACAGCTACTGCATACTAATTCACACAAAGACAGGCTCTCTCCAATGTACTGGAGCTGCGTTTCCCTGTTATAATGAGAATCTGAATTATTTATCGCTATTTATCCTACGGTAGTTCACTTGACCATGCTCACTCTTTCTGTTTCTACTGCACATGAATGCATGTAAACATGACACAATAACAGCTGCAAACTTCACATATTTCAGCCTTTTTACATCATAGGAGATCAGCAGCAGGCTATAACCAAAAGTGTTCCCCAATGCGCTCCTGCTGAAAAAGAGAGGACAAACATACTTCCTAATACTCAAGTGAACATCAAAAAGTGAAGTCAGCTTTTAGTGCATTTTAAATGTAAGCATTGCTGTGAATATTAAAATTATAATGTGGCTAATAAGAAAAATTCAAAACTAACAGTGTGGCTAGCATCAAATTTCTCTTGGACACCAGTGATCTAATCTAGCTCCCTCTCTGAGGACAGGTAGCACTGGGATTCCAAAGGTTCTGATCCAAAGCCCCATTAAAATTGATATAAAGCCAACCATTTGCTCGTCCTGCCATTCCCCTCCTGGTGGCGGGACTATGCTAGGAGTGTGTAGGATCAGTGAACTGGAAAACCTCAGCAAGGCAGCTGTTTGGCAGAAAGAAGTCTCTTTCCTTCTCCTCATGTATGACCCTAGCTCCCATCTCAGCTGCTTGGGTTGAGGATTGAGCATGGTTACCCTTTACAGGCAGCTGGTAAACTATTTGATTAAATATGTTGTTCTGTTTTAACTTTCTTTTATTGGCAGTTTTAAGGCCATCACCAAAACGTGAAACCTTACACCCGAGGGGCCAGCCCCACAAAGTCTTCCTCCACAAATAAGGATTAGTCAAGTGAGGCAGCTATACAGGATTACAATAGCTGGAAAATACAGCAAACTGTAAAGAGAGATACAAACAATGAAACCTACATATCCAATTAGATAAGTCACAGATGCTGGCATTGCAGAGCTAATACAGGTATGTAGGGCCAAATGCATCAATACACTCTAGCTTTGGCAACACAAAACAGCCATGAGCCCACCTTAACTGGCCAGTTAAAGTGAGTTTATAGCTGTTTTGCCTCACTGGAGTGACACAGAGAAGCTGGAGCCTACCCGTGGATCTGGCCCATAGATGAAATACTATAAAAAATTTAGTTGGAAAAAACCTCCCAATTTATTACCAATAAAGTGAAGTGAGATATCCCAGAGGGGATATTTTTAATTCAGGAAAATATAGGGCCAAGTGCTCCACAGTGGAAACTGGCAGAGCTTCACTGACTTCAGTGTCATTGTGCCAATTTACATCAGCTGTGTCCCATTGTTTTTAGTTAGATCAGTTCATGTGGCAAACAATTTTTCTTTAGGGAAGAAGAAATTTAGGGACAGATTCTCATCTCCTTTATGCTGGTGTAAATCCAGAGTAACTCCACTGTAAACTAGCTCAGATTCTGGCCCTCAATCAAAAAGCCATTTGGCATCTATCATAATCAGTGAAAATTTACCTTGTACTATTTAAAATCATTCATATTTTAGGTGGATAGAAAATTGCAACCTCAGCTTCCAATTTAACAGAGTCTAATTTCAAAGACTAAAACCTAGTTCTCCTAATCTGAATGACTTTAGATACACCTGGGAATATCAAAACACAATTACCCTGAAACTCAATCCTCTTCCTTTTAATTAAAGAAAGAATCCTATCTCAGCCACCTGAGGACCTGAAAGATACCATAAGAATTTGACACTCAGAAAGTCCTAACAGATAAATTATGAGGGCTGTGTAAGCAAGTGACAATAGCTACTCTACCATTAATAGATTAAATTTAAAATAAAAAATTTAAAAAGCTCATAAAAGGCATCTAATCAATCTTGACCTTCGGAACCTTCTCTCCAGCCAAAAATAAGTATATTACAGGAACTAATTTACATTTTTTAAAAAAATCAGGGCTAGATCTTCAGTGATGTCAGTGGAGCTATGCCAATTTATATGAGTTGAGGATCTGGCCCTTAATTTTTCTGTAATGTTTTCCCTAATCAACATGTTCAATATCATTTTAAAGTCATCAACATGTGTCTTAAACCTGTCTCAGTCCTCAAACATAATCTAATTATTCTTCCATAACAGGTCCTCTGATTTCTCTGCTTTAATAATTTTAGGGATAATGCTATCATTTGGGGAACCACATTTTATATCAAATCTTCTAAAGTTGATAGAGCAATGTCACAGGGTGGCCCTTTAATGGGAAATGGGTCTTAGCCCTCCTGTGTCCTCCCTCGCTGGGGAAAATGAAGATAGGCCATGTGAGTCATTCATGCAGAGATCAACAAGACTCCTGCAGGAGATCCTGAGTGGCTATGGGAGAGCCAGGAGAGCAGCAAGGGGATTTACCTGCTGACCTCACGGAGCCTGAGAGAAGGTAGCTCCAAAAGTTTGGAATCCTCTCCTGGAGAGAATGAAGGACGCCATCGAAAAAGGGCAAGAGTGGCTGCTTGATGAAGAGCAGGCTGGGACTGCAAAAAAAACCTCAGGACTGGCAGAATATGCTGGAGCTGAGGATGGACTTTGGTGTTGTGGTGATGAACTTTACTTTGGGCCTTTGAAGAGGGTTTTGAGCTTTCTGTTGTAAAACCATCCCCAAGAAGAAGAAGGCTACTAGCCATAAGAAAGTCTTTGTAGATTATTTCATGGAACATCAGCAGGAAATTGGCTCCAAAGCCACCCCAGTCATGAGGGAATACTCTGAAAGTGGTGACCTTGTTACAGGCAACTTCCTTAACATCAACTCCCTGCTTCTTAAAGGCCTTCCTGGCACGAATGAGAAGACTGAAGTATGGAAGAAAACAAATTTAATTCCAGCGTACTCTCTTCAATTCCAGCCAATCTAACATTCAATAACATACTAAAGGTTTTATGGCAAGGTTTTTCCTGGGATTTCTTCTTTCTGAATTTTTAAAATGTGCCCCTCACAAAGTGTATTGTGGGCCACATGTATATAAAAAGCAGATAATGTAATATTATTGAAATCAATAAATCAGACTGATAAAACTCCTCTCCAGATTCTCAGGCAGAAGCCTGAACAGACAGGCAGCCTCCAGTTCAAAGAGCAAGGACTAACAACTCAGACTGCATTGGGCCAATCAGGGAAGCAAGTGCCAGAGTTGAGAACATTGCACTGAGAATGTCCTGCCAATAACAGGTCCAGACGTTGATTGAGAGAATGTTAGCATGAGCTTATTAGGTGATCTTGGTTTCAGAAGCAGAATATGGGAACAGAGCAATCTTTTGGGTAGCTAGGCTTCAAACTATACTAGGCTTTCAATATAAATTCCAACAGACCAGAAATAAACAGAAAGCCAGCACAGTCTATAGAGCTCTGGTGTAATGTCACCCTCCCTGTTCAACCAGCCAGATTGATGTATTCTGAACTGCCTGGAGTTTTCAAAGGATAGAGCTCCATATAGAGCATTTTGCAGCAGTCCACTCTGGAGATGACAAAAGCATAGATAACTGAGACAAGGTAGATACTCAAGAGAAAAGGTCACAATATGGATTTTACTACAGCTTCTAATGACTTCTTTTACATATGCTAAGCCCATGTAACCTTGATAGGAAAAGAGGAAGAGTGAGCTTTTCTGAAGCAAAAGGAATTTTGATGTTATAGCATTATTTACAACTTGCTTGAGAATCATTAAAACACCCTAAAATTTATGGGCCTGATCCAAAGCCCATTGAAGTCAATGGAAGGACTCCTCTGGACTTCAAAGGACTTTGGTTCAAGCCTTAAGTGTCTGGTGCATATAGAAAGTTATATTAATGAACTGATGTACTAAAAGATACAAAAAAAATTTAAATTACAATGTTCAGAAGCCACAGCTCAGCAAGAACTCTGGGGTACTGTTGCTTGAGTCATTTTGCCACCTGTGGCCATATCCTCAATGTATGTAAATGTGCTTGCCTCCAGAGAAGTTAGTGAAGATTTATAACAGCTAATGGGGCTAATGCAGGGGGGGGGGGGCAAACATTTTGGCCCGAGGGCCACACTGGGGTTCAAAATTGTGCGGAGGGCTGCGTAGGGAAGGCCCTGTCCCCTATCTGCCCCCCACCCACTTCCTGCCCCCTAAAAACCCCCCTCAGAACCTCCTCAGAACCCCCGACCCATCCAACCCCACCTTCCCTGTCCCCTGATTGCTCCCTCTGGAGACACCCCTACTCTAACTGCTGCCCCAGAACCCCACCCTCTATCTAGCCCCCTGCTCTCTGTTCCCTGACTGGCCCCTCCCAAGACCCCCCCAATCACCACCACCCCCTGACCCACACCACCTAACTCCCCCCGGGCCAACTTGCTTACTTCCTCAGCCGGGCGTGGGGTCCTGCAGCTTACCGCGCTTGGCCTGGCACCCCGGGCTGGGTGTGCGGGGCCGTGTGGCTCGCCACGCTTGGCCTGAGCTCGCGGGCTGCATAAAAATGGAAGGCGGGCCACATGTGGCCCGTGGGCCGTAGGTTGCCCACCTCTGGGCTAATGCAATCTTGGGATGTATAAACAGGGGGATTTTGAGTAAGAGTAGAGCTGTTATTTTACCTCTGTATTTAGCACTGGTACAACTATTGCTGGAATACTGTGCCCAGTTCTGGTGTCCACTATTCAAAATGATGTTGATAAATTGGAGAGGGTTTTGAGAAGAGCCACAAGAATTGTTAAAGGATTAGAAAACATGGCAAATTGTGATTGAGCTTCCCGAGTCATCTACTTAGCTTAACAAGGTTATAGGTACCTACATGGGCAATCCATATTTGATAATGGGTGTGATGTTGCATTCCATGTGCTTTATGGGAATATGTTTATGAGTGTAAATATAAAGTAACTGGAATATGCTTTATGCAAAAGGTAGCTTGTAAAGTTTCATTACAAAGCTTATAATCTACTGAGGATGTTCATCCTATTTGTATGAATGTATCATTTTTGTATCTGAAGCTAGAAATAAGTTAACTCTGAAGTCCTGCAAAGTGTGGGACATTAATGGTGGCTCAGGATCTTGATGGCTCCCATTAACTAGAACAATTGCTTGTAAATTGCCCTATTAATTTGTAAGCCTTCCTGTGTTCCCGTGAGTCAGGTTAGAAAAAATGGATGCTTGGGGTATAACAGGACATGTGACCATGTCACCTGGTACTGGGAATCCATCTTAAACCTTGTGCTTTTGCATTTAGAAGGTGGGGTGGGGACCCAGGGACACAAATGATTCCTGCCTTGTGCCAAAGCTTTAAAAGGAACAGAAGAAAGGGGATGGCCAGTCATGAGAAATCCACTAGTTACCACCTGAGCTGGAACTAACAAGAACTATATGAGGGGAAAGGATTGGGCCCAGACTAAGAAGGAGTCTAGTCTGTGAAAGAAACTTATTGGAACATCTCTGAGGGTGAGATTTACCTGTGTACAGTTTCTTAAATGTATTAGACTTAGACTTGCGTGTTTTGTTTTATTTTGCTTGGTAACTTACTTCATTCTATCTGTTATTACTTGAAACCCCTTAAATCCTACTTTTTATACTTAATAAAATCACTTTTGTTTATTAACAAACCCAAAGTAAATGATTAATATTTGGAGGTGCAGACAGCTGTGCATCTCTATCAGCGTTATAGAGGGCAGACAATTTCTGAGTTTACCCTGTATAAGCATTATACAGAGTAAAACGGATGTTTTTAGGGTTTTGATCCCATTGGGAGCTGGGTGTCTGGGTGCTGGAGACAGGAAACCTGCTGAGCAGTTTTGGTTAAAGTCTGCAGCTTTGGAGGCCTGGTTCAAACCTTGGGTCTGTGTTGCAGCAGACTAGAATGTGGGATTCATTAAGACAGAGTTCTGAAATCCCAAGCTGGCAGGGAAAACGGGCTCAGAGGTAATTCCAGCACATCAAGTGATAGTGCTCTGTGACCCAACCCAACCCATCACAATGTCTCTTTGAAATAGCAGAGAAAGGGATAGCATGATCCAATGACTGGAAGTTGAAGCTAGACAAAGTCAGATAGGAAATAAGGTGTGAAAGTAATCAACAGTGAGAATAATTAATCATTGGAACCATTTACCAAGGCCTCATGGTGGATTGTCTATCCCTGGCAATTTTAAAACCAAGACTGGATGTTTCTCTAAAAGATCTGCTCTAGGAGTTATTTTCAAAAAGTTCAATATACCTGCGTATGAGAAGAGGTCAGACTAGATGATCACAGTGGTTCCTTCTGGCCTTGGACTCTATGAACAGTTGAGGATCTGGCAATATGGATAATATATGAATACATGGTAATGCAAGATTGGCAAGATATATACACAATGGGGCAGATCATCAGCTGGTGTAAATTTTCATTGGTTCACGATAGCACTATGACAGTTTGCACAAGCTGGCAACCAACCCCCAAACATATACAACTTAGAGATTATACTCATAGCTTTTCCCAGATCATATAATATACATTCATCTAGAGGTTAAATGATGTTTAGTGTGAAAGGTTCTATACATCTGTGTGTTGATGCTCAGTCTTGCTCATGAATTCATGAATAAGGAGGACAAAGTCAGCAATTTCATTTGTAGCATCTGATTTAATTGTGGCAGTGTATATTGGCCTTACACTTCTGGTGCTGATCTTTGACCAAAATGGGACTAAAATCAACTGGAAAGAAAATGTTCTTGCATATAATACAGAAAATAGATGGGTACATTGTATGAGTGGAAGGGAAGGTAAATTCTCCCCCAGATTTTTTCCTAGGGCATCCTTTATTAGATTGTTACTTTCTGTATTATAGCTGTGAAAGTCCCAATATCACATTCTAATAACTTTATACTAGAAATGCTACAAAAATGACACTCACACAGCTTTGTCCCCTCTATATCCTAACTTTTAAGATCTTGGGGTTCAAAGATACATCACTATTTTTGTCATCTTGTTTTCCATTTTTAATGACTATATGAGCAGCAGTGAAAAAGGGATAGAATACTTCCTACCTGTTAAGCCTTAGGCTGCCATTGTGGCTTTACATGGGCTTCCCTACCATTCATTAAACTTTCAAAATTAGAAACACCAGCCAATATGTAACATAATGTAATTATGGGAAAAGTCTGTAATTGTCTAATTCATTCCCCTTAATCATATCAACCTAGTCACATCCATTAGCCAAAGCCTGCTGGGACCCCATGACTTTGCCAGCTGGTATGTACTGTATTCTGCCACGATTCCTTCCTGTAACGGAAGCATTGCAAGAGTTCCAAAAACATTAAGAAAGCAAAACGGGAAAGGGGGTAGATACAGCTGAACACTTCTGAGAACAAACTCACACCAACATCCCTTCACTAGTTTACCCACGAAAAGAGATAAGGAAAAGAACTTAATGCATGAAGTAATGTTTATCTTTCGTAATATTATTTGGCCATCATAGTTTTACCTTTGCATACACTATACTTTTCTTTAAATAATAATAATAATGCCAAATAGCGAAAGAAGAGATCCTGGTTCAGGAGATTATTTAAGCACATACTTATAAGCTTTTCTAGGGTTGCTTTCCTAGACAAAAAAATTTAGGCTCTAACGACAGCCAGGACACATGAAAAATGGTACTGTTGCATTGTATGCAGGCCCTGTCCCTTGTTGCAACGGGCAATGGGGGTGCTAACACCACAGTCACCGTCTACCTGACTGTTTCAGCCCTCACCACAATAAGACACAGTGGTCAGATGCAACACAGCTACCCTTGGGGTCAGGGCTGTGTGGCCTCGTGGCCAGAATCACTAGCACTGCCCTCTGGCTAGTGGCCAGAGTCAAAGAAGGGGCCACCACCTGGGGTGGGTGTCAGCAGGAGTGTAGGGGAACCCGGCCCCTCCCTGTTCACTGGGTCCTGCCCTAGAGCCCTGTCAGTGGTGAGCAAAGTCACCACCTAGTCAGCGGGGATCCTCCTGCAACATACTGACTGTCTTCAGGTGCACGGTACCACTCACTACACCGCCCTGGGGCCACTTCCTACTGTGACTCCTGAAGCTGGAGTCTGCTCGTCATTCGGGGTCTCCGAGCTCCTTGGTACGGGTAGGTGGTTGGGACTCTGACTCCCTTTAATTGGCTGTGGGCAACAGGCACCCGTCTGGGCCTTAGGCTCTCTGGTTCCTGTGATCAGGGGCTGAAGCAGCTCCCAGCCTGGTAGGGTGACCAGATGTCTAGATTTTATAGGGACAGTCCCGATTTTTGGGTCTTTTTCTTATATAGGCTCCTATTACCTGCTACTCCCTGTCCCGATTTTTCACATTTGATGTCTAGTCACCCTACAGCCTGGAGACTCCACTGAACATCCTTCCTCCCAGGCAGTCGGCCCAGAATGAACTGGGCTTCTCTCTCCTTTATACCAGTGCAGCATTTGGAGCCTGCCCAGTCTTGTCTAAGGGATGGGACTTCTGCCACCCATAGTGCGGGGTTAACCCTTTCCTAGCTAGTGCGAAGTATGCACGCTACATCACAGGTACTCTTTGGCAAAAAAGAACATTCCTGATTCAGATAGTCTAATAGCTGCGGTGGGACCTGTCATGAAGGTCTCCAGAAACAAGTCAATGTATTGTCTGATCTTAAACATGGAATTATTTCAGCGTGACAGGCAACATTACTGGCATTAGTCAAGCAATTGTGAATTGAACCTATTCTATGACCCTTGCTCATTCTAGTAGTACCTGTGAGTAGTCCCATTGACTACAGGTGGGAGTAAGGGTCACAGGATTAGGTTCTTAAGAAGTCCCTTCTTTTTTTAAAAAAAAAATAAAAAAATAAAGATGATCATGCATCATTCAAATACAGTGCACAATTTTTTTTTCAGTTTCCACTGGAGAAGACTGTTACATAGGAATAAGAGCACATTTACTGAGCCACATGTAGAGGGTGAAGGTTTTGATTTGAGCGCTGTGCTGAGCCACATGTAGAGGGTGAAGGTTTTGATTATCAGAGCACTGTGCTTCACCTGTAATATCACTATTAGAAGCATCACCTCCAGGGAAAATATTTTTGGGAAGGATATTGCATTCCCGTGAAGTGGTGGGTCTGCAAGAACATGGGCCAAAAATGACACCGCTACTCACTGTGCAGTTACTGAGCATGGAACAAAGATGACATTCTATCAGCCTGCTATTATAACTAGGGCATTCCCATTATATTAAACAGTAGATCTGAAAGATAGTAGTGACACCACACAATAACAATACAAAACAATACAATTCATGCATTGGAGTTTTTGTGGTCTCAGATTAGATTAAACTGATTTTTAAAGACATTTGCTTAATTATTGTTGTCTTCTCAGTTCTTGCTCTTCTTGTGCCTATCAAGTGAGAGGACATCACTTGACCTCAAATATTGTGCTGGTGCACAGGGAGAGAAATAAACTCACACACAGTTAGGACCCACATTATCATGTACTTCTTGCATATTCCTTCTTAGTGAGGTATACACCTGATGTGTTCAGTATAATATCCTTTAATGTTTTGCCAGATATGACTAAGGTTAATGTTCTCTGTATATCTATATCTATATCTAGATAGATAGATAGATATTTTCTTAATGTATGTTCCATTCTATGCATCTGACGAAGTGGGCTGTAGCCCACAAAAGCTTATGCTCAAATAAATTTGTTAGTCTCTAAGGTGCCACAAGTACTCCTCGTTCTTTTTGCAGATACAGACTAACATGCTGCTACTCTGAATCTTAAATGAGGTACAGAAACTCCTCACTTAAAGTCACCCCTGTTAACATTGTTTCGATGTTAAGGTGCTGATCAATTAGGGAACATACTCATTTAAAGTTGTGCAATAATCCCATTTAAAGTTGTTTGCCAGCAGCCTGCTTTGTCCACTGCTTGCATGAAGAGCAGCCTGTTGGAGCTAGTCGGTGGGGACTTGGAACCAGGGTAGACCAGCAGCCCCCCTACTAGCTGCCCACTCCCCTAAGTTCCCTGTGTGGCATCCACCCAGCCGGTTATCAACTGCCAGCAGGTTATCAACTGCCATCTGCCTTGGAGCTGCTCCCAGGATCCTCCTGCTTGCTGTGGGGTGAGGGGGGAGAGGAAGGGGAAAAGGGAGGGACTAATATCAGGGTGTCACCCTCCCCCCTGCTCTTGTACCCCACTTACCCCTTCTCCATATAGAGCAGGGTGGGGACACGGATTGAGAGAGAGACAGAGTGAGCTTGAGGCAGCAGCTGCTGTTTCAACTTCCTGATCTGCTTAAAAAGACAATGTACCTAAGAGTGGGGTCTGCATACTTAAAGGGGCAGTGCACATCTCTCTCACACACACATGGTGTGTGTCTCTGTCTGCCATACTGCCTTTTAGAATGTGAGGCTACATTAACAACAATGTGTTAATCCTTGAGGGCTCAGCCAAAAGCTAGTTCATCATTTATCAGGAAGGTATTCCCTGGGAAATATCCCACTCTCTAACTTCACCACCTCAACCAAGCTTCACAATCATCATCGTTATATACAGTATTAAATTGTGTGTTTAAAATGTATACACTGTGTGTGTATATACAGTATTTTTGTCTGGTGAAAAAAATTTCCTTAGAACATAACCCCCACTATTTACATTAATTCTTACGAAGAAGTTGGATTCATTTAACATCGTTTCACTTAAAGTCGCATTTTTCAGAAACATTACAATGTTAAGCGAGGAGTTCCTGTGTTTTATACACAGTAACACTTAGTGGTGGACCAGTATAACACAGTTTAGCTGTTCATTTACATGTTCCCCTTTCAAGTTATGTATTCCTATAGTTTATAAAATATACACTATACTGCTATCTTTGAAGTTCAGTACGAATCAGTCTGTTAAGTGTCTCTGAATTGTATTGGTTTTCCAATTACACTACCTAAACACAAAACAACGTGGTCATCTGGTTGTCCATTAGTTGCAACTACTGGTTGGGGTCGGTTTGGAATCTCTGCATCTCCTTTTCCTTGCTCTGTCATCTGTAGAGTTTGATTTGTTGATCTTGATGAGGAACACATGGTGAATGTTGATGGTTTCTGACAAACTCTCAGAGTTGTCAATCCTTTTTCTCTATCCAATTTGACATGAATACAGTCACCTGGTTCTTGACCCAGTTCTCTGAGTGATGTCTGTTGTAAAGGTGTATGTAGACTATTTTTGCCTTTTTATTGGATTTGGCTACTTTCTTCCTCTCTGGCCACTAAGGAGCTAGTTTCTTTTCGGAAGTTGGAACAGTAGTTCTGAGTTGTCTTCCCATCAGGATCTGTGCTTCGGTATATCCAGTAGCTGCTACTGCTGTCGATCTGTAACTCAGAAGAGCAAGGAAAGGATCGTCCTGCTGTATGAATTTCTTAGCTGTCTATACAGATTTTTCAGCCTTTTCATTTGCTTGTGGGTAACGTAGGCTGCTAGTAATATGATAAAAAATATATATTTTGTATGGAATGACTCACATTCTGCTGCAGTGAATTGTAGTCCATCACTAGTTGTTCTGGAACACCAAAGTGAGCAAAAGCGCACTTCATTTTCTTTAACATGTTATGTCTTTCAAGTACATTATTTCTATACACCTGAAAAAATAGTCCACAACAACCAGTTAAGGCTGTCCTCTGAATTTCCAAAAATCTGCACCTAGTCTCTTCTAAGGTCTAGTCTAATAGAGGTGTTGTTATCAAAGGTTGTTTGTGTTGTTTTGGCCTATTAGTTCTGCAATGTTCACATGCAGATACATAATTCTTTTTGTCCTTGCTGATGCCCATCCACCATATTGACTGGTTGACCTGTTCATGGCATTTGGTTAATCCTTGATTTCCCTGATGGATGAAGTGCAGGATTTCTCCTCACATTTCATTTGAGATTATGATGCAATTGCCTTTAATCCAGAGGCCATTTGACTTGCTTCATTGTCCACGCATGGCAAAGTAATCTTTTGTCACTTCTTTGCTGTCCTTTAGATTCTTGGGCTGCCACCTCTAATGTAATTTAGAACTTCCTGAAGTTTCATGTCTGTTGAGGTTACTTTTTTGTAGCTGGTGTAGTTTCTTTTCTGACACAGATCTGTATGTGTTCACAATATCCATGTCTGTCTTTACATCATCTTTGACCTCACGGGCAGTTGTATGCAATGCTGGGCTATGTGAAAGTGTCTGCTACTGACAGATTTATCCTAGGAAGATGTATAGAATTTTATAGATCAGTGTCAAAATCTGTAACTACACCTGGAACTACTTTTGAGCACTGGTGTATTGTGTCCTAGTAATTAACACCATGAAACAAGCAGGCTTATGCATTCTGCTGCAGTTGCAGCTTCCAGCTGCTATTCAGCAATAGTCCAGTGTAGAAAACATGACAGTAGTTGAATTTGGTGATAATGCTGATATGGATAACTGTGACAAGATCTACATCGGAGAGGCAGTCACAATTTTTTATGCCAAATACAGAAGCAAAAAGGCATTCTGGCCACTGAAACTGCCTCAAAGTACAAAATATCAAATGGAGAAGATTAAATCTTTCTAGAAAAATAGAGATGGCATTATAAGAAGACTTTATAGTGGGAAAAAAACCTGAAAGACAGCTATCTGAATGCAGCCCATGTTTCTATGATGAAAAAATATACACAAGCTAAAATCTTAAAGAAATATCAGTTACAAAATCAAAGCTTAACAGATGATCATTTGAAGTATGGTTATAAGTATTTTTGCCCCACTCTTAGAAATCAATAGAGCTGTGCTGACTTATACCAGCTGAGAAACTGAGCTTCTATGTCTTAGAGCCTGCTTATGTGCACATCTTCACATCTGACTCTTCCATTCTAATTTCCTTGATACCTGAAAATCTGCTGTAGTTAAAAAAAGTGAGTGGAAAATCATTACCAGTCCATTTAAAGTTCTAATGTCAATATGTGTAAGTTACTGAAGATAGAATGAGTACTCCCTGAGTTTCACCAATAAACCTAGTACCCTTACCTAAATGTGAAGACATCTATCTGTCTCTGAACAGATACTCACATCTGTTCTACTTGAGTCCAATAAAGATATACTAGACACACACATTGAAAGAATCTTGTTTGAGGATAACTTTGCATTCTGCTAAATCCTCTACGCCTGAACTAGCAAAAGCTGTGGGGAAATGAGGTAGCTGAGATATTTCCTCTTCATTCCCGTAATACATGGTGTCTCCTTCTTTTCCTCTTTCATCCGTATCATACTCAAGTCCATCAGATCTTACTGTTACATTGCTATATAGTGGCTGCTTGGCATGATTTGTAGAACCCAAGAGTGTGCTAGGTACCTCATAACTCAAAAATGAGTTATGAGTTATGAGCATGCATCCGACGAAGTGGGTATTAGCCCACGAAAGCTTATGCTCTAAAAAAATTTTAGTTAGTCTTTAAGGTGCCACAGGACTCTTTGTCACTTCTGCAATTCCAGACTAACACGGCTACCCCTCTGATTCTTGTCAAAAATGAGGGAGTCACCAAATGAAATTAATGGACAGCAGGTTTAAAACAAACAAAAGGAAGTATTTCTTCACACAGTGCAGTCAACCTGTGGAACTGTTTGCCAGATGATGTTGTAAAGGTCAAGACTATAATAGGGTTCAAAAAAGAACTAGCTAATTCATGAAGGATAGATCCATCAATGGCTATTAGCCAGAGTGGGCAGGGATGGTGTCCTTAGCCTCTGTTTTCCAGAAGCTGGGAATGGGCGACAGGATCACTTGATGATTCCTTCTGAGGCATCTGGCGTTGGCCACTGTCGGAAGATACTGGGCTAGATGGACCTTTCGTCTAACTAGTATAGCTGTTCTTATATTCTTACAGAGGTGCCAATCACTAAACTTACAGAATAGTTTTAGTTCCAAAACTCTGTTTGCACAAGTTCACAACTTTCTGAAAAATGTATTTCCTTCTGCACTGTTGCTGGGGCTATTTTCAAACTCAGAGGTTTGAACTTCACATTTAGCTAGACTGCTCTGGTTATACCAAGATGGCTTCTGTATACTCCTGAAGGGAGCTGAGGGAAGGCTGACATCTCAGAAATCCCAGCCTCTGGGCCTCTTGCTGTGTCAAGATCACATATTACTATATGCTGGTTGCCTAGCAGCAACCACTGTCACAGAATAATATGTGAGATTGTGTAATGTTTTCCTGACTTCCAGTTATTGTGAGAAATGAGGGTAAAAACCCACTGCCTGTTTCACTTGCTTGTAAAACTGTGTGCATGTGGACATCATTGCAGATCGTGACACTCTGAGAGGCTGATACAGATGTGGAGAATATTTCTGTGGATCAACAGAAAGATACAATTGCCAAAAAATGACTCATGGCTTTCCATGGATGGCTGAGCTGTAGCAAAGACCTTGTGTGACAGCCTGGAAAAAACATGAAACCTAGACATTATTTCAATCATTCTCACTCACTAGCAAATATGCAAAATAGACTGCAGTTATATGGCGAGTTTTGTCAACAGTGTTGCCAGTGATTTAAAGGAAACTTTCTGTTGCTTTCTTCCAAGGGCATATGTGACATTTCAGAAGTATTAAATGTGCCATTATCTGGGTGAGAATGTTCATATGGCTGGTGGTGTGAATCATAGAAATGTAGGATTGGAAGGAACCTCACGAAGGTCTTCTAGTCCAACCTTCCATGCTGAGGCAGGAATGAGTACACCTAGGCCATCCTTGTGAGGTGTTTGTCTAACCCATCCTCAAACAAATCAATGGTGTGGATTCCGCAGGCTTCTTGGAAGTCTAGTTTAGTTCTTATCTATCCTTATAGTTAGAAAGTTATCACATCTTATGCATATGTTTCTTTTCCCCATGTGCTTATATATTTTGACCAACATTTTTAAAGGCTGAAGTAGATGAAATAGTCCACTCTTTAGTCCAGTGGACTAAACTACAGTCTTCCTGGTGGTCTGTGGGATGGTGGGAGGTCATGTGGAAAGCAGATTTGTGGAGGGAAGAGTCACATGGCTGCCAAAGCCACTGAAGTTGCTAGGTGGAGCTACCAGGAGCCTCCTTGCCATTGCTAGTGGGAGAGGCCTAACTACCTCACCAGTGAGCCCCAGCTGCCAGCAGAAAGGGAGCCAATGAGCTGTTGTTACCAATAGCTGCTTGCAGAGACCTCAGTGATGGGTACGTGTGCTAGGAGTCTGAGGGGGAGAGAGAGAGCAGAAGAGTTAAAGGGAATTGCAGGAGCTCAACCACTCTCAGAATCAGGATCAAACCTGGTATCTTATTTTAATTAGAGATGGTCTGAGGCATTTGTGTTCTGAATTTGTTTTTGCAACACCATGTAGGTAGAGTTTTGGTTAATCCAAAATCTCAAGCATGAAACCATCTTTTAGTTTCTTTGACTCTAAGGATGTGCAAAATCAAAATGAGATGGATAGGCAGATAGGTAAGCTAGATAGAGGAACTGATTTCATAAGACAGTGTTTGCCTTCATACAGTTCCCTTTCATCACAATGACAACAGTGGTTCATATCCTAGTCTTGTAGAAGTGGCTAGTTTGTAATTCATTCAGAAGATGTTATCTAAAAGGATGTATTGACACAATCCTAAAAACAGAATAATACTGCTAAACAATACTTTGTTTGTACAATTTCATATCATTTCTGAATGTGGTCAGATATAAATAGCAGCACAGACGTTTAAGAGCTAGTCTAATTGAAAAAAAGTAATTAACTGGTGTTATACACAAAGGTGGTTTTGTTTTGTTTTGTTTGTAACCAGCACAGCTTTAATTACAAGTAATTGTTCTCAAAATCATGCTGCTCATAAGTTCTGCATTCTAGACAGTGAATATGCATCAATACACTAATCTATCACTTTCATTATTTTAGTCATCTGGGTGTGTTCATCAAAGGTTTGTGTGTAACTCAGGCAACAGATCAGATGTACCTGTGCTTCCATTCTTTGAAAATCTGCTTGTTTTAAAGAAA
Source organism: Dermatemys mawii (assembly GCA_007922305.1). Taxonomy (NCBI): domain Eukaryota; kingdom Metazoa; phylum Chordata; order Testudines; family Dermatemydidae; genus Dermatemys; species Dermatemys mawii. The sequence goes on from ML677364.1 coordinate 24,054,804, forward strand.
AAATGAGTGGTGATGTAAATGGAAACGTCTTTGTCTTAAATGAAGACATCAAATTAAATTCCTTTTACTTATTTTAGACAAATCTAGTGGGAAGGATGGTCTTGAGAATAAAGCACAGAACTGGGTGTTCAGATTGGGTGATATTCCTCATTTTGTCACAGACTGTCTTCTGTCCCCTTAAACAAGTGATTTCAACCTCTTTATACTAGTTTCCCTAGATATAAAATGGGGATAATAACACTTTCCTACATCACTGGGGTGTAAGGAGGCTTAATTCATTAATGTTTGCAAAGGACTTTGAGATAGTGAGAGGAAAAGTGACACATAAATGCAAATTATTATTGCAATAAATGAATATAGGGCTCAGTTAGTTATCAGTCAAGACCCTGATTCAGCAAACCATCCGTATTCAGGACAGCTCTTAAGCACCCTCTTAAGCCAATGGGACTTAAGCATGTGCTTAAAGTGAAGTGTTGGAATAAGGGCGGTGCTGAATAAAGATAGGCTTTAGCATATGTCTACCTGAATCAGGGCTTAAGCTGTTATTTTTCCCATGTCCTCTGTTTTTTCTACTCATTAGAATGAAAGAGAGCTTGCATAAATTCCTCAGATGAACACATGAGACTATCTGCCTGTCTCCTTTAGAATTCTGAGTTTTCATTTCTCTTCCCCCAAATTAACAAGTGCTGTCACCTGCATCACTAAACACCAATTCACTGCTTACCTTCAACAAGACCTCCACGTACAGTAGCTAACAGTATTTCAAAAATCAAACTCACACATTCCTAACGTGTCTGAGGAGACTACATTAGGTACACCTGTCCATAGCAATATTTTGCTTTCTGATCTTTTATGTGTTCATGAAGAACTCTAAAGCATGGAATGTTTTTCAAATGACAGGAAAATTTTAATATGATCTCCTTTCCACTCTGGGTCATAGGTGCCACAACCAGGGATGTGGGGTTGGGGGTGTGCTGGAGCACCCCCTGACTTGAAATGATTTCTATTATATACACGATTTATAGCTGGGTTCAATGGCTTACAGAACCCCCACTATAAAAATTGTCCCAGCTCCTCTGCTCTGGGTGCCATCTTTCATTCTTTTCCAAAATACTAGGGAAATCTTATGTCAGCAACCATCCAAAAATATATCTATTTGGATGGAAACTAAGTTAAAAGTTCCATATAAGTAGCTTGAAAATCACTATGTAATGGAAAACTTTAGTTACATTTGTAACTACAGGGCCTGATTCTGCTCTCATTGAAGTTGATTCCATAACTCTCATTGGCAACAGTGATGCTGGAACAGATCCACAGTATCTGCTGTCCATGACAAGTTCTGTCACCAAGACCATACAAACTAAAGACTGGCATGATGCAAAGACCTTGATCTGAACACTTTCCCCTTCTAGAGGTTATAATTCTTTAAGCAGATGAATAGGCCTATCAGCTTCAGTGCTGAATTAGGGTCACGTTCCTAAGGACCCTCAGCTCCGCCTCCAAACCTTACAACATATCAGTTCAGTTACTAGTCAAAGCTTTTTTATTCTTTAAATGATTCTTTTTATACAGAACCCTTCTGTTAAGTGATAGCAGTTTTGTATTTTCACCTTTTTGACCTTCATATTGTAAGCTAATTTAGAGTACATTAAATACCTTGAATACCTCAATAGGAATGTCATTCATGTTTATGGCTTCTTGTAGGTTCTATTACATTTTGCTTGGATTTTATCACCACACTGGAAGAATCTGTGACATGTATCTTATGGTAGGTCAGGCCCAATCCAGCTCCTACTAAAATCAGCTGAAAAACTCCCATTGACTAGTGTGGGAACTGGGTTGAGCCCTTAATCATTCTAGAATAAATCCAAATTGAGACTTAACAGCTGATTTAAATGTGTGTAGTTCCATGAAGTTAGTGGAGTTACATCAAATGACAGAACCTCAGGAGGCAGACCTAAAATGTATTCCTTCGCATCCATCTAAAATTGGACACATATTCTAGAAATAAAGAGTTACCGGGATATCCAGTGGATTATTCTTTTTTCTGTTCTTTTGTGTGTGTGAAATAGAAAATACAATTTACATAGGAGTTGAAGTAGGGTCTCCAGATGTGAAAGACATTGACTGCCTAATGTCCAGTCCATCTTAAAATACTAAAGGAGAATCAATAATTGTGATTCTCGATTGGCCATTTTATTCTGCTCCACGATAAATTGTTTGTGTTCTCTTTTCAAATATGATTTTTTTTTCTACCTGGCTTGCAAGTTCTGCCTAAGGATACTGCTAAAAGTACCTCACTGAAGTACTGTGAATGAGTCTTTTAGATGGTGGATGTATAACCACAGTAATGATAGTCTGATCTCTTCTTTGCTTCCTTTTGAATAAGAAGCTAAATGCTATAAAACAACAACAACAACAAAACCTCAGAACATTTGTGGGTTTTTCTGAGTGAAAGAATTTATCAGTGTCACTGTAAATACTGGGCTTGAGTATAAGTGCTAAGTACACCATCCCAGAGGTACTTATAAATGCAAGTATGCTGTGGATATAATACTTTTGTATTTACAAGTGCAAATGCTCATACTTTCAACTCCTGTATTCCCAACAACCACTACTGCAGTAGAGTGTGGCCAGGGGCTGCCAGGCATTTCCTACCCCACCCTGTAGGAAATGAAGCTCCTGGGATCGTTCTCTCAATGCAGGACTCTCTGAGAGGTATGTGTCTGCCTCCCTGTCCCTTGGAACACCCCCCCACCACCACATTGACTCACCCCTGGATTGATGTTGCAGTGACTGATCAGAAGAGATGAGACCAGGGCTAACACTTTCTCTGGTTGGTGCACAGTAAGGCCAACAGAAAAATAAAAGCCCCAGCAGCTGGAATGCAGGGTCTGAAGCTCCCAAGTTAGGACAGTGGGTTCTGGGAGCCAGGCAGAAACTGGGAGAGTTGGGAGGGCTGTGATTGGTTCAAAAACTATTTTGGAAATGTACTTGCAGATAAACAGTTATTTATGCTTTAAGTATCTTTAAAATATACTTAGCTATAAGTATTAAGTACAGACTGTTGAAAGTTCTTGAGTATGGAAACACTGCAGGTTATAAATGATGAAGTTCTATGTTCTCAGACACATTCAGTTAGAAATATTGTATCCTCTGATCTAGGAGTGGCCAAACTGAGCCTGAGAAGGAACCAGAATATAACAATGTACATTGCCAAATAGCCACAATAATACATCAGCAGCCCCCCACCCCACTTCCCTGCCCTGCTTCTAGTGCCTCCCGCCCACTGGCAGCATCTCCAATCAGCACCTTCCCCTCCTTCCCCACACCTCCCGATCAGCTGTTTAGTGGCATGCAGGAGGCTCTGGAAGGGAGAAGGAGGAGCCATCTCTCTGCAGGCTCAGGGGAGTGGGTAGGAAGCGGTGAAGTGGGAGCAGTGCCTGTGGCAAAGCCAGGGGTTGAGCAGAGAGCACCCCATGGCATATTGGAAAGTTGGCGCCTGTAGCTCCAGCCCTGGAGTCGGTGCCTATACAAGGAGCTGCATATTAACTTCTGAAGAGCCGCATGTGGCTCTGGAGCCACCGGTTGGTCACCAGTGCTCTGGTCCATTTGGTGCCAGATCATGTAATAAGAAGTGTACTTTGGGGGCCTGAATGTCCACTTACTTACCCCAGTAACTCCTTCTGAGTCCATAGGTCAGATTCTCCCATACTTCTCCTCTGCATTAGTCTCAAGAAAGGAAGGAGGAGGAGGAAAAAGGTAGCTTAAAACATCTTTATGCATCCCTAATTTTAGCACAGGCTGCTCTACGTTGTGCTGGTTTATAACAGCCCTCTGGGGAACAGCAGGGCTGGCTCTACCTTTTTTGCAGCCCGAAGTGAAGAAAAAAAAAGCCATCCGAACTGCTAAAGCCAAAAAAAAAAAAAGGGTGGCCAAATTATACTGCCCCAAGATTGACCAGAATGCTGCCCCTTAGAATGTGCTGTCTCAGGCATGTGCTTCCTCGGCTGGTACCTGGAGCCAGCCCTGCGAACAGTGTGGCAGCACAGAATAGCTGAAACAAAATGTATCCATCCACAATCCTTACTTTGTGCCCTGCTTCAGCCCATCATGATATGTCCCCTACAACAGGGGCAGGGAGGGAGCTCAGCACACAGCCAGATGTTGTCTCTAAACCAGGCAGAGAACGCTCCCCGCCATGATAGGGATATTCTGTGGTGGGCAGTCTGTGCCCTCTTTATAACCCGTCTGTGCCCTTCTCCAGACTCACACAGGGCCAGCAACCCTTAGAGTTACATCAGTGCAAGACTTGACTAGATGTAAGGAGAATCCGACCCTCTGGTTCCTGTTTACACATGTACAGGTTTTACAGTCCATTAAGTTTGATTGTGCAAAGAGTGAACCCAATACATCGAAATTAACACCATTTGGTCCCTAACATTTTGTTTTCACAGCTTTAAAATAAAGTGGAATCAGTCTTTCCAAATATCACAAAACATTCATTCATTATGGGGGGGGGGGGCCACATGGAAATGACAGTTTGCATTAAATTAAAAATTGTTCAGTTGATTTAACAATTCACTTTAGGCACTTTGCAAACTGTAGAAATAGTAGTGTTTTTAAGATAATGAATGCTGTATGATTGTTAATGAAATCCATATATCTATATAGGCATGCACATATGTAGTATTTTTTATGTATTTATCCACTCATGTGTATTATACTAGGTTTATTTAAGAAGAAACCAAACGGGGGGGGTGGGGGAGCCCAGATTTCTCAAATGTAGCCTTAATTGTCTTTCATGGGTGTTCTGTAGACCATTACTGACTGTTTACAAATCTTGCGTGGACTGACTTTACAGCAAAGGGGAGAGGTAACATATCTTCATTGTTTATAAAATGACAGCTCCTAATGGACCATATTAGCTTTAACACAAACTATTAAATACTTTTCATTAAATTATTCGGTATTCTATTCTGGAATCTTGTTAGCTCTGGGAAGTAGGTGCAAACTCCTAAGGAAACATGAGCACACATTGAGGCTATTATAGATAATGTTTATTAAATAAGCCTCTGAGGATGTTTTTCTTGGGTTGCTCTCAAGCATTTTGAAGGAGTCATGTTCCATGTTTGAGGTCCCATGTTTCTTCCTCTTAAACTATGAGCAGCTGTAGCACATGACCTACTTCTGTAGAACCCTGTAATGATTTCCTTCCTTCAGTGGCTTCAGGAGTCCCTCTTCTGCCCTGTGAAAAAAGGGACAAATATTTTAATCCAAGCAAAATGCTAAAGCAGGTTTTGTTGGTTTCAGGGAAGAAACTCAATACAGCTACATCACCATCACCATAGGCCTCAAATTGGAACCATCTGGACTGCAGAAGCTCCTTGAGATCTTTAGGGAAGGCATGGATATTTTTGCCTTGGGCTGTAACTCATACACCTGCAGAAAGAAAGGGTAGACATATTGGCAGACAAACTGGACTAATACAGGAATTGAAGCCTTCTCACACAAGCACTGTGGCAGTACCTAAGTGTGGAAGTTACACTGACATATTTAATAAATCCAAGCATCATACTGCATGGATTTTAGTTGGTAAATATTCATGTAACACTTTTCTTAAGGGTAATTCATGATTAAGACATGATTGAATGTTAAGAGCCCCTTCTCACATATGGGCTCTCACCAAAGACTAAATAAGGACAAGGGAAGGAACACAGTAAACACAGAGTATATCTTAGGTTCATATCCTGCTGTGCTTTCTTACATGAGTAGTCTGACTGAAGTGGATTGAGAGGAGGTACCAGTTTGTAAATTTCTTATCTGTTTGTGAATACATAAAGATAAGAGCATGTATGATACTGTGTTCCAAAATAGTCTGCCCAAACCAGTGGTTTATTTGCAAAATCCCGAGACCAGCCTCAGGAGGAAAGGGAAAAAGTAGTCTCACAAAGATCTTGAAACTGTGGCTTGAGGTTCATAGTATCATATTCCAGTTTGAGAATGAAAATGCACACAACAGAAAAGAACAGAGAGAAGGTGGAAAATACATGTCCTGACTGGAAAGTTATTAAAACATTAGGATTACATTTTTACATGGACTCCAATGTGATGCCTAATTTTGTGCCTGCAGTTTTGCGGGTATTTCTATTTGCAGGAGGAAATAACAGAATTTTGACATCTGCTGCTTCTTGTTCTGCAGGTGCAGATGCTGTTTGCGCCTGCAAATCAGTGTGCTCCTGATACTGCCGTCTCTTCTTGGACAAAACTCCCTAATGGCTCAACTTGAGATCTTTGCCTTTGAAAGAGCTGCAGGGGTAGGGCCATCATACTTAGACATCAACATTCTATTATTTTTGCTTGCAAATGATAACACACAAAACATTTTAGGTGTAATCTTAGAGACTGTGTTTGAAAATGTGGCTGTTAGAGCCATGAGGCTGGTAACTTAGAGAGGAGTGGATTTCCCTTGCTTTCCTCCTACAAATAAATCTCACAAAGTTAAGTTCTGGATCTCAGTCAGAACTTCCCCATAATTTGAGGGTGTCCAGATACAAGGTTTTGCTCCTTCTCTAGGAAAATCAGATAGAAGGAAAATCTATCTAGAATATATATTTATTATTTTTGTTATATACATAGTGCAAATAAATAAAATGGACAAGAATGCAAGATTAGGTCAAGTACAGGGGAAGTAAGACTTTCCAATTGTTTGAAAGCTGAACCTCCAGTTGTGAGTTCAAAAATTCTAAGTGTACACATTGATAGATTAGAGCAAGGGAGTAAAAAACATTTTGTTGGATTGGTCTGAAATCATATTTGATTCCCTGTGTTTTTATTCATATCTTTGTTTCCCTTCCCTCTTAGGAATTTCTCACTGCTGCCCACACAATCAGCTACATGCAGATGATTTTGCCTAGCACACAGCTCCTACAGTCTCTAGCACTGTTTCAGCAACAAGAGTTAATGAAGCTCAGCATATTTCCTACCAAACTTCCTAGGGAAAACCTCCCGACTGAAGGCAGGAAATCTATCTTATTGAACTTACAGTATGGTCTGGATTGCTCAGCTAAGGTAGATGAAAAACGTTGATATCATAACATGACACCACAGCAAAATTTCCCTGTAGTTAATAGAAGTCATTTTTCTCCTGTTGTGACCATTTTTTCTAAACAATCATTGTGAATCTGAAATCAGTTTATTACATTTTGAATACCACTAATGGCCTCTTAAAAGCCACATTCTGCCACCTTGACTTAAGTAAAGTAATACCCCACCACACAAGTAGTCCCATTGATGTCAGTGGGACTACTCATAGAATAAGATGCTATTCATCAAGAGAAAGGTGGAAGAATCAGGTGATTAAAGGCAGTAATAAGGGCTGGATTCAATATATCTAGGGTTCATCTTTACAAATAACTAAACCAGCCTGAGCCCCCATCCAGAAACCTGGAAAAACTGAATGTGTCCTCCCTGGGTGCCCTTCACAGACAGAATGTCCTCTATAAAAAATCATTCTTGGACTATGTACAAATAAGGACATTTAATTGTGGGAAAAGAAACAGTCAAATTTGAGAAAACACAGCAACAAAATATATAGGCAAGTAAAGAGTAAAATACTCACCCTTCCCCCACCACCCTTACAGAAACTTTGGTAGTGGTCAGTCTAACTCCCTTGCCACCCGCCAGTGGGCATGTCCCACTGGTAACAGGTCCTTGACCACACCACTGTACCCATGCACCAAACCCCACTCATGGTTGAGATGAGCGAGTAGCAGCAAAGTATCTCTTTGCAAGTCTGTCTCCTGTCCCAGGGGAGTTGCTTGCCTGATCCAGCCTCGGAAACTACCCCCTAACTCAGCTAAGTGATTCTGCTTTATTAAGTTGCTGGGGAGGTGGCACCTCTCCAGAATCCACTGCCAATGCTATTCCACTGGGGGCACTAAGTGGGAATATCCCCCGCTCCCCCCCCCCCAGTACTAAAACAGATAAGTTCTTATAATAAAAAGTGAATAGCCCTCTCCCCCCCACACACTCATACACACAGCCCTTCAGATGTGCAGGGCCTTTAGCAATTGCTTAATCTGTTTATGCCTAGCACTGGCTCTAGTCCACTTAGCTCTGTTGCTGACCACTGCATTGGCTGTCACAGCTGAGTTCTCTGTCTGTGCTCTCTCTCAGCCCGCACTGTCTCTTGTAGCAAAGTCCCCATGGGAGAAGAGCCAACAGCACTCAAAACTCTGAGGCAGAATGCTGCCTGCTTGAAAATGAGCTCTTTGTCACAAGATAAGCACTCTTTCATCTCCTTGAGCCTCTCTGGGTGTCCTCACCATTAAAAATCTAAGTTCATTCATAGTTATGGTGACTCCTCATATGTCACTAGAGAAACTGCAGGTAGGCAGGCTAGGCACAGGAAGCTCGCTAGGGAAGAACTTTTCCATTTTCACCAACAGAGGGAGTAGAGCAGAGGCGGCCAACCTGAGCCCAAGAAGGAGCCAGAGTTTAGCAACGTACATTGCCAAAGAGCCACAGTAACACGTCAGCAGCCCCCCTGCAGCTTCCCCTACCTGCTCCCAGTGTCTCCCACCCACCAGCAGCCCTGCCCCCTGCTCTCTCCACTCCTTCCAATCAGCTGTTTCCTGGTGTGCAGGAGACTCTAGAGAGGAGAGGGGAGGAGTGAGGGCATGGCAGGCTCAGAGGAGAGGGTAGGAAGGAGTGTAGTGAGGGAAGGGCCTGTAGCAGAGCCAGAGACTGAGCAGTGAGCACCTCCTGTCACACTGGAAAGTTGGCGCCTGTAGCTCCAACACCAGAATTAGTTCCTATAGAAGGAGTTGCATATTAACTTCTGAAGAGCCACATGTGGCTTCGGAGCCAGAGGTTGGTCACCCCTGGAGTAGAGATTTCTTTTCCCTTTGGAGCTTCTGGACTCTTACATAGGTGCTAGAACTAGGGGTCCTGATGCACCCGCTGGCTTGAAGTGTTTTCCATCATATACAGGGTTTACAGTTTGGTTCAAAGGATCTCAACACCACTTCTACAAAAATTGTTCCAGGACCTCTGTGAATATGCATGAAGTCTTGTGGGACCAAAAATACCCTCCAGTGATTAACTGATTTGCCAAGTAATATTTGTCATTTTCATCTCAGGGTTAAACAACCAAAGTTTTACCTTATCAAAAAACCAGAAGCTTGCCAGGTAATGTACAGGACACTACTTTAAATATGACACTTTAAAAGATACAAAAATCCCTTTAATTAATTTTAAAAAATAGGGGGCAGAAAGAAAATATGAAAACTCAGCAGGGTAATAAGATGCTTTCTACTGTAAATAGTTCATTGTTTATTGTTGTTATTATTATTAATTTTAGGGGAAAGCAGCTTTTTGGAATCTACAATTTAAAACATCCCCTTAAAATAATTGTGAAAAGCTGACTTCACTAGGAAATTCCAGCCTGGTGCTGCCAAATCCAGATGCTTGAAAACCTTGATTGACTAGACTCAATTGCAGTTGCCTTTATCTAATCAAAGCAAAGACTGGACAAAACAGTGCCAGGTTATAATTAGGGCCAGATTGTGCTGTACATTGAAAGTAACTTCATTGAAATACTGAAGACGCATCAGACTTACATCAGTGTAACTAAGGGCAGAATTCAGGCCTACATTTAAAACCCACCCCTCAAGTTCTTAATCTAAAGCACATTGAATGCAGTTGGAGTTTTGCCAGAGTAAGGACAAACGGCCAAATCCCTTGCTGAGACCAATACCCACAGTGAGTTCAATGGTAATGTTGGCATGAACTGGGGAGGAAGGTTTGGCCATGAGTAATGATTTCAGAATTGGGCCTGTAGAAACTTGGCACCTGCTAAAAAGACAGCTCTCTTCCTGTTTAATAATGAATGCAAGTTTAAAGCCCCAAAGATCTGCACTCGGCACCAACTGCATCTAGAATTGCAGGAATAAAATGCTTCCAGGAGATTCACTTTTAATAACTATAACATAGAAAGCAGAAAATAAAGAGTTTATCACCGGAAATACAAAACAGCAGGTTTATCTGTTACAAATGGGTTTGGTCCAGTAAACTGAACTGGCAGTCAGAAGCTGTGAGTTTGCGGAGCTGGCTTGTCACCCTTTGGCTAGCGGAGACCAAAAGTGCAGCCCACTGAATCATGTGCTCCGTTTCTGGAAGAAGAACAAACCAGTCTCTCAGTTCATTAGTAGCCCTTTCTCATTAGTCAGAGAACTACACTGGAAATGGCCACAAAGGTAGTTGTCCTTCTTCCCTACTTCACTTGATTCCCTCCTGCTGGGGAAAGTTGCTGACAAGTTCACTGACTGTAAGGGCAAGGCATAAGGGAGAACACAGGACTGAAAGAAAAACGAAACACATGTCAGGGAATAAACGTTTTGTTTGTGCACTAGCAGCTCTGCACTAACATTGTAAATAAAGCAGATTATTGAAACATGAATATACCATTATTTATAAATATTCGCACTCTACCCAAAGACATGCATGAAAAGAACTGGGAACTCAATGAGGTTACTGCATTTCGCTTTATGATTTACATAAATCACGTTAACACTACTAACACAAACCACAGGCAAACCAGGCACATAAAGTTATCTATTCAGCCTGCTGTTACTAATCTTAAAACAGGTAGAAACTCTTAATAGGCCCATCAAATCTCTGATAATGCAGGAGGGATCAGGGATAATTCTGCTAGAGCAGCTATGTGTATTACCATTCTCAGCATCTTAGCTGAAAGCTGCCTTTACTGCTTCTGATGCGTAGAATACACACTGAAGTGTGGGCATCAGGGAAGCTTGATAACAAATTTACTTTTAAGATTTGCCTTGTCAGAATGTAGAATGAGTTATAAAGGAATTAGTCACATGAATGAAGTATCTGGATAATCAAATAAAAGGTTGAAGATGGAGCAAATATATGAACGCCAAGGGATGAACCATTCCCTCTGTTTATTTTCCAAGATGAGGATCAGGAAAAATTAAGGAAATGGCCTCAAGTTTTGCCAGAGGAGAGGATAACATCCCCTACACGGAAGGTCCTCAATGCAAACATAAAGAGTGTGAGTATTTGTGATTTTGGAGTCTAGGCAAGAAGGACAAGAGGGGACAGAACTGATTGATGAGTCTGCATTATTTTCTGTGAGCTTCCTCTGCACAGTTAGAAAACCTCATGAACAAGGCTAAGATTTTGTCTTGGAAGTCACAGACTCCTTGACTTCCGGGACCTCCATGACATTTTCCACTTCAGCCCCGGCACAATGGGACTGCGGCTATCAGCTGTCGGGGGCCCTGGAGCTCTTAGCTGCCGTGGGCAGCAGGGGCCTCTCAGCTCCCAGTTGCTGTGGGGGGACCCAGAGTTCCCAGCCTCACAGGGGTACACAGAGCGCCCAGCCATCATGGGTGCCAAGGTGGACTCTGAAGCTCCCAGCCACTGCGAGCACCGAGAGGACTCCAGACTTCTCAGATGCCGTGGTGGCAGGTGCTGAACCTCCCTCCCTCCTTCCCCTCCCACAGCAGGGCTTGGGCTCAGCCCCATTTTGTCAGGGTTATTTTTAGTAAAAGTCAGGGCCCGGTCACAGGCTTCCATGAGCTTTTGTTTATTGCCCATGACCTGCATCTGATTTTACTAAAAATAACCGTGACAGAACCTTAGCCTTACTCATGAAGCCACCTGGCTGCTTTAAGTTGTGCAAGGCTGCAAGAATGACAAGATGCCAAAATGACAGCCAGGGATTGGAGTGGGATGGGGCATCCCAGTAATGTCCCCTCTCCTATGTCTGCAGAGAGGCCAGCAGGAAGATATGAGAGTACCAGAAAGGCAGGTACTCTGCCCCATTGGAGGATTGCCCTAGGCTAGAGTTATCCTCCTTGGGCTGGATAACCCAGCTCTGGGCACAATTACGTAGTCAAAGTGGGTGCTCCACACCAGAGAATCTAGTCCAACTCCACCCCAAATTTAAAATAAAGCTACTTGTTGATCCATAAACAGAAAATATAAATGCAACAAAACCCTTTGGAGAACATAAATGGTGTGTATATATAAATATGTCACTGCCACTAATGACACATAAAAGGACCTAGTGATCAGCCTCAACTGCAAGTCCACTTACAAACATAATTTTACCACAAATCCATGATGTTACACACTTTTCAGAGGCCACATTATTCTCGAGAGCAAATATAAATCCTTTGCCTGAGCTATCTGCTACCAGTTGACAAAAATATTAACGGATAACCTCCCCTTTAACAGAAGCACCATTGACCACACTACCTGCCTGGCTTCTGCAGGCTGCAGGACCCTGGATGGGGAGCTGTGGTTGAAAATCTAACACATCCCTATCCTTATTATACCACCTAGCCCACTCCTTCCCCTGCCCACTCACTCTCGACCCCCACTCACTGATCAGACCTTACATTCAAGGAACTGCCTCCTTGGGGCTTGGGGCAGAAGTGAGGATGGTGCCACTGAACTAGCTGCCTTCCCCGGCCATGTAGGTGAGAGAAAAATTATGTGCTGAGGGAAGCCTTCTCCTTGCACCAGTCTGGGGGTGACCACAGAATTTGTTTGCATTTAATTCAGGCCATTGGCATTAAGTGAACATGCAGTTTTATATTCAATGTCTCCTCTTATAGGGAACAAAGCTCTGACTGGAAACAAAAGATTTTGGTTTTTTTATGCTACTCTTTCTTGGCGGTGACTTCTTTTCAGGGGCAATTAAATGCTAGTATCGGTCTGTTAAATTTAGTAGCAATTTCAGCTGTAGGCAGCAGCAAGTCAAGGACAGTTTCAGTCTCAGAGCAGTTTTTATTTCATGTTTTGAAACTGAGAGTGACTTCTATTCAAGATCAGCTTTTTTTTGCAATAAGAAGCCTGACTTTCTGTGGTCCCCATCCTGCAATCTGCTCTGTACACATGGACCCTTATTCTTACACAGCATCCCAATGAAGTCAATAATGCTTAGCATGCATCCCTCCACGCAGATTATATAGCAGGATGTGCGTGTGTGTGTACACACATGTGTGTGCATGCGCATATGCACATGCCACAAAGTTTGGATCCAGGTCTGATCTTCCTGAAGTTCGGACCTGCACTTTTAGTTTGAGCCTTATATACAGAGGAGCCAGCTAAAGGTTCAGATCTGGATTGGAACTTCCTCAAAATTCAGAGTTGTTTGAATCCGGGGTTTTGGTTCAGGTCTGTCACTAAATTGTGTGTGTGCACGCACCTGTTTGCACACATGCATTTCACTCCCCACCCCCTCTCAAAAGAGCTTCCCTGAATTTCTTTCCTTAAGAATCAGTTTTACATTACCAGGTAAATTCCCTTTCAGCTCTATTTGCATGGAGCAATAGTGACATTCTGTGGCCAATTAGATTTATGGCAGTTCATTTTTTCCCCATAAATACCTCAGGGTATAAGTATCCCATAATAATCTTCTGTTTTTCTTTGGATTCTATCATGTTTTGGCAGAAAGAAAAAAAAGCATGTCTGAGAATTTTTCTAATGTGGCATAAAATCCTTAGGGATTCCTTTACCATACATTTCAGACAAGTTCAAATGTTTTTGTACTGATTTTTTAAAAATTACAAAGTTTGATTGTAATGCAAATAGCCAAAGGCATGAAAAGTATTTCATGATAATATACATAATACATATAGAATACACTGCTTAGATTTTGCTGTAGCTGGCTCAGCCTATTGTACTTGGAAGAAGTGAGGAATACATGTTCTAACCCAATAAAAAATAAAAAAGAATGCCGTTTAAAACAACCGTGGGGTTTTTAGGCATTTACACACACCAACAACCCTAAACTGAACGCATTTGGTTGTTAACATGATGTTGTACTCGACAGTTTCCAGTGGTAAAACACCAGATAATCCATATTGAAGAGATGCAAAGAAACAGTGTGTAAGGAGCAGAGCTAATCACTGGGTATCTGCAAAAGGTCCGAGGGGAAAAAAAATTATCAGTGGCTTAGAATCATAACTCACCTCAGACATACACGGTATAAAAGCAACTTGCTCTGTTTAAACAGTAGAGATCAGCCATTGGAGTTTATGTTGTTCCTCTGTTTATTAAAAACGGATGGGAGCACTTGACAGAAAAATCAAACTTCTGGTCATGGCTCATTAATCTCTGTTGTATCTGTCAGATATGTGCATTTAGAGTTTCAGCAAGGCTCCAGAATTGAGATAACTGCTGTGCTTTGTTATTTTCCCTAATTTTGAATGGGGAGAAATGCTGCCAATCTCCCAACATGAGAGAGGAGCAAAAGGGTCTTTTATTAACCTTCGGCAATGGACATTTCTAAAACTATATGCTTTGGACCTGAATTTCAGAGGCAGTAATAACTGATAGCAATTATTCACTTTGACTGGAGATTTGGCTGCTCAGTCCCTCTGAAAATCAGGTTGAAAATCTGTAAAATCAAAGTGCAAAATCCAAAGCTGTAATCAAAGTGCAACAGTGTTTGTGCTAATGTCCAGATTTGGTTCCCACATACAATAGTGTTAATCGTGAATAGTTCCACACAGGACAATAGAGCGACACCAGTGTAAAACCAGCATAAGTGAGATCACAAATGGGTTCAGAAGGTCTAAAATGAATATATGAAAAACTTCATTACAGATGGTATGGGGATCTAATTTCCTGGATATGCAGCTTTTGCATGTAGTTCTCTATGCCTCACATTTTTAAACAGGTAATCACTGTCAAATTGTTTGGAGAGGGTGGGCATGAGCCTGGAATTCGTTCAGTTTCCTGCTCCTGTGTGACCTTGACAAGTCACAAAAGGTGTGTCTACACTGGAACCGGAGGTGTAATTTCAAGACCAAGGAGGCACCCCCACTCTAGCTCAGATGGAGCTAGACTGCTCTAAATGGCACAGGTGAAGTGAGAGGCTAGCCACCTGGGTACATAGCTAGAATCTTGGAAAGGATTGCACTTGGGGAATCCGCCCCTTACGTCATCACAGCTACATTCTAGTTTTCGCTTGCCAGAGCAATCAGAGCTAGCACCCGTTATTGTATTTGAGCTAGAAATGACACCTTCCAGATTCAGGGTAGATATACCCTTAGTCTGTCCATTTCCCATCTATAAAATAGGAATTATAATGCCTCCTTACCTCACATGGATGAACTGGACTAGCAGGGATGTTGTAAGTCTAAAGGTAATGCATTAGCAGAGATGTGTGGGGAAGTTTACACATTGGTTCCCCCTTAGTATTCCTTGCTCATCTTCCTTGCCTTCAATAATACTCTCCTCACTCTTCTGTTTTTTAACATTTATCATTGTGGATGTTTTGAGAGATAGGGAAACTAACTGCCAGACGCTTTGAGGAACGGACACAGTGTTTAATTAGGTTGGGATAATTGTCAGTATATTTGTTTTCAAAGTCAGAACACAAACTGTTATATGCTGTCTGTTCTATTTTGAGCATTACCACTGAAAGTCAGCAAAGGGACAGAACAGGGAATCTTGGCCCAAGAGAAATCTTTGTAATTGTGGGAACGTCAGTAGGGTTGCTGGTTTCTTTTTAAGTTGAGCAGTTTTTGACTGAATTTTTAAAAAGCACAAATATATACAAAGAAAGAAATATAACAAAGGAAACAATGTTTCACACTACAGGGCAGATTCTCAGATATACCTGATTTACACCACTGTTGCCCAGTGCCATGGTCCCCATCTTTTGAAGTCATACCCCTATTGCCCTATTGTAATCTGCCCCTATCCCTGACCTTGGGAGCGGCAGTTGGGAGCGGGGTCATCGTCTGGGCCAGCGCTGGAGCTGGAGCTGCGGCTATAGTTGGGAGCCAGGAGTGGAGTGGTGGTCAGAGCTGGGAGTTGAGAGCCGAGCCATAGCTGGAAGCCAGGAGCTGAGGTAGGAGCCAGAGCTGTGGCTGGAGCTAGGAGTGGGACCAGGCCATGGCTAAGAGCTGGGGGCATGGATAGCCCAGGAGCAAGGGTTGTGGCTGGGGGCTTGTCTGAGGCTGGAAGCAGGGGGCCAAGACCATTGCCAGGGCCAGGAGCAGAGCCGCAGCCAGAGCCAGGGTCCAGAAGCAGAGCTGCAATCGGGCCACAACTGGGGCCAGGAGCCAGGGGCTGATGACAGAGGAGGAGCTGAAGCAGGGCTGGGGCAGAGCTGGGGGCAGAGCAGGGCTGGGTGGCGCTCCCTCCCTGCCCCCCGCCCAGGGCACAGGCCCTGCCATCCCACCCCCCATAAACATTCCCTGTGCATCCCTCAAAGAAGTGCACCCCACAGTTTGGGGACCACAGAACCAGTAGGATTGTCCAAACTGCCTGAGCTGACTAGATAACTCCCACTGACATCACTCAACATGTGAACTTCTACTTTCAGATGTTGCTTTAATATTTAGCTACCAAAGTGACAAGTACCTAAGTATTACTAGCATTAGGTGATAATGTAATAGCAGGATAAGGATAGGTGTCCAAACAGTGTGGGACACCAGTTCATCTTTAGCTGAGTGACAGTAAGGAAGCCTGAATAGGCCATGCAACTTTCACAGAGATCTCCCATCGTCTGACAGCTCTGAAATGAATTTGTCAGCCAGTAAGTGGAGACAGGAGGCCATCTGGATAAGAAAGTCCATATGCTGATCAGGGAGGGATGGCACAGGGTAAAGCCTGCACAAGTCGTCTACGTACATGGGAGCTGGTTGTGGCACTCCTAGAGATGGCAATTAATGTCCAAGAGGAGCAGATTTGTGTGTTTGCTTTGTTTTGTTAAAATTAATGGATGAGGCATCCATACCTGAATCCAGTGATGCAGCCGGACCCTCTCCCGGATATGCATGCTGTCATCAGCAGCAAAGATTAGCAGGCAGCAGATCACCATGTGTTTGATTCATATCAGTTCCTAATTTTATAAGTAGGTGGAATATTAGAATGCTTAGGGTTCAATTGTACCCGGCTCTTCATTCATATGGAAGGGGAGAGGGCACAATGAGCCTACCACTTTGTGCCCACTCAGGCACCAGCCACTGTGGTAGTGTTTGCACTCCTGGGGCTCAAGACTTGCTCCATTCTACACCTTCAACTATTCGTTCCAAAACTCTGCTTCTAACGTTAGCTGAACAAGGCACTTTCTCTCACTACAGAGTATAGCAAGTGCAGGACCGTCATTAGTGCCTTTGTGAGACGTGACTGAGAATGACAGAATGGATGAGCAGTAAAACAGTGTTCTCTTTCTTGGAAGCTGTAGAGGGGCGGCACTGGGGCTCGTCCCTCTGCGGGGCAGTTGGGGCACCACACCGCCTCGCCTCCTTCCCTCAGCCGAGTTGGGGAATACACGGGCCTGGGGCTCAAGAGCTCAGCCTGGCCTGAGCAGTAACAGTTCAGCACACCCTACCCCTGAAGCAGGGCGGGGCAACGAACACAGGTAAAGTCGGGGGCTCAGACCCTCAAGCAGGGGCTGAGCAGCACTAGACAGCTAGCACTGGCGTCTGGCTGAGAGGGAGACTGCCACCCACGGTTAAGGGTGGCAGGGGGGACGCAGGCCCACCCGTTCCACTGCGTCCCGACCCGGGGCCCTAGCAGCGGTAACAGACCCGCTGCAGTCAGTGGGGATCCTGACCGCAACACACTGACATAGGTTCAGGCTCATTCCCCGGGCCACTTCCTAACTCCCCCTCAAAGGGTACCTGGTTAGACGCGGTGACTTCCATGGGCTCCTCCGAGTCACTGTCTGGGGGCAGAGGTGGCAGCTCCTCAGGGTAGCCTGGACTGGGGAGGCTCGGTCCCTCTTCCTCCAGGTAGCTGGCACAGGGCAGGCTGGGAGGCTCCTCGGGGTAGCGTGGACTGGGTAGGCTTGGTCCCTCTTCCTCCGGGTAGCGCAGGGCAGGCTCGGCCAGTTCCCGGGCTCAGGCTGGGTCATGGAGGCTTCCCGTTCAGGAGCTCCGGTAGTGGCCTCTGGCCCCTCCGGTGGCTTCCTACTAAGTGAGCTCCAGGGCCGAGCTTTTATACTTCCGGGTCTGCCGGCTGACCTCTGTGGGGTGGGCGGAGGTTTCTCCAGCTCCGCCCCTTTAGCCTCTGGGGAAGCTCATCCCTCTGCTCACCACACCGCCTCGCTACAGAAGCACAAAATAGTGGTGATATGCATTGCTTCTGTTTTCAGCAGATGATTACAGTACCAGATGTCTAATGCAACCAACTAGCTGCATCTGGGTGCAAGAGTTTTGCTGTCGTGAGCTGATCTTTAAAAAATTCCAGATATCTTTTAGCTCTTTACCTCTTGTTACTGCTCAATATATTTCCTGTTCAAGCTATCCTGGGACTTGCTCAAACATGCCTTGGACATATTTACTGAGGATTATTAAATTGAACATAAGCCTAACAACTATCTATGTTACACTGAAAGTTGGCTCTTATGATCTGGTCCAGAAGTCCTCTGAAATCAATGCAAAGATTCTCACTGATTTATATGGGCTTTGGACCACACTGGATTTTCCCCAGTGCCCATATCTGTTGAGGCTGAGATGAAGCATACATTGGATGAAACTGATTTTGGAAGATGACATAAAGGGGTGTCAACCTGTCTCCTTGGATGTAAGAATGGGATTTTGGTATTAACAGGAGCTGTTTCTTGTGAAAGGGAAGGTGTTCACCTAACAGTGGGACACTAGGCTAAGGATGTGACCTGAACACTGGCAGAAAAAGGGGGAACAGAGATATCAGTGTAAAAAAAATACCTTTTGCTCTATACGATATTGAAGTATTTGAAACAAAACTTTGCAATAAGACTTGGGACCTAGCTAGACCTTGTAGTATTTGGCCATGTATATTTTAACCCATCTTTCATTTTAAAAATTCTTTTTCTGTAATTTTGCTAGTAAAACCTGCCCTAATTTGAGAATCAGCTGAAACTGACAAGTGCCTAGGAGGGAAGCGGAATTTTGACTCTGTGAGGAGCAGGAACGAAATCATAGATGATGATTTGTGTACAAGGAGTAGGGATGCCAACTTTCTAATTGCACAAAACTGAACACCCTTGTCCCACCCCGTCCTGCCCCTTTCTGTGGCCTGTACCTGGCTCTTATCTGAGACCTCACCAGCCACTTACTGCTCCCCCATCGCTCCCTCTCCCCCATCCTCACTCACTTTCACTGGGCTGG